>NW_021024703.1:215812-275589 GCF_004153795.1 Camellia sinensis
GCCGCGGCAATGGCGCGCCAAAAGCCCGCCCGCAGCTCGGGGCGGGCCGGCCCGGCCCGGCCCGTTGACAATGTGAATATTCACATTGACATGTTAACATTCACATTGATAGGAGTGTAAAATTAGTCCGCGCCTCGTAGCTGCCCGAAACCCGCCCACGGCCCGTGGGCGGGCCCAGCCCGGCCTATTAAAATGTGAATGTTCACATTGACATGTTAACATTCACATTGTTAAGAGTATAAAACTAGACAGCAGCCAGAGCGGCCCCGACTCGGCCCGGCCCGGCCCGTTGACAATGTAAATATTCACATTGACATGTTAACATTTACATTAATAGGAGTGTAAAATTGGCCCCGTCCCGTGGCAGCGCGAAACCGCCCGCGGCCCATGGCGACCCGGGGCGGGCTCGGTCCGGCCCGTTGACAATGTGAATATTCACATTGACATGTTAACATTCACATGATAAGAGTATAAAGTTGGCCCACGCCATAGACGGCCAAAAGCCCCACCGGCCAGGGCGGGCCCGGCCCGGCCCGTTGATAATGTGATATCCATTGCATCGTAACAATCACATGATAATAATGTAAAATTGGCCCGCAGCCCGTGGACGGCCCGAAGCCCGACCGCAGCCCGAGGCGGGCTTGGCCGACCCGTGACAATGTGATATTTCACATTGACATGTGACATGCACATTGATAAGAGTGTAAAATTAAGCCCGCGCCCCGTGGCTGCCCGAAACCCGTCCACGGCCCGTGGGCGGCCCGAGGCGGGCCCGGCCGGCCTGTTGACAATGTGAATATTCACATTGACATGTTCACATTCACATTGATAAGAGTGTACAATGCGCCGTGACCCGTGGCAGCCCAAAGCACGACCTCGGGCCAGGGCGGGCTCGGCCCGTTGGCAATGTGAATATTCACATTGACATGTTAACATTCACATATATAAGGAGTGTAAAATTGGCCCGCAGCCATGGGCGGCCCGAAGCCCGATCGCAGCCCGAGCGGGCTTGCCCGACCCGTGACAATGTGAATATTCACATTGAAATGTTAACATTAACATTGATAAGAGTGTAAAACTTGTCCGCTGCCCGAAGCTCCGGGCCTAACCCGGGTCATCCACGAGCTTCGGGCCGCCCAGGGACGCAAGTCAATTTTACACTCTTATCAATTGTAAATGTTAACATGTCAATGTGAATATTTACATTGTCAACAGGCCGGGCCGGGCCCGCCTCTGGCCGCCCACCGGCCGTGGGCGTGTTTCGGGCAGCCACGGGCACGGGCTAATGTTACACTCTTATCAATGTGAATGTTAACATGTCAATGTGAATATTTACGTTATCAACGGGCCGTGCCCGCGTCGGCCCGGGGCCGGGCTTCGTTGCCCACGGGTCATGGGCTAATTTACACTCTTATCAATGTTAATGTTAATATGTCAATGTGAATATTCACATTGTCAACGAGCCGATGCCAAGCCCGCCCTGGCAGCGGGCGGGCTTCAGGCCGCCCACGGGCCACGGGCCAATTTACACTCCTATCAATGTGAATGTTAATATGTCAATGTGAATATTCACATTGTCAACGGGCCGGACCGGGCTCGCCTCGGGCCGCCCATGGGACGCGAGTCAATTTTACACTCTTATCAATGTGAATGTTTAATATGTCAATGTGAGAATATTCACATTGTCAACAGGCCGGATCGGGCCGGCCCACGGCCGTGGGCTAATTTTATACTCTTATCAATGTGAATGTTAGCATATCAATGTAAATATTTGCTATTATTACGAGGCCGGGCCCGCCCAGAGGCAGCCCACGAGCCGCAGGCGCGGTTTCGGCGCGCCACAGGCGCAGTAGCTAATTTACACCCATATCAATAAGTGAATGTAACATATCAAAATGTGAAATATTCATTGTTAACGGGCCGGGCCGGGCCCACCCCGACCCGGGCCAGCTTCGGGCTGCCCACGGCCTGGCCAATTTTACACTCTTGTCAATGTTAATGTTAATGTTAATGTTTATTAATGTCAATTGTTAATATTCATATTATGAACGAGCCGGCCCGGGCCCGCCTCGGGCGACGGGCTTGGTTTCGCGCCGCACGGGCCGCAGGCCAATTTTACACTCTATCAATGTGAATGTTAACTTGTCAATGTGAAATTCATATTATCCAACGGTCGCGGTCGGGCCTATTTTTTTGGCTTGTGGGCCGATCCGGCCCGAATCTCTTCTCTCTTGGCACAAGGGTATTCGGGCTTTGGATGGGCCAATGGATCGAGCCTCGGGTCGGACCGGTGGGCCTGGGCCTAGCCTCGAGCTTAGGTCGGGCTTGGGCGGGCATGGCCATTTTTTTTAATTCTTTTTAATTTTTTCTACCAAAATTTTATTATTTTTTACAAAAAAAGACATTGCGCCTCGGGCGGGCTAGGCCTCGGACCGAGCCTTGAATGAGCCTTAAGCAGGCCGATGGGCCGGGCCGGGCTTCAAAGTGATGGCTTAGGCCCTAGCCTAGGGTCTCAGACATGCTCAGGCCCGGACCCAAACGAGCCTGCCCCGGACCGTAGGCGGGCTTCGGGCAGCCCACGGGTCGCGGACCAATTCTACATTCCTATCAATGTGAATGTTAACATGTCAATGTGAATATTTACATTGTCAACAGGCCGGGCCGGGCCCGCCTCTGGCCGCCCACCGGCCGTGGGCGTGTTTCGGGCAGCCACTGGGCACGGGCTAATGTTACACTCTTATCAATGTGAATGTTAACATGTCAATGTGAATATTTACGTTATCAACGGGCCGTGCCCGCGTCGGCCCGGGGCCGGGCTTCGGGTTGCCCACGGGTCATGGGCTAATTTAACACTCTTATCAATGTTAATGTTAATATGTCAATGTGAATATTCACATTGTCAACGAGCCGAGCCAAGCCCGCCCTGGGCAGCGGGCGGGCTTCAGGCCGCCCACGGGCCACGGGCCAATTTTACACTCCTATCAATGTGAATGTTAATATGTCAATGTGAATATTCACATTGTCAACGGGCCGGACCGGGCTCGCCTCGGGCCGCCCATGGGACGCGAGTCAATTTTACACTCTTATCAATGTGAATGTTAATATGTCAATGTGAATATTCACATTGTCAACAGGCCGGATCGGGGCCGCCCACGGGCCGTGGGCTAATTTTATACTCTTATCAATGTGAATGTTAGCATATCAATGTAAATATTTGCATTATTAACGGGCCGGGCCCGCCCAAGGCAGCCCACGAGCCGCAGGCGGGTTTCGGGCCGGCCACAGGCCGCAGGCTAATTTTACACTCCTATCAATGTGAATGTTAACATATCAATGTGAATATTCACATTGTTAACGGGCCGGGCCGGGCCCACCCCGACCCGGGCCCAGGCTTCGGGCTGCCCACGGGTCCTGGGCCAATTTTACACTCTTGTCAATGTTAATGTTAATGTTAATGTTATTATGTCAATGTTAATATTCATATTATGAACGGGCCGGCCCGGGCCCGCCTCGGGCGACGGGCTGGTTTCGGGCCGCACACGGGCCGCAGGCCAATTTTACACTCCTATCAATGTGAATGTTAACTTGTCAATGTGAATATTCATATTATCAACGGGTCGGGTCGGGCCTATTTTTTTGGCTTGTGGGCCGATCCGGCCCGACTCGAATTTTTCCGGACACCCACGAGGATCGACATGAGCCGGGCCCCTACACATTGACGATATAAACATTTATATTGACGGTGTGAACATTCACATTAAGGGTATTTTGGTAATTATGTCACTCATAGGACTTATTGAAACATAAGAAAATAATGTGAACTAAATGGAACATAAGGAGATGAAAAGGGTATTTTGGTCCTCTTATCTCAAATTGGACCTAATGGAATAGTCAAAAAGAAAATGGGTTTGATGGAATAAAACTCTTAGAAAATGGATTTATCAAAAAAGCTCCCTAACAAAAATATAGCTGGGTAAAACGAAGGAACAAAATTAAGAGGATAGAGCAAAATAAAATTACTAAAATTAAAATTTTGAGGTTAAAAGTGAAACGGAATGCATACTTTATAGACTATATATATAAAAAAATATTTAAAAAATATTGTATTATTTACATTTTTTTTAATGTGATATGAGTCACATTTAAAAATAATATTTTAGGTATTTAATATAGGGATATTTACCAATAAATCTCATCTCACAAACAAGTACTCTAATTAGTTCCAAATTTTTTTTATTAATCCGTTAAGTCCTATTAATGGAGAGTTTCTTTTCTGTGTGGTCCTATTTTGATTTTTGTAGTATTTTGATGGATAACTATGCCATTTTTGTTAATGTGACATGTATGATGTGATACTTCAATATGATAGGTATTAATGTGACACTCCAATAATGTGACATTCCAAAAAAATTAAAAACTCCTTACTCTACTTTTTTTAAATGTGACAACGTGACGAGTATAATGTGATACTTCAAAACTTTTACTCTAAAAAAAAAATAAAAACTTCTTAGTGTACTTTTTCCAAATGTGACAGCGTGATGCGTATGATGTGATACTCTTAAAAAAATTAAAAACTCCTTAGTGTACTTTCTCCAAATATGATAACGTAGTGGGTATGATGTAACACTTCAAAAAAATAAAAACTCCTTAGTGTACTTTTCTCAAACGTGACAACGTAACGAGTATGATGTGACGCTCTAAAAAATTAAAAACTCCTTAGTATACTTTTCCCAAATGCGACAACATAGTGAGTATGATGTGACACTCTAAAAAAATTAAAAACTCCTTAGTATACTTTTTCCAAACGTGACATGTGACACTCTAACATAGCGAGTATGACGTGACACTCTAAAAAAATTAAAAACTCTTTAATATACTTTTTACAAATGTGTCACTGTAACGTAGCGGGTATAATGTAATACTAAAAAACTCTTTAGTATACTTTTTTTAAATGTGACACTCTAATGTGGCGGACAAATGAGTCATTACATATCTAAAAGGACTAAATGAATCACAAGAAAAAATACAGAACTACATGGATTACAAGTTTAAAATATGAGACTTATTGGTCAATCTCTCTTTAATATATTTTTTGGATAATTCTATTTTTACACCATACAAGTAGTTCTAAGTAAACACTATAAATGTGTTTGGGTATAAATTTTTGAATAAATATCAAATGTTTAGATTTAGATTTATGAATATAAAATAATTGTTCGAATATAAATAATTGAATGAGTTATATATTTGAATAATTTATTTTGGTTCATAACTTTAAATTCGAGCATTTAATATTTGTTTAAAAATATACATCCAAACATATTTGTATTATGCACTAAGAGTTTATATGATATGCAAATAAAATTTTTTATATTTTTTATGTTATTTTTTGTTTCAATTTTTTGCCCTTAACTTTAAGTCAAACAAGAGCCACTGTAATTATTGCAAGTAATATGAGAGGTCAGTGCAAAGCATTTAATTTTTTTTGGCTGCGCCTAACCTTTTCAAGAAACTTGTCGTTTTTAATTAAGAAAATTAAAAGATTAAGAAGTTAGGCGGGATTTTTTTAGTAATTTACTTATTGACTTTTTTTTTTTAACTAAACTTTCAAAAAAAAATAGTTATCTTTTATCAAATATATGGAGATGACTTCTTTCCACATATTAAACAAGAGAGTATTGTTGGACTCATGAGCCCTAGCATTAGTTTTGTTTCGATAATTCGAATTATTCAATATGTAGAGCTTATCAAGTACTTTTTTATATCTGTAAAAAATCACGTTGATCGGATATTTGTAGCCTCTTATTTACTATTGACAAAAATGTATTCCGATTAAAGGGCTATCGATATTTGATTAACGTGTTTTTTTTTAGGCATAAAATACTCAACGAGCTCTATACATTGAACGGTTCAGACTATTGAAACGGGACCTATAGTAGGCCTCACAAGCCCAACAGTACGCTTCAGTCCATGTAGACTGGAGAAAAGCCTCTTCCTATAAATATAATATTAAATGCTTGATTATTAGATAACATTGTCTAAGTGATATTTTGGCAAATGAAATATCGTAACACAAATTAAGTTATTATTTTTTGTCTTTTAATTACCTAATAAAGATTAATAAAATGTCAAATTTGTAAAAAAAATTTATAATTTTAAAAACACTACATAAATAATACTCCATGATATTTAGCCATTTGGGATTGAATTTTTTTTTTTATTTTTATTTTTTTGCTTTTAGTTTTTTATTTTTTTAACAGCTAAAAAAAGTAATGGGTTTAGAAAGATGATAAACACGCTATTTTTTCATGAGTAAAAAAAATTGATGTGATATCTAACCATTTTAACCGATGTCACAAATTAACTTCACCCACTTTGTGTTGTTGAATTCGTCTTTTTTAGTAGTTTGATTGTTTAAAATAATTATCTATATATTTGCAAAATAATAATAAATAAAAATATTCTCCAACCAATTAAATAAATAAAACATTTAGTTACCGCCGCTATATGTATTGCAGCCACCACCTAACTAACTAGTACTACACCACCACTACTATTACTAATAGTAAGAAGTGATTTTAAATTCCGCACGCTTCGCGGTATTAAATTTCGTTGACATAGATTCTATATATATACACAATGTGTACATTAGTTTGTCTAACACACATACATTGGATTGAATAAACATATGTATGTATGTATAGGTGGTTTTGGGAGGAATTGGTGGTGAATGGCCGGCTCAATGGTTGCGAGGAATTCAAATCTGAAGCGGCTTGAAGTTGGAGATGGAGTTGAAGGAAGCAATTCTAGAAAGGAGAAGGAAAAGGAAAAGAAAATGGCCAACTCCAAGCAGCACCCATTGCTCCAAATGATATTCGCTGCGGTGATTGCCGGAATCATCTTCTCTTTCTTCTATGTCTTCTCTGTCGTTTACTTCTCCTCACCTCACTCCACCACCACCTCCACCTCTATCCTCACCTCCACCTGGTGGCTCCCTCGATTTCCTTTTCGTATGCCTCTCTCTCTCTCTCTTTACTGTATCTATCCATACATGTGTAATTTTTAGTACTTGTTTGGTTTTGACATTTTTAGTTAGTTTTTTTATTTTTTTTAGTTTGAGATTTTTTTAATGGTTTGGTATTTTTATTTGACTTTTTTGACTTTTTAATTTTGAAATGGCAAAATTGTCCTCCACTTAGAAATGATTCTTTTTTAACTTTTTGTTTGTATATGGGTCAATTTAATAATTTTGTAACTTTTTTGTCTTTTTGTGATTTTATAGTTTTATTTTATTTATTTATTTATTTTTTGATTATATAGTCAAAATGGTTTGCCAAACCAAGGCTTAGTTTTAAGTTTTTAAAAACAGTTTTTAAGAAAATAATTTAAGGTGCTTTTTATTTTTATTTGATCTGTTTAAATATTTGAATATTTTCTATTTTAAATACACTTAAAAAGTAAAATATTTGTGAAAATATATATAAAAAAATTCAATAATACTAAAAAAAATGAAAATGTAATAAATTTGTGTATGCGCGTTTTTTTTTTTTTAGTGAATTTTTTAGATATTTTTTCGTAAGTTTTTTTTTTCCCCAAAAAAGTTTATCTAGATTAAGTGGATTCAAAAACTAAAAGAATTTGTATAAAATTAAAAAATTTATTAAAAATAATAAAACAAAAAACTCAAAAATATTTTTAAAATTGCAAAACCATACAAAATGATTTTGGTGATTTTCTTTTTTGTGATTTTTGTCTTCTATGGTGGTGAGTCTTGTGTAATAGTTTCCATTTTTTGGGCACTAGTGGTTGGGGATGTGCATTGTATGTGACACGTGATTTTTTATCAATTGTTAATATTATAATTATGCGTATCTCTTAAATTGGTATGTGATATGTATATAAAGTATTGAGACTTGTATGGATAAATTGATCTATATCTAACATGCAATTAAATAAGAAATGAATACATATTCAGTTGAATAATTTAACTGATAAATGAGAAATTTTATAAATATAAATATTAATTTATAACTAGATTGTTGAGATCACAATTTTATCTTAAATAATAAACATAAACAGGTTTTTTAAATATATAGTATTACACAAATATTTTTCTACCAACTTTTCACTTCAATTTTTCATAATCCGTACATGTAATACAATTGAAGGTATGAAATTAATTGCTCAATTACACAATCTTGTTTAATAGTTCATCTCATAATACAATTCATTGAATCTACTATTGCATATTATTTGCACGCTATTAGTGTAAGAATGCATTAATATCGATATGTAATATATTTTTATACATCAAGAGTTGTTGGGTATCGTTTCATATGTCACGAATATCTTGCATGATGAAAAATATAACATTAGCCATTAATATACAATTGTTATACAATTGTCATAAAAAAATAAATACAAAAAGTAAAATTATTGTCGTGGTGTAGGTGTTTTGTAAAATTTTAATTTGTTATTGAAAGTGTTTGTTGTGGACACTTGTTTGTATGACATGTATGTATATATTTATTGAATATAAGTTGATAGGAGAATAATACACAATTTCGTAATTTTCTCGTAGCAAATATAACTACATTACTAAAGCAATATATGTTAAAAAATTAAAATATCCAATGATAATATTGCATTATAAATTGACAATGCATGAATACAGTAACATATATAAATTTATAATTATATATATATATATATATATATTTGTATATTTGTATATGTAAACATTGATATATATAAGATATCACAAAAGTAATATGTGAAATCTTTTGCAACAATATAATACAGGTAACAATGAAATTTTAATTATTCATAATTAAATAGTTGGTCAACATGCAAATGTTAGTGTTACATTTTTTTGTATATGCACCATTTTTTAATTAGATTATTAAATTTACATAAAAATTTAAAAGAATTTGTGAATAATTTGTGTAAAATTAGAGATTAGTGAAGAAATATTTTAAAAAAAGAGAAATTAGTGTTTGGTTTGGTTTGGTTTTTCAAACTTTTGTTTTGAATTTTTGGATTTTTATATTTTGTCTTTGACACTGTTTTTTTTAATAATCATTTTATTTTCTTTTTAGATTCACTTAATTTAATACTTTTTATTTTTTAATTTTACTTTTAGAAAATAATTTGTTGTGTATTTTTTTTGGAATTTTTTCTAATATTAAATAATAATAATGACAAAAAACAAAATATAATAATAAAAAATAGTACATGTTTGAATTTATAAAAAAAATTTCCAACATTTTACTTTTTAATTCTATTTAGATTATTAGATATTAGATTTTCATGTAAAAGTATAATTTAAATATAAAATATGAAGAAATTTCAACGTAATTAATCACTAAAATTGGGAAAATATGAAAAAACAAAAATTGAAAAACAAATTTAAAAATATAACCAACGAAAGTGGTTCTTGTTTAAAATTTTGACATCATATCTTGGTTATTAAAGTACCATGTAGAATATTGCAGTTTATAAATTATAATTTAAACAAAAAGAAAGTGTATGAAAATAACCTGTGAATTTTTGAGATACAACACAAATCTCTGTTTTAAAAATGCATGCGTCTTCCTCTGTCTAAATTCGAATGAATGCATACAATTTTAAAATTCAACCAAAATTATTTACAGTGATTTGATCTATAATAAACAATTGTAAATATTATGTATATCAGTATAGAAGCAGATACATGAAATAATTAAGAAAGAGTAATTATTTTTTGTTCTTCCATCATCATCAACGTAAAAAATAGAGAGATGATTTTTTTTTTTTTAAATTTTTATGATAAGAATGAAGACGATTTGTTTATATTTATATAGGACTCTTTAAAGCATATATATTATTTTTTAGTGTTTAACTCCAAAAATAAAGAAATAGTTAGTTTATATAAAACTCTTCATGACTTTTAAAAAATATAGTAAATTTGAGAGGGTAAAATTAAAATTAAAAAAAAAAAAAGGAAACATAACAGGCTCTTTATACTTTTATAATAGTAATAGATAATATATCAGTTAGTTTGATGGTCAAAGTGTGGAGTTTGGGGATGTGATTTCTTCATTACCTCACGTTCAGAATCTCTTAAATATAAATAATTTTTTAAAATCACTTCATATAGGATTTTATTCCAATTTTAATTGAGTCCCATGTAAATGGATGGTGGGATTGATTCCTAGATTAATCAATCCTAAAATCAGATATCAAGTTATAAAAAAAATAAATGACATTGTTCTAATACCATGACATTGCCAAGTTGTTACTCTAAGAAATTTAAATAATATTGTCTCATAAACTGTAAAAAATATACTAAACATTTTAATACATACTCTTAAAATAAATTTAAAAAAAAAACAAAGTCATAATTCTATAGACTTTTTGCAAGGAAAAGATCCCTTTATCTTCAAGTTTACTTTAGTGGATGATAGGAAGATTAGTTAGGGTTGTTTTGGGGAGTTGGTTAAAAATTATTTTTTGGCTTTTAACTAAGTTTTTGGCTTTTTTAGACAAATAATTTGGAAAGTTGGTAAAAAGTGATGAAGTTGGTAAAAAGTGACTTTTGACTTTTTTTATTAATATTTGTTTATGATGTCAAATCATAATAAAATGACTAAACTACCCCTATTTATTTAAAATATTTACAACTGAACCTATGTAACACATTGTGACCCATGAGGGGTAAAATTGTAATTGTACCGTTGGCTAAAAACCAACTTGCCAAATGAAAAAAAAGCCAAAAAAGTCAACTTTTGGCTTTTGCTACTAACCAAAAAAAGTGGCTTTTAGCCAAGTTCCCAAAATAGCCCTTATAATGTGGTGTTTGGTTGGGGGATTTGGAGAGGGATTTGGAAAGGGAAATAGAAAAGGTAGGTGAAATGTGAATAAATCATGCTTATATTTCACATAGTTTCACACACCTTTTCCCTTTCCATAATATTGTCTCATAAACTGTAAAAAATATACTAAACATTTTAATACATACTCTTAAAATAAATTTAAAAAAAAAACAAAGTCATAATTCTATAGACTTTTTGCAAGGAAAAGACCCCTTTATCTTCAAGTTTACTTTAGTGGATGATAGGAAGATTAGTTAGAGAATCTAATTAATGTAATTGAACCGACTTTGATCCTCTCTACCTCTACTTCATATATGTAATAAAAAAATTTCTTATATATTTAATAGTTATAAAATAAGAATATAAATTTATAATTATTAGATGATATAATAGAACTTCTCCTCATAAACACGTAATTTGCCTTAAGATCTTATTTGAAAACTTGATTTTTTTATCAAAAAATTAAAAAGTCAAAAAGTAAAAAGTTACTAAAAGAATTATATCATACACACTAGTTTTTTTACGTTTTTTCATATAATTAAAAAAAATCATTAATAAAAACATAAATTTTTTTTTCTGTGTGCTATTTATTTTTCTGCATTGAATAATAATTTTATAAAAAATGAAATTGAAAGTAAAATTTGACTTACATTTCGGATTGGTATGTGACCCTTTAATAGTAAAAAATTATTACTAAGGCCTCGTTTAGGACTAAATGTTTTAGTAAAAAAATTAAAAAAATCTTACTCTTTTTTTTTTTATATATATTTTTGTAAAAAGTCAAAAAATTATTAAAATAATCTATTACCAAACGAGATCTAAAAAAATAAAAAAGTTAAATAATTGTACAAAAAATAAAAATTTCTCTTTTCTCTTTATTTTTTTAATACTTTTTTAAAAAAAAATCAAAAAATCGCACTAAATAAAATAATTTTTTCATCTTATATTTTAACTAAAAAATAAAAAAATTACAAAAATGACTTATTTCCAAACCAATTCAGTTACATTTATTTCAACTTCTCCTTTCACTTGTCAAATCTTTAACAGAATTCATGTTGTAAGTATCATCCCATTAATCTTTCTCAATCACTTATTTTGGATGCAGATTCTGAACGGGGTGGAAAGAAATTGGTGAAACCCATTTGGGAAGTTCCTCCTCCAGGATCAGAGAGACCACCTCTGGAGACATTCCGGTTGAGAAAAGAACTAGTTGAGGAAAGGGTGAAAGATAACATAATTATAGTCACATTTGGTAACTATGCCTTCTTGGATTTTATACTATCATGGGTTAAGCACTTGACCGATTTGGGTCTACAAAACCTTCTTGTTGGTAAGTTCCCCATTATTATCAAAACATCTCAACTTTTTATTTGAGGTTTATTTCACTTTTTATCCCTTCAAAAAATAATTGTTATTTTTTTTAAAAAAAAAATTCATAGCTCAATTTGCCGGTGAATGTGTCATTTCAAATTTTGAATACTCATTTTTTAAAAAACTATTTGTTACCCCATAAAAAATATATTGAGTATTTGATTTTTGATTTGAGTGCGGTTAATAGCTCCCACTTTTATTTTTTAAATCCTCACCTCTTTTAAATCTTCAAAAAGAAATAAAAAAGTAAAAGAATTTTTTACAATTTTACCTTAAACATAAAACTTCAAAGAAAAAAATGAATTGGGAATTGAGGGTAAAAATTTGAAGGTGGGAATCCAAAGAAAGTAGGGGTAAAAATTTGAAGGTGGGAATCCAAAGAATTTAGATTGTTTAAAATTGTAAAATTCTCTCTTCACCCATTAGGTTAGGTTTCCCAAACTCCAATTGAACCATACTCCAATTGAACCATACGGCTGAAATTAGAAAAGACTAAATAGATGAAATTGATAGTTTAGGAATGAAATAGGAAAAATGACAATAGTTTAAAGATAATAGTGAAATTAATCCTTTTATCTGAAGAAATATATGTCCATATATTCTATACACTTGCCTAAGGAAATTTATATGTTGTTATAGGTGCAATGGACATGAAAGTGTTGGATGCTTTGTACTGGAAAGGCATTCCAGTTTATGACATGGGTAGTAATATGACCACATTAGATCCTGGATGGGGCTCACCAGCATTTCATAAAATGGGGAGAGAAAAGGTTATTCTAATAGATGCCATCCTACCATTTGGCTATGAACTACTGATGTGTGATACAGATATGATCTGGTTAAAGGTACCTTGATGCTTGTTTTCTTGATTGTCTTTGTTAGATCCACCTGTTAGCCATGAATGTTATGTTTAGTTAGGAGATTTGAGAAGAGATATAGAAAGGAAAAAGAAAAAGGAAAAGATAATGAAATGTGAATAAAATATACTTACATTTCACCTAGTTTCACACACTTCTTTCTTTTCTCTTTTCAAATCTCCCAACTAAACACAGTGTTACTGATTCTACCTGTGGTCTGAAATATGTTTTTTTTTTTTTACTGTATTTAATATAGGAAGTTAGAAACAACTCTTCCTTGAGTTAGATTCCTTTGGGGTTTTTGCAACCATTCCGATATCCTATTTCTTTTGCTGGTAAACCACATTTGTTCTTTAAATGGCTTTTTTGAGAAAATGCGAAAGAAGGTAGATTCTATAAGAAAACCAATGCGGCTGTTTCCTGTTGCATAAAAAACACACTTAGCACTATATAAACGTCAACCTAAGAAGCACGGACGTGGACATGTGATATAATACGGACACGACACGACACGGACACGCCAGCATGTCATTTTTCAACTTCTTTTTCCTTTTTGTTCATCTCCCCTCACCCCGCCCCCCAAAACAACATTGTTGACTATATTTCTCTATATAATCTTTTGGAAGAAGGAGATGATTTAATTCATTTTTTTTTTTTTACTTTCTTTTCTTATGTAAATAGATTCTCAACTTACTTTTATTCTATTCCTGTTTGTTTGGTTCGTACATTCTTTGCACCATCATTGACTATGTTCCTGGAGCAGAACCCCCTTCCATATCTTTCACGTTTTCCTGAAGCAGATGTGTTAACTTCAACGGATGTACTTACAGCAACATTTTCTGATGACAGTTTGGACAACTGGAAAGAAGGTGAAAATTATATTAAAAAATGCTTTCAATGTTCCATCTCCATTTCTTTATTCTTCTTTTCTGGTTGTTACTAGTAAATTAGGGAAGGTTGTCTGCATTTTCTCCAATCTTTGAGCTAGGTTGCAATATGATAGTGATGATCATTAATATATATATATATATATATTGTGGTTTGGGGGAGGGAGGTTTGAGACTTTAGTTTGCCAAATAGACTTTCAATAAAAAGCAACTTTTCCTTTCCCTGCCCAGATCAGCAGCCTCCCACCAAGGAACAAAATTTTGCTTTTGTTTCCATTGAAATAGCCAAAACAATTCCTTTTCTTAGAAAACCAAAATGGAAGGTTAATGGAATACCAAAATTCTAATGTTAACACTGCAAAACATACCAAAACAATAAGTTATTACTAGAGAGGCTAAGAAATAGAAAGGAAAAGACGAGGCATAGAGAAAAGATGGTAAAATAAGCATGAAGTCCCTTACTCTTTTTCTTTGTTACTGCAAAGTACTTCTTTTTTTTTTTTGTAAAGATCATCACCGGTACTTTTTTTGGGGTAAATTATATTCACCTGCTCTGAGACTTCGGAAAAATACAATTGGTCCCACACTTTTAGCATAATTACACCGAATACCGATCTCTCTTGAAGTTTTAATTCACAGATACTTACCCCTTTTTAGCAATGACTCATTAGTCTATGGATGACAAAATGATATTGTCATCTCTTTTCTACTAGAATATTTTGCATTTTTTAAAACCTTTTGTTTAAGAGCTTTTAATATTCATGGATCTCAACATATTCATTTATTTAGTTATTGAGAATCTATTATCATTTATATAGATTTGTTTTTGTGTCCAATTTTTTTCATATGTTTCTAAATTCTTTTGTCATTTTCCTAATGTTTATGAAATCTTTCCATAATGTTTCTATTTCCAAGCTAATTGAAGCAACATAGCAAAGAGAAATTTTGATCCTTGCATCTCACAAATTTCTCTCAGTTCTCATCAGTGGCACAAGCATACATAACCTCAAATAAAGCAAGATCTATTCATACCACTACTTGGTCTTGCTTAATCTGGATCAATTGGCACACTATGCAGTACTTTATGATTTCAGAAGTAAACTCTTGAGTTAATTTTCTAGTTGACATGTTCATGTTCAAATCAGTGCTCTGATCAAATGGGCAATTTGCAGTTAGTGAAATTTTACTTCTTATCATACCTCCAGGTGTCATTCCTTTTTTAACAATGAAATTCTTCTTGCCCCTTGGACAGTTGGTAATGCGTATAATATAGGAATTTTCCACTGGCGGCCAACAGATTCTGCGAAGAAATTGGCAAAAGAATGGAAAGATTTGGTTCTTGCTGATGCCAAGTTATGGGACCAACAAGGTTTTAATGACATTATACGAAGGAAGTTGGGACCATCTGTTGATGAGGACAGTGGACTTGTATATGCTCATGATGGAAACCTCAAGTTGGGGCTTCTGCCAGCAAGTATATTTTGCAGTGGGCATACTTATTTTGTCCAGGTAGGATCATTAGGATAGTTCTTTGACATTTTGGCATGGTCTCACTTAGCCATTTCTTTTTCTTTTTTTATGTGTATGTGGATACCAGAGCTCGCTTTGCCCCATCTTGGTTATAAATTATGCACTCAAATTTCAGAATGTCTTGTTTGGATCCTGAGGATGTAGTGTAATAGACTACATACATAGCTTTTCTTGAGCCCTTTTGCTATGTTCGTAGGCAATGTATCAACAACTCAGATTGGAGCCGTATGCCACGCACACCACATATCAATTACAAGGAACTGCAGGAAAGCGTCACCGACTACGTGAAGCCATGCTTTTTTATGACCCACCAGAATATTATAATTCACCGGGTAATTTTTCATGAAATTTTTGTACATCTTTATACTTGGCATTTTATTTCCCAAAATTGCTTGCCTTGTATGTAGTCACTACAATAATTGCATTTTATTTGTAGTGACTTATTACATCTCTCTCTCTCTCTCTCTCATGATTCATCTCTGCTCCCCTCCTTTCTTCTTTGTTTCTTCACTCTTTTCTTTCCAACCATTTGAGCCTGTCGTTTCTTCTCTGTTCAATAAAAATAACAATTTGCATAGCATTGGGGCAACACATGCTGAGTTTAATCATTTATCCTGTTAAAACTGGAAATTCCCAACACTGTTCAAAGGCTTTCTTAATATTATTTTCCTAGTGTCATTTCTTTCATCACTTATCGATTCCTATTCTTTACTTGCCAAAAAATAGTTGTAGTATTTCTTTCTATAATAAAACTTTGTTAATGTTGTCCTTTTTTGGGTGAGTTAGAAAGCCTTAAGAGTGCACAAAGGCAAGGAGTAGCTTGGCCGCAGTTCCTCAACAAGCTAAGGGAAACTCGGTCTGAAACTCTGAAGTTGTAAAAGGCACACATTGACCCCATTCTGGGGGATATTCTGAGTCTGATTCTTATTTAAAATTATTATGAGGCGATGCTTCAGTTGACATGTTCATAACAATTAAATTGTCTCTTAATTTTCACACTCGTCTAAATTCCCTTTTGCTGCATTTGATTGAGATGTGGAGGGTGCTGAATAATGGACCGAAAGATTACTTCTTTATCATGGTGATTAAACTTGTTTGGATTGCTCATAATTTTTTATTTTTTATTTTTTTTTTTGGGGGTGGGGGGAGAACAACTGAATGTGTGTTGAACGTTCCCACAACCTTCCTAAACTAATATATACAGCAAATTCCACAGGAAACCAAAACTGAAGTATAAACATACATAAACCCAGTCCTGAATGTACATAAACTGAATGTGTGACCAATGTTTGGACCTGAAGTATAAACTTCACACTACCAGTGCCTTGTAGCTGTTTCTTTACATTAACCGTTCCTGTTCAGGAATACTGCTGCAATTTTTAATTTTGTTTTTATGCAGGGGGTTTGTTGACCTTTAAGCTATCTATTCCGAAGATTTTATTACTAGACGGGCAGCACAATATTGAATCGCATTTCGCTCTTGTTAACTACCAAGTATGCATAACCTAATTGAATTGGCTTCTTCTACAGTTTTGATTCTACTGTGTTGCAGTTCATTAATTCTGTTGTGAATGGTTCTTTCAGACAAAGCAAATAAGGACAGCTCTTGCTATTGCTTCTTTGTTGAATCGTACCCTGGTAAGAACTTTTCTGACATTCGATATTTTTGCCTGACCATCGCCTCCTATACGATCTTTTTTGTAACTTAATCCATCTCAACAATGCAGCATTAACTATTTTAGGGAAATGTCGTTTTCTTGGTTATAATTGATATTTTGTTTTTCTATATATTTTCATTTGTTTTTGTTGTATTGCTCTTGCATAATACAGTAATGTGACTTGTATATCTTAATATGTCAACTATCATATCAAGACAGCAGAAAATTCAAAAATGATTTCAATTTCCTCAATTGTACATTATCTTTTATTCTATGTTGTTACTTAGAATCAGGACTTTGAAATGTTCTCTTCTTTAAGAAACCGAAACAAAATGTTAACTCAGTCTAAGGTTTAGTCACCATCTAGGAAAGTTAATTTTTAAGAATTTGTCCCATCTAGCATTCATTTTGCTAAATATCCCATGAAATAGGGTCCATTGAGTAGTTTCATACGACTAGTTGACATGTATTATTCAAAATGTTTGATCAAGCACATTAGATATTGTTTGTGCAACTTCTGATCTAAAGTTCATAATTTGATCTAATTGTTCTTTATTTGTGATTCTAGGTTATGCCTCCACTATGGTGCAGGTTCGATAGTATATGGTTTCCACATCCTGGAATTGTAGCGGGGACTATGACGAAACAACCTTTTCTCTGCCCTTTGGATCATGTATTTGCGGTATTGCTATTTCTGATTATTACAACTGTGCTCAGCACCCAAACAAACAACAGCTAATTGTTAAAACTGTGATCTTTTTTGTCCCCTTAAGTCAAGATAATCTGTAAATTTGTTTCGTATGGGCATGTTGCCAAGAGTGTTTCTCAGAGAAGCTTCTTTGTGTGGTGAAGTCAACAAAGCTTCATATTTTGTTAGTCATAGTCCGGTACCATAATAATTTCATAGGATAAAGCCATAAAGATACTTATCAAGGAATAATTTCGCAGGACATAAATAATTTGTACAAATTAAGTTGTAGCTCCTTCTCATGAACTTGGAATTTTTTTTTTTTTTTAGAAAAAAGGGAAGAAAAAAAAAAAAACTATACGTTGGGACAAGAAACAAAACTTATCAATCTTTACTAGGCTGGAAAATCTACAATTAAATGTAGTATGGGGTGTTCTTCTTGGTGATGAATTTACTTGTGAAATAGGACAGGGTTTGTAGGCCAGCTTAGGCATTCGACAATTCAGGACTTCCAATCTGGTATTGCTTGGGAAGTGGCTCTGGAGATATATGAGAGAAGTAGGAAGCTTTTGTAAAGGCCACATGCTATCTTTTGTTGTTTTCTCTGTTTGACGTCATACCATGCTGCATTGCAGTTGAACACCATGATGGAGGAACTGCCAGAGGAGGAATTTGGACCTGGGATAAATTGGAGGGAGTATTCTTTCTTAGATAATCCATCATTACCCAAACAGGTATAGATCCAAATTAACCTCATACAAACGGATCTATATTTAATTGTTATCCTTCACTTGCACCAAGGAATTCCTCTCTGTTGATGTCTGTTTCAGGTTAAGGAGTCATGGCTTGATGTACAACTTTGTCAAGAAGAATTGCCAAATTGTCAGGTATCAAACAGTACGAGTCAATTGAGAGTGCTCAAATTTCCCAAGCGCAGCAATGAAGAAAGGGTATGACAGATTCCTATATAAGCTTTGTCCTGTTTTCTCTTCTTATATAAATCCTTGCTACTCTTTATGCTGAGTACTAGCTCAAACTAGAATGAATGCTTGTAGTTTGTGTACGTTCATCGGGTTATTAAGTGTTGGAACTAATAGATTTTGCACATTACTTCTGAATGCTCTATGCTTTTTGTCACATTACTGACTAGATATTTAGGTCGAAATTAGAGTGCCCATCTCTCTCTAATCTAAACAAAACAATTATCGACAAAGATTGTTCGTTTGTTCATTATTACAGTTCAAAACAGTATTCTCCGCATTCAAGGATGTCAAAGTCATTCAATTCTCATCAATGCAAGATGCCTTCCTAGGTTTCACCGACAAGGCAAGTTTTTTTTTTAGTTTTTAATCTTTCAACTTTTTAGTATTATTTTAAATGTAAAAATATTGTCATATTTTATAATTTGATATACTAAGGTGCAATAAAATATATGATCAGAAAAGGGAGGAAAGATTCAGGAAACGTGTGAAGCGGTACCTGGTTGCATGGTGTTGTATGGAAAATCACAATCCGGGCCACATATATTATGACATGTATTGGGATGAAAAGCCCGGTTGGAAACCAATTCCACCCCAAACTCCCAAAGATGATCATCCACCTTGGTGAGGCATACAGGAATTTGAAATATAATTTTGGAGTAGGAGAGGATTTGTGGTTTTAGTATACTAGTAATAAAAGGAATTTCGATATGTTTTTATGCATATTTGAAAAGCAAATTTAGAAGAGGAAGCAAATCATCTCGAGGTAGGCAAAATCATGTGAAGGATTTTGCAGTGTTTAAATTTCTAGTTTGTATACCTTTGTTAACTGGAAACTCAGAAATGTAATCTTCAATTTGGTTTTTTTTTTTTTTTTTTTTTTTTTTTGGGGGACATGTTTAAATTTGGTTTGAACTCAGAGTGGTGGCAAATAAGAGTATGATTCCACAATTCTACTACCATTGTTATATAGGATGTGATTTTCCTGTGATGAATCCCAGTTAGAAAATTGAGGTTCTACTCCTAGGGTTTTTAATTTTGGGTAAAGTACCAATAGGTCCTCATAGTTTGACTTAATTCTCATCAAGTCATATTAAAAATAAGTCTTAATAAAATTATTGTGGAAAATAATTTTTTTGTAACAATTTTTTATATATGTCGCTAAAAATTAACAATTAGTGATTTTTTTTTTTGTCATGATTTTTATAAATTATTTCTAAAACTTGCAATTAGTGACTTTTTTTATGACAAATTTTTCCCATATAACCTATTAGACAATAAGTCCACTTATTAAGACCTACAAGTAAATATCCCTTAAATTTTTATGTTGTGTTTAGATTATGAATCTGTATAAAGATTTGTGGAGGTAAAAGAAATGAGCAGGGAAAAGTAAATCCACCCATCTGAGTAATGATTTGTGGAGGAGATGGAAAAATGAAGAGAAAAGCGAAAAAATAGTTTCGATTTCATCTACTTTTTTTTTTCTTCTTCTTCTTCTTCTTTCTACAAATTCCTCTCATATCTGAGATCAAACGTAGTCTTAATATTGTTGAATTACGGTTCAGTTCGAGCCTATTAAATTTGGGTTGGGAAAAAATAATTCTGTAATATGCTCTCTAATTAATCAAAACATGGAAGGTAAATTACACTCACCTCTCATCATATTTGAAAAAAAATAATTAGTTATGCACTTTCGATATAATTATGTTAAAATTTTGGAGTTAATTATATTTTCTTCAAACTTCAAGACGTGAGTGTAATTTATCTAAACATGGAATTGTTAGTTGGGGGATTTGGTGATAGACCCTCACTGTTTAATTTGTCTTTCAAAATGACATGAATTATATAGGTAATTTCAAAACTCCCTAATATTTTAAAACTTCTATACTACTCTCATATCTATCAACTTTCCTATTAAGTCATTCTCACAATGTATTTCAGAGTAAAATTTTATTATGATTCATAGTAAACTTTACTTTGATTTAGAATAAAGAGTAAAATTGTACTTTCAGAGTAAAAGTTTACTCTAAATCATAGTAAACTTTATTCTAATTCAGAGTAAAATCAGAGCAAAATTTACTATAATTCAAAGTAAAATTTTATATCGTTAAGTAAATCAACATGTTTTAACCAGAGTAAAATTTTACTGTTACAAAAAATAAAATACGTACTAAATGAACGCACCATAATCAAATTTTATTTTAGATCTATTAACAAATAAAAAAAAGTCAATTGGAAAAAACAACAATTAATCTCTCTCTCTCTTTGGGAGAGTGGTCGCCTGAGCTTCATGGCCACCTGAGCTTTATGGCTGCTTGAGCTTTCTCCTTGACCTCTGTTTTCGACATCTTCTTAGGTGCCTCCGTGTATCTTAGATCAGTATCGTCATCTAGCTCAGATCGTCGTCGTTATTTATCTCAGATCTCAAATTTGTCCGATCTCTGATGATCTCGATCGGGTTTTCAGAAAACATGGCTGCAACTAGCATTGACATCAGATTCCGATGAACCCTTTGGGTTTCAGTTATCAGAATCTGAGTATGAAATTGGAGAGACAATAAAACCGACCGAGAGAGAATTTTGGCGAATATGGTAAGGGAGATAAGGACATGGAGAGGTTGTGGAGGGCCGAGAGAGAAGGGGCGGTGGTTGTGGCGGAGGAGAAGAGAGAGGTGGAGGGGAAGGAAGAGAGATAAAGTGATATAGAAGGAGACAGTGGAAAGATTTATTGAGGGTAAAATAGTTCGATAAAATATTTAAATGATAAATTTTATCCTTTATACAAGATTTTATAAT
The DNA here is from genome assembly GCF_004153795.1 of Camellia sinensis. NCBI lineage: Eukaryota > Viridiplantae > Streptophyta > Magnoliopsida > Ericales > Theaceae > Camellia > Camellia sinensis. The sequence continues at coordinate 237,432 of NW_021024703.1, forward strand.
TATGAGAAAATTTTAAAAGTAAAATTTCTTTCTTATTCCTTTTAATAATAAAAGAAGGTAAAAAAAAGTTTATAACCGAATTTCCCTTGTTAGTTTTTGAAACATGCTGACCAAAATGGTTGGAATCTGGTTAACTAAAACTGATCATTCTCCTAGTGAAAAAAATAAAAAATAACATGCATATATAGGCTAGGTGATTCAGTGACAACAGAGGATTCCTCATATTTTCCCAAGTATGAAAATGTAAAATAATGAGGAAACAACCCAATCCCAAAGGGCATGTGTCTATCAACACAAAGTGTTAGGAAGATTCCTATCGCTGCCTTCCTAGGAAGAGCTTCATCAACTCAGCATCGAATCTCCTACCCTAATGCTAATGGAACTTCTCAGCATCTTTTACCCTTTCAGTCCCATTCATGCAATTCCAATCACAAACACTTCTTACCCATCAAACCCTTTTCCACTGCTTTCCACTTGTTCGACAAAATGTTGCACAGAGAACAAACCCTTGAAAATACTCGCTTTTGTGATGTTCTTGATCTCGTTAAATTATCCGCCATGAAACCCAACATTATGACTGTGAAAACAGTTCATTCCTTAGTTCTCAGGATTGGTGTTCTTTCTCACTTAGCCACTTCGACCTCTCTCCTTATTACCTACTCAAGAGCCGGAGATTTTGGCTCTTCAGTGTCACTGTTTGGTGAAATTCTTTATAAAGATGTCATATTTTGGAATGCCATGATGACTGCGTGCGTTGAGAACCGGTGTTTTGGAGCTGCCCTGGATTTTTTTGTGGAGATGATGGAGGGGAGAAGTGGGTTTGATTCTGGAACTCTAGTAATTGCCATTTCGGCCTTACCCAATACGAACAGATTGATACAAGGCCGGGTTTTGCATAGTTTAAGTGTGAAGGCGGGGATGCTTTTGGATTCATTTTTGTGTAATGCCCTCGTAGACATGTATGCAAAATGTGGTGACTTGAGGTCCTCGGAGCATATGTTTGAAGGAATGCATTGTAGGGACCTTGTTTCTTGGAATTCAGTGATACGTGGTTGTCTTTATAATAAGAGTCCTGAGAAGTCTCTTCTATACTTCAAGAACATGGCCTTTTGTGGAAAACAAGCTGATGATGTGAGTCTCTCGTGTGCAATTGCAGCCTCTACTTGTTTGGGAGAATTGGGTATTGGTCAGGTCATCCATGGATTGGGGATTAAATTGGGTTATGAGGAGGGCTCTCATATTTCGTTTGCAAATTCTCTCATTTCATTGTATTCTCAGTGTGGGGACATTGAGGCTGCAGAGACTGTTTTCAGAGGAATGGTTCATAAGGATGTGATTTCATGGAATTCAATGATTAATGGATTTGCCTCAAACGGAATGATTTTTGAAACATTTGATGTTCTGCATGAAATGCAATTAGCGGGGTCAATCCAACCCGACACAGTGACAGTAGTTACTCTACTTCCTCTTTGTGCCGAATTAATTCTATTGAGAGAAGGAAGATCTGTTCATGGATTCGCAGTTCGAAGAAGTATGGATTCTGATTTGTTAGTGGTGAACAGTCTAATGGATATGTACCTGAAATGCAATAAGGTTAACGCAGCTGAGAACTTGTTCAATGTCATGCCAGATAGGGATTTGGTCTCGTGGAATACAGTTATCTCTGGGTATTCCCAAAATGGGCTCTCCAGAGAAGCTCAAACTCTATTTAAGGAATTGCTTAGCTGGTGTTCACATTGGAGTTTATCAACTCTTTTGGCAATTCTTCCTTCTTGTGGCTCCCCTGAATCATTCAAGTTTGGCAAATCGATCCACTGTTGGCATTTAAAATTGGGATTTTCAAACAATATGCTTGCAATTAATTCCGTGATGTTCATGTATATAAATTGCGGAGACTTGAAAGCTTCTTTGTCATTGTTGTCAAGAATTTCTGCTGTGGAAGATACTGCTTGTTGGAATGCTGTAATTACAGGTTGCACACAGAATGGCCATTTCTGGAAAGCCTTCGAAACTTTCAACTTAATGAGGAAATCCCACGTCGGTCATGACACCATTACCCTTGTTAATGTTATATCAACCTGTGGAAATCTTGAATTAGCAGTCGAAGGAAAATTACTTCATGGGCTTTCTTGTAAAACATTGGAAGGTACAGATATCCGTGTGCAGAACGCACTGATTACCATGTATGGCAGATTGGGGGAGATTGAGAGTGCAAAATCGGTGTTTGGATTGAGTTCCAATCACAATTTATGTTCTTGGAATTGCATGATCTCTGCTTTTTCTCAGAACAAGGATGGTAAAAGAGCATTAGAAATGTTTTGCATTCTTGATTTTGAACCTAATGAAATAACCATTTCCAGTGTTCTCTCAGCCTGTACCCAACTCGGATTGCTAAGGTATGGGAAGCAGGTCCATGCTTACGCTTTCAGGTTTGGATTCCAAAGAAACTCTTTTATTTCCGCTGCTCTTGTGGACATGTACAGCAACTGTGGCAGATTACTCATCGCTTTTCAAATATTTCAAAATTTGCCTGAGAAATCTGTTGCTGCTTGGAATTCTATGATATCGGCTTTTGGGTTCCACAATAATGGTGAAAAAGCAATTGAAGTATTCAATCAAATGATCGAGTCTGGAACTAGTCCAACTAAGAGCACTTTCATAAACCTTTTATCCACTTGCAGCCATTTAGGGCTTGTCGATGAAGGTCAGTGGTATTATCACCATATGTTGGATGAATTTGGAGTAGAACCCATAACTGAGCATCACATATGCATGGTTGACATGCTTGGTCGGTCTGGAAGGCTGGATGAGGCTTATGAATTTATCAAGAAAATGTCAATCCGACCTGAACCGGGTGTATGGGGGGCCCTATTGAGTGCTTGTAACTACCATGGAGATCTTGAGATCGGTAGAGAAGTTGCAGAAATTCTCTTCAGATTGGAACCTTATAATGTTGTTGGATATTATGTATCATTGTTTAATATGTATGTCGCTGCTGGAAGATGGAGTGATGCTGCAGAATTGAGAAGAATAATTCAAGACAAAAGACTAAAGAAACCAGCAGGTTACAGTCTTATTGATGTTGGCTGTGGTTGAGAGATATTGAGTACCTCAGACAACTGCTGTTCCTCTATTTTTGGCTTTGTTTATTGTAAATTGGTTGGTAAAACACCCTGTACATATAGAAATGATTCATGTATTTTTTGTTCTAATTCCCTGCCTATTTTCAATTTTACATGCAGAAACAAGAGTTGGTGACCATTATCATACAGTTAAAAACCTTTGCATTAGTAAATAGTTCTATTATGAATTGATAAAATTTTACTGGTGTCCACTTTTGAAAAACCTTCTCAGTTTATATGTACGGCCTTGTTTAATAAATGGTTTTTTTTAGCTAAAAAATTAAAAAGTCAAAAAATTATTAAAAAAGCCAACAACCTATATAAAAAAGTCAAAAATTCTTTTTTCTTTTTACTTTTTGTACATTTTTTTATAAAAAATCAAAAAGTCATTCCAAACATATTAGTTTTTTTTACATCATATTTCAGCCAAAAAAGTCAAAAAGTTACTAAAAAAACATGTTCCCAAACAATAGTGCCCAATTTTGTAATCTTTTTGTGCGTTCTCAAACTAATGGTAGGGATATCAAATTTTCTACCAAATAAATAACTAAATGTCTAATACGAGTGTAGAGATTTTTTACCAAATAAATATAAACCCTACACCCATATAAGACATTTAAGCATTTATTTACTAGAAAATTTAGAACTAATAACATTTTTCGTTTGATAATTATCTTTCTTAATGGGTTATGTGGATTGACATTTCAGTTTTGGGACCATGTCATTAAGAGCGTGCTATGACGTTGAGGATGTTGCTCACCCAACACAATTGGAAGAGGTCACATTTGTATGTTACTTGATAATGTTGTCCGTCCCGGGTGGATGGGTCGGGCTGTTCCAAGCTCTTTAAGTTCTGGTTCAGGGTGAAGATTCCGCCAAATGACCTGCAAGCAAGTCCAAAGAGGAACGGGGCAGTCCCCCAGTGAACCCTCCGGCGAGAGAATCAGTAGAGGAAGAAGGAAAATGTCGAGAAAGAGAGAGAAATAAAAAGCTTAACCTTCCTCTTGTCTTTCTATTCTTGCTTATATCCTTTGGTAATCATTTCACTGTCCCTTGTGACGTGCCCCCTTCCGCCGAAAGCCTGTGCCGTAGCTTACCTTGTTCAGGGTGAGGGGGCTCTGTTCCGACGGGGAGGTGTTGTCGTAATAAATGCTGTGATGGGCTGCATTAATGGTGATGTGTTGTGGTAATAACTCTGCAGATCTTTGTCTGCTGATGTGGCCTGTGTTTCACCTGCCATGTGCCCAAATGCCATTGGCTCTCCATGTCTAGATGGCCTCCAGTTGTCCTGGGCTTTGCCAACCGGGTTATGCTATTGATCCCAAGCGATGGGTTTGGGGTGGTTTGCTATGGGCCGTATGCCTTGTGGGCCTATCCATGTCAGTAGTCCCTCATTTCCGAGTGCAGCTTTAGCCCAACGAAGGGAATAGTAATAAGGAAGAGAAATGCGAACCGAGTGGAGAGGCCGACTGGAAGCCGTGCCGACCGCGAGGGTGGCCGAGCGGGAGGGATCGACCGTGAGGCGTGCCGACCGCGAGGGTGACCGAGTGGGAGGGGGCGACCGTGAGGCTTGCCGACCAGGACGGCGCGGGGCTCAAAAAGAGAGGGGGTAGGATGGGGCCATGTGATGATGTGAAATGGAAAGGACAGAATAAGGGGAGGTGACAGTGCATCATGGCCATACACGTGGCAATGTCGTGGAGGAAGTGAAGCGTTGGAGCAGAAATGAAACGATAGGTCACGATGGGGGTTTTGAAAAGGCCGTCTGCTGCTAGGCTATGGGAGTTTTCCCTGTACGAGGAGGCGCTAAAAGGTGGGCTGAGGTTGCCACTGCCCCAAGTGGTGGTTGATGTGCTGAATCGCCTGGAGGTAGCGCCGGGGCAATTGATGCCCAATGCATGGAAGATTCTGCTGGCCCGTGCGAGTGCGTGGCCCAAGGCGAATGGAGGGGAGGCCATGACGATAGACGAGTTCTTTTCGTGTTACAAGGTGTTGGGGCAGCAAGAAACGTGGGTCACCCTACAGGCGGTGATGGAGAGGGGATTGGTGGCGGGGCTGCCGACATCGATCAAGGGGTGGCGGCCACGGTGGTTCTACGTGTCTGCTAATGGGGGAGTGGGGGTGCGCACCATCTGGAAGGTGCCAACTAGGTCGATGGAGTCGAGACTGGGGGCAATGGCAGAAGAGAGGGTGAAGAGAGTGAAGGAGTGGAGAGAGAGAAGGCCAAATGGGACGAGCTTGTTCAACCATCTGCATTGTTTGAGGCGGGGCTAGGACTGCAGCCGAAGGGTGGAGACCTCGACCGAGCAGAATTGGAGGCGAGAAGAAAAGCTCAGGAGGTAGAGGATCAGGTCGTTCTAGCCAAGGCCACGAAGTTGAAGGAAGCGCGAGGAGACCGACCACCTCAACTGATCGCGCGGGAGAGGATCCGACCACGCCCAAGGTCGTTGGGGGGAAAAAACTTAAGCAGTTTTGAGTCGCGGCCGCCCCCCGTAGACCCTGTAAAAGAACAGGCCAGAAAGGAGGGGGAGGCTCTAAAAAAGAAGAAGAAGAAGAAGAGGAGTGCCCCAGAGGAAGCCGCAGATGAGTCTGGGGCCAAGAGGGCTAAGGTGGCCCCAACTGAGGTGGAGGTCCCTGTGGCCAAGGATGACCTAGAGGTGGTGGAGGTCATCCCAACAGTGGAGGTTGTGGAGATTGCTCCAACAGTGCAAGTAGAGGCTGGGCTGACTAAGGCGGCGCCGAGCGGAAGGGAGCAGGTCCAGAAGGGGCCTGCCCCCAGGAAGGAGGGGTTCGCCTGGCTACGGCAATCTATCATGCGCGCGCGGTAGCTGGAAGGTTGGAGGGAGAAGAAGGCCCAGCCAGGGCGGGGGCAGACCGCTTGGTAAAGATTGTGGAGGAGACAGCTCTGCGCGCGGCATCAGGATATAATGAGGCTGACCTGCTGAGGGGGTTATGCTCCGCCCAAATGGAGGTAACTACCTTGGCAGGGGCCCTTCTTAGGAAGGCAGGGGCTGCCAAGTTAAAGGCTGAAGAGGCCAAGGCCCAGTTGGCCAAATTGAAGAAGGACAGTGCCGACTGGAAGACTGCCCATGCTGATCTGCCAGCAGTCAAGTTGGAGCTGGAGGACACACGCCGTAAGGTCGTGTCGCTCGAGTTCCAACTGGCTGGCGAATAGAAAAAGTTGGAAGAGTCTGAAAAGGCCTGCGCCGTTGCGGTCGAGCGGCATGAAGAGGCCATGAGCAGCAATGAAGAGCTGGTCAGGCAAAAGGATGAAGCAGATTCCAGAATTGGAGATCTGTTGAAGGAGTTGGGGGAGGAGCGCGCCAGAACAGAGGAAGAGAAGGAGAGGCTTCTGAGGGAGTGGGAAACAAAGAAGACGAAGGCGATGGCGGAGCTGGAGAGTCTGAAGAAGAGGGTGGAAGAGGAGAGAGCGACGGCGGCTGCTGAAAGAGGGGCCCTGCAAAGAGAGCTGGACGAAGAGAGGGCGAAGGCGGCGTCTGAGAGGGCGACCTACCCTGATCTGTGCGTCGCAGCAGTGGAGCAATATAAAGGGTCCCCCGAATTTCAGATGGTGGTAGACGCCGCTGTCGCCAGGAGTCTAGCTGGGCAAGAGTCTGGGAGGGTGGGCCCATCAAGGAAGACTGTTGGAGGTAGGATAGAGGTAGAGGTGATTGAAAGCTTCCAGCAGTCAGACTTCTACAAGTACGAAATGGCCGAGTTCTGGGACAGCGGTTGGAAGATGTTCAAGTGCAGAGCTGAAGAGTTGTTCCCACACTTGGACCTAAGTAGTGTAACGATAGGTGAAGATGATGTGGCCCAGACCCCCCTGGACGAGGGCATTGAAGAAGAAGAGCTGGCGTCCAGCGAGGAGGAATAACCAAGAAGAAGAAGAGCTGGGCATGCTCTATGTTTGTGTTTTTTGTTTTGTTTTGTTTTGTTTTGTTTTTTTTTTTTTGTAATGAACTTGTGTACACATTGTAAATGTATGAGTGAGTGAATGAATGAATGAATGAAGAGTTTAATTGTAATGAATTTGTGTACAAATGTTATTTTGTTTATGTTGCCAGTTGACTGTGTGGGCCTGTATTGTCTAAAATGAATGAAGTCTTGTTATAAAAACTGGTCATAAAAATTGTGCAATAAAAATTTCGTGCAAAGTTAAAGTTAAAAGTTCCTTCCTGCGGAGTGCGATTGGAGTTGTATGAAAATTGAAAGGATGATAGTGGTTGATTGAAAAATTAGAGTAGGAAATTGTAGAACATAATATTAAGTACGGATGAAGAATCCACGGATGAGGACAAAAGGTAGGTTGCAAATTGTAACTAAATAGTTAATTGTAAACTTGTAGAGGAAAGATTGGAGAAATAAACTGGGTGAGGTGGTAGATAACCTGATTAGTAAATGAAATTCGTGAGAGCATGTTTGGAATTTAACTAGGTAAAAACGTGGTCCTAGAATTGTGAAGAAGCTTCAAAATGTGACTAAGTGTTAAAAATGTGGTCCTGCTTGGCTTTGAAGTGCTCAGTCTGACTGAGGCTTTGAGTGCTCGGTCTGGCCGAGGCTTTAAAGTGTTCAGCCTGGCTGAGCCTTTGAGTGCTCGGTCTGGCCGAGGCTTTAAAGTGCTCAGCCTGGCTGAGGCTTTGAGTGCTCGGTCTGGCCGAGGCTTCAGGTGCTCGGTCTGGCCAAGGCTTTGAAGTGCTCAGCCTGGCTGAAGCTTTGAGTGCTCCGACTAGCGGAGGCTTTGAAGTGCTCAGTCTGGCTGAGGCTTTTGAAGTGCTCCGTCTGGCCGAGGCTTTGAGTGCTCCGTCTGGCCGAGGCCTTGAATGCTCGGTCTGGCGGAGGCTTTGAAGTGGTCAATCTTGCTGAGGCTTTGAAGTGCTCGGTCTGGCCGAGGCTTTGAGTGCTCAGTCTGGCTGAGGCTTTGAAGTGCTCGGTCTGGCCGAGGCTTTGAGGTGCTCAGTCTGGCTGAGGCTTTGAGGTGCTCAGTCTGGCTGAGGGTTTTGAAGTGCTTAGTCTGGCTGAGGCTTTGAAGTGCTCGGTCTGGCCGAGGCTTTGAGTGCTCGGTCTGGCTGAGGCTTTGAAGTGCTGCAAGTGAAAATGTCATGGGAGCGACATACAGACAGTTGAATTATGAAAGCTGAGATCTGCAGTCGGAACTTGCATTATGTATTAAAAAGGGAAATACAACAATATTGACAATACAAAAGTATGAACTTATTGATAGTAACGTTTCAAATGTTCCGCATTCCAGGGATGGGGCAGGTCTCGGCCTTCCATGTCTTGAAGTCGGTAAGTGCCTGGTCGTGGTCGGGCTTTCACAACGTAGGGCCCCTCCCATTTGGCTGCCAGTTTGCCCTCGGTTGGATTCTTTGTGGCAAGAGTCACTTCCCGTAAGACAAGGTCCCCCACGGAGAACTCTCGTGGTCGGACTCGGCGGTTGTAGTGTGTTCTCATTTTCTGTTGGTACGAAGCCAATCTGACAGCAACAGTCTCTCTGAGCTCTTCGACAAGGTTCAGGTCTGTTCGATGGAGCTCTTCGGCTGAGGCCAGATCCGGATGTAAAACCCTGGGAGTGGGCAGACCGACTTCTACCGGAATAACCGCCTCAGCGCCATATGTTAAGCGAAAAGGGGTTTCCCCAGTGGGAGTGCGAGCAGTGGTTCGGTAAGCCCAGAGTACGTTTGGTAGTTCCTCAGCCCAAAAGTCTTTAGCAGCTTCGAGCTTAGTTTTGATGATTTTCAGAAGGGAACGGTTGGTGACCTCAACTTGGCCGTTTGCTTGGGGGTGACCGGGGGAGGAGAAGCATGGTTGAATCTGGAGATCTGCACAAAATTTTCTGTACTTCGCGTTATCGAATTGTTTGTCGTTGTCAGAGATGATGGCTTGAGGGATGCCAAATCGGCAAATGATCGATTTCCAGATAAACCTGGTGGTATTCCGCTCGGTGATTGTGGCAAGGGGTTCAGCCTCGACCCACTTAGTGAAGTAATCAATGGCGACAATTGCGAACTTGGTCTGGCCTCGACCGGTGGGAAGTGGACCAACCAAGTCGATCCCCCACATAGCAAACGGATAAGGGCTGCAGAGTGTGATTAACTCTGTAGGAGGAGCATGGGGGATGTTGGCGAAACGTTGACATTTATCGCATTTGAGCACGAAGTCGGTCGCATCCTGATTAAGAGTTGGCCAAAAATACCTAGTACGGAGTATCTTCTGGGCAAGGGACCTGCCACCTGAATGATTACCACAAATTCCCTCATGGATCTCCTGCATTACATAAGTTGCTTGAGTTGGATTGAGGCACCGTAGATATGGCCGGGAGAAACCGCGCTTGTACAATATACCGTCGACAATGATATAATTGGACGCTCGGGATCGGACTTTGGCAGCCTGCTGTTGGTCATCTGGGAGTGCTCCTGTGGTCAAGAATAGGAGAATGTCGGATGCCCAAGGGATGGGTTCGTTTTGGATGTATTGTACAGCTTGCAGGTCGGGTGAAATGGCCGGGTGGTGTAGATATTCGACGTGGACATCATGGCTGAGAGTAGGATGGTCAACAGAGGCCAATTGAGCCATCTCATCTGCTTTGGAGTTTTCCGCCCGAGGAATGTGCCTGATGTGGAAGGTATTGAAGAGGCGAGCAAGAGGGAGTGCCATGTCCCTGTAAGCTCGCATCGTGTCTTCCTTGGCGTCAAAATCCCCCGTCATCTGACCGACGACGAGCTGGGAGTAGCTGAATACTCGGAGGTGGCTGACCCCTATGTCCTTGGCAAGGTGGAGTCCTGCTATCAATGCCTCATACTCGGCTTCATTGTTGCTTGCTGCAAACAAGAAACGAAGGGCACATTTGAAGTAGCCGCCCTCAGGGGAGGTGAGGATGAGGCCGGCACCACTTCCTTCTCTTCGAGACGAACCGTCGACATTGAGAGTCCAAGAATGAGGATCTTCTGGCTCTGTTGGAGTTGGTGGGGGCGGAGGTGTAGTGGTCGGGGTCGGCTTGGTGAATTCTATGATGAAGTCAGCTACAGCCTGCCCCTTGATTGCTGTCCGAGAGCGGTAGGAGATGTCGAACTGGCTAAGTTCTACGGACCACTGCATCACTCTACCTGAGAGTTCTGGTTGCTGCATGACCTTTTTCAGGGGCTGGTCAGTGAGGACCACTATGGAGTGGGCTTGGAAGTATGGGCGAAGTCGTCTGGAGGCAATGACCAAGGCCAGGGACAGTTTTTCTAGCAAGGGGTAGTTCTGCTCCGCGCTCCTGAGAGCCCGACTGATGTAATAGACCGGCCGTTGGATTGAGCCATCTTCTCTGAGGAGAGCTGCACTGACTGCGGTTCCCGATACTGCTAAGTAGAAGAAGAGGGGTTCGCTCGTGATTGCTTGGGAGAGAAGTGGAGGGTTGGCCATGCATTGCTTTAACTGTTGGAAGGCCTCTTCGGATTCAGCTGTCCATTCAAAAGTCTGCCGAAGAACTTTGAAGAAGGGCAAGCACTTATCTGTTGCACGGGAAATGAAGCGGTTGAGGGCCGCCACTCGGCCGATGAGTCTTTGAACCTCTTTGACCGTCCTAGGCGACTGCATCTCAACCAAGGCCTTGATCTTCTCAGGGTTAGCTTCGATGTTGCGCTGACTGACCATAAAGCCCAAAAATTTGCCAAACCCTACGCCGAAGGCACACTTCTCTGGGTTGAGCTTCATCTGGTACTTGCGCAAGGTGGCGAAGGTCTCGCGTAAATCAGTGAGGTGATCGGAGGAGTATTTGCTTTTGACTAGCATGTCATCGACGTAGACTTCCATGTTCCGGCCTATTTGGTGATGGAAAACGGCATTAACCAGCCGTTGATAGGTGGCCCCAGCATTCTTCAACCTGAACGGCAGTGGTAGGTACCTCGGTCGGTAATAAATGATGTGTGCTCCCGATCAGATGTGTGCATCAGGATTTGGTTGTACCCAGAGAAGGCATCCATGAAGCTGAGCATTTGATGACCGGCCGTGGCGTCGACCAGCAGATCTATGCGGGGAAGGGGGTAGCTGTCTTTGGGACAAGCTTGGTTCAGGTCAGAGTAGTCGACACAGAGCCACTATTTGCCATTGTGTTTGCGGACGAGGACCACGTTGGACAACCACCTAGGGTAGTCCACATTTTTGATGAATTGGGCCTCGAGGAGCTTGTCAACTTCTGCGGCTATAAGAGTGTTGCGCTCCGGATAGAAAATGCGTTACTTCTGGCGGTGGGGTCGAAAGTGGGGTTCGATGCTGAGGTGGTGGGTTATGAAGGAGGGGTCGATGCCTGGCATGTCAGAATGGGTCCAGGCGAATACATCTCTGTGCTCGGTCAGGAGAGCAGTAAGGTCGGCCTTGGCTTAGGAAGGTAATTGGCTGCCAATTTTGGTAGTTTTGATTGGGTTGGTGGGATCAATGTTAACTTCAACAAGTCCCTCTACGGGTTCACCTCTGACCAGCTCGTCCTCGTCTCGGACGTCAAGCCCTTCGATGATCATGGCCTTTTTTAGCTTGACTTCTTTGAGTGAGGCGACATAACACTCCCTGGCCACGGTCTGTTCTCCTTTGACAGCTTCGATACCAAGATCGGTAGGAAATTTGATGGCAAGATGATATGTGGATGTGATGGCTTGGAAGGCGTTGAGGGCTGTGCGGCCAAGGATGATGTTGTAAGCAGAGGGGCAGTCGACCACAAGAAAGGTGAGCAACTTAGTGGTCTGCCGCGGGTGCTCGCCAATGGTGATAGGTAGATCGATGGAGCCGATGGAGGTCACACGGTCGCTGGTGAAGCCGACCAGAGGGTTTGGAGAGGAGACAAGCTTTCTTCCCCAATCTTGAGCTGGCGGAAGCAATTGAGGAAGATGATGTCTGAAGAGCTGCCGTTGTCTATGAGGACTCGTCTGACCTTGTTAGTTGGAAGAGGATGGCGGAAATGACAAGGGGTCATCATGTGGGTAACGGACTCCTGCACAGTCGGTGTCGGTGAAGGTGATGGGTTCGATCCATTATTTTGACTATTTGGGAGGTCGGTCCACCGTCGCCACTGCTTTGTCTGAGCCCTGCCTGATTTTTCTGAGCTCTGCCTTCTGAGCCGAGCGGGATGGTCCCCCGCAAGCAGGCCGCCTGAAATGACTCTGATTTCTCCGACTGGTGGAGGGGGATTACCTGGAGGCCGAGGCTGTGGTGGTGGGTGATCGTGGCCTTGGTTAGGTGGGGCTTGATTGCGGGTGGTGGTGTGTCGGCGATTGTTCCTGGGAAGGTCGGTTCTTTGCCTCTGTGGAGGGCGGGTGTCGTGAATTATAAAAGTTATACTATAATTCTGAAAAATGGCGAGCGCCTTGCGTATAAGTCTCGATCTGATCTTTGGGTTATACACTCGTCGGTGTATGGCCATGGTCTGGTGGAAACGCATATTGGACTGATTTTCGAGTGGAAGGTTTCGAAGGTAGGGGCCACTTGAGGGGTAGTCCCGCTGGATCTGATTGAGGACGTGCTCCATGGGGGAGTTGAGAGGTGTGTACCGCTCAAACCGACCGGGCGGTCGGGTCGGAGTCGACCGTCGGCTCGGGGGGTCGGTCATTATAGTGGGGTGTTTGGCTATTATACTGGGCGGTTCTGGGTTCGGAGTCTTTCCTCTTGTCTCTGGGGGTCGGATTTTTAGGGGTCGGCTCTTGTCGAGCGGCCAGGAAATCTTCAGCATTCATGTATTTTTTGCTTTGGATAGTAGGGCTGCCATGGTGGTTGGAGGGTTTTTGGAGAGGGAGAAAAGGAAATCGGACGACCGCAGGCCGGGCATGAAAACGGTGAGGATGACCTTGTCGTCATTCTCCGCTACTTGAAGGGCCTCGGTGTTTGAAACGGGTGACAAAGCTGCGGAGCGACTCCCCCTCGGTCTGACGAATGTTTAGGAGTTGGGTGGCTGGGCGTCTCTGACGCTGGGCTCCGATAAAATGGCTCAGGAAAAAGTCACTGAGGTGTTGAAAGGTGGAGACGGAGTCTACCGGTAACTGGCTAAACCACAACCGAGCTGATCCCTTTAGTGTCACTGGAAAAGCTCGGCACATGATCTCGTCAGGGAAAGCATGGAGGATCATGAGGGTGCGGTAGGTTTCCAGATGGTCGACTGGGTCTGTCGTGCCATCGAAGGAGTCAATGGTAGGCATTTTGAACTTGGCGGGCAATGGTTTGTCCAAATGGAGGCAACAAAAGGCGAGTTGGCGGTGACTGAGGGCTTTGTGCTGAATGTTCTGCATGACCCCTTGTAGTTGGAGTTTCATAGCTCGGAGTTCAGCGTCCCAAAGGGAATGTTGTCGCCATGGTCGGTCAATGGGGGCTGGACACTGCTGGCTTCCCCCTCAAGAGCTAGTGGCACGATTGGCGGGCGTGGAGGTGGAGGTGGAGGTGGTAGGCTCATATGTGGAGGAGGAGGGGGTTGTAAACCTTCTGGGTTGAGGGAGGGGGTTGTGGAGCAGTGTGGCCCGGGTCTTTCTTGGTTGAGTGGAATATCTGGAGGTGGAGCGGGGAGGTTTCTTTGGAGTAAAGCATTGATCAGGGCTTGGTTTTGCTCGGCCATGCGGTTAATACTGTTAGTAAGTTCGATGATGTACTGTGGTGGGTTGTTTGGATGGGAAGGGTCTGTTTGATGATCGGTGGTATTATGGTGGGAGGCCATGGACCTAGTCGTGACCATACACCTGGACGGGTGAGAGGAAAAAGGTAATGGTGAGAAAGGAGGGCTCCGGCGATAGTGAACACAACTAGCGCACGAATAAACCACAAGGTTCCCACAGACGGCGCCAACTGATAATGATGTCCGTCCCGGGTGGATGGGTCGGGCTGGTCCAAGCTCTTCAAGTTCTGGTTCAAGGTGAAGATTCCGCCAAATGACCTGCAAGCAAGTCCAAAGGGGAACGGGGCAGTCCCCCAGTGAACCCTCCAGCGAGAGAATCAGTAGAGGAAGAAGGAAAATGTCGAGAAAGAGAGAGAGATAAAAAGCTTAACCTTCCTCTTGTCTTTCTATTCTTGCTTTATATCCTTTGGTAATCATTTCACTATCCCTTGTGACGTGCCCCCTTCCGCCGAAAGCCTGTGCCGTAACTTACCTTGTTCAGGGTGAGGGGGCTCTGTTCTGACGGGGAGGTATTGTCGTAATAAATGTTGTGATGGGCTGTATTAATGGTGATGTGTTGTGGTAATAACTCCGCAGATCTTTATCTGCTGATGTGGCCTGTGTTTCACCTGCCATGTGCCCGAATACCATTGGCCCTCCATGTCTAGATGGCCTCCAGCTGTCCTGGGCTTTGCCAACCAGATTATGCTATTGGTCCCAAGTGATGGGTTTGGGGTGATTTGCTGTGAGGCGTATGCCTTGTGAGCCTATCCATGTCATTACTCAATTGTTTGAGGTCACAATTCAGAAGTTTCTCACCAAACACAATCATACCATGTCACAATTTGGATGTTGCTTACCCAACACAATTGTTTTTGGTCACAGTTCAGATGTTGCTCACCCAACACAATCATACGGTCACAATTCATCCAATTAAACCTCTAAACAAATACCAATCATTAATGTAAACAACAAATCATGGGAACCAATAAAGGCATATATCATAAGGCAAAAATATCGTAATATATCAAGGCAGTGATGCCAAAATGGACAGCCAACAAAGGCCTACTTGACATCAGAATTCAAGTGTAATTTTATTCACCAAATCAGAATAAGCACGTCTAGAGTCACTTAAGGAACAAAGAATTACTTCCACTTCTTGAACTTTCCATGCCCGTGCTTGCCATGCTTAAACTTCCCATGCTTTCCCTGCTTAAACTTTCCATGACTACCATGACCTCCATGACCACCATAACCTCCTTGACCACCATAACCATGTTCATAACCACCGTGTCCAACATGGTGACTACCATGCGCCAGGTGTTGGGCGCCATAAGCAGCTGCTGCAGCTGCCGCACCCCCAGCTATCAACCCCCCCATGCCAGGTCCATGCCCTGAAAAAAATAGGATGCCCAAGAACTTAGTACAGTAGCATCAATAAAAACCTAATTCAGTAAGAAACTTGTCCTCACAAAATTTTTTTTTTTTTTGATAAATAAAAAGCTCGCCCTCACATAATCAAGGTCATGACTAATGTAGAGGGCACCTTCCCACAGTGACAATTATTGGTCATTTGTAAACCTGCTCCTGTGTTTGCTTAGAATACACACTTTTTCAAGCACTTGGTAAATGTCCATCTTTTAACAACTAATAATATATAGGCAGAAATGTTTTCATGTGCTGAGCATATGATATATCTATTATTTAACACTATTAATCTTTTTCTCCTTGCACAGAAAATATATGTCAAATATAGGAAATTTGAACACACAATCATATTTAGAAATGAGTATTGAGTAACCATATATTTACGAGAGTTAAAGCATTATAGTGTTTGCACACTAATGACATGTTCATTGAAGGAAGGAGATTGCTAACCATGAAATGGTTGTCTTCCATACAACATAATATAATACAATTTGGAAACCATACCTCCGTGATGTGGAGCAGACGAACCGGGATAACCAGCTGGTGGGTATGCAGCAGGGGGATAACCAGCCTGTGGGTATGCACCAGGGGGATATCCTGCCGGTGGGTATGCACCAGGGGGATATCCTGCCGGTGGGTAGCCTTGTGGTGGATATCCACCATGTCCTTGTGGCGGATAGCCCTGTGGAGGGTATCCCCCAGGTGGATGGTGTTGTCCTGGAAGATATCCACCGGCACCATGAGCAAGATGTGAGAAAAGCCCTCTGTCACCATCATGATGTTCATCTTGGTTGTGTTTGTCCTTCCCCATTGTTTCTTCAACACAAGAACACTAATTCCTAAGAGACAGATAATCAAATCCAACAATGCAAGTATGATGTCAGACTTATCACAAGTAGAGCATATAACCAAAAAAATACTATGATGTTAAAATCCCATAAGCATTGATTGCAGTTATTCCATCAAACAATTTCAAGGTAATGAATACAATACCCATATACTATAATGGCTAGGAGTAGAAAAATTAGATCAAGACGCTACAATCCATCCAAGAAAGATGTTTGGGACAACAAATATTGTAGCTAATTAATTGGATCAAAGAAACATATTCAACCTAAGCTGATCAAACCAAATAACAAAATGACACTATATCTGCCTTCTTTCCAATAAAAACTTGTACAGAACACACAAAAATATGGGTCTGCATTGGTTAGAACTCAAAAGTTGAACCAAAAGAAACCTGCATTCTCAACTTTAGTGATAAACATAAACTAAGTAGTACAGACATGAGACACAACACAAACATGTAGACACAACAATTTTTAAAAAAAAATGTAAGACACAATACGCTTGGGGCACATGAAAAAATTATAGTTTTATAAAATTTATCTAACAAGGGAATGTCAAAGAAAATAAACGGGCTGAAAACTACAAAGAAAGAAAAAAGATAAGGGACCAAATGAAGCTTAATAACAAACATAAAGAATCATATTAGCAAAAAGAAGGGAGAAAAAAAATAACCATGTCTCCAGTTGGACAAATAAAAAAAATCTGCCAGCAAGGTGCATTACAAGCATATTCAAATCAATCAAACTAGGAAGGAGAAGTGCAGGTTCAGTGACAATGACATATAACATTTTTTGTGTAACAATTATATGTATTGCATATATACTTCTACAAATATACATACATCTTTGATGTTTCAGGTTCGAGTCGATGGGGGAGACGCTGGTCTGCGTGGTAATCTAACTCTTAACATACTAATCGCTATATTGAGGGGGAAAATGAAAAAGAAAAAAAGAAAAAAGAAAAAAAAGGCAAATCTGTTTGGCCAAAGAGAAGATAAAGAATAAGAAAATTTTACATAACATAATTGTATACTGAAAAAAAAAAAAAAAAGGCAAATCTGTTTGGCCAAAGAGAAAATGAAGAATAAGAAAATTTTACAATACATAATTGTATACTGGCCAATATTAAAAAAAAAACTCAGTGATCCATTTGGCTACAGTGAAAGTGCAAGATCAGAAACAATTGGAAGTTAGAGATCTGGAAAATCTTGTATTGTTTGTTAACTAAGACCTAACAATCTATCCCGGGGAGTTTACTCTCAAGTTTCTAGATTCAGCAACAAATTTTCTTTTCTTTTATTTTCCTTTCCACCACATTAACATTCTTAGCTACCAAACACACGTTAATTTTGTTGCCACAAAAGAAACTCGGAAATCAATCAATCAGACACAGCAGAGAAACAACCCTGGCAATGATCTCCTCTATGATCAAAATGCATACAAAATTTCGGAGTGAATATATATATACATATAATCAGTCATGGCCATTACAATTCAGAGAGAGAGAGAGAGAGAGAGAGAGAGTGAGTTTACCTTGAAAAACTAAAAACTGCTTTGCTTCGGAAGATATCAGAATGAATGAATGAATGGATATGTATGTGTATAGTCTTATTCTATTTCCAGGCGTCAGTTTAACGCGTATGCGACTCGTCCAACCATTTTAGGCGTGCCGACACGTGGAGGCTGATTTGTCGGTCAACTTTTAAAGGGAGAATTACAAAAGTAAAGTATACGAATACGAATATAGAGGGTGTAACTCTCACCGCATTTTATTTATATTCCATCGCAGATTTGTATTTTATATATTTTTATAATTTTTCCTTAAATTAATACATTGGGGATATATACGTATTCTTTTTGGTAATATATTTTGAGAGTTTTTTTTTTTTTTTGAATTTGAATTTGACTTCTTTCAAACCTTTGGACTTGTTAATCTATTTTGTGATTGATTTCAATGGTTCAACTATTCACTTTTTAAGATTAGTTAAGAAATATTTATATAAAAAATTAAGATGATTGGATATCGAATAACTATATATTTAAATTATATTTGTTTTTAAAAAATGAATGTCAAATCTAATTTCAAAAATAATTATTTATTTTTTATTATATAAATTTGATTAAAACACATAATTATCGATATTTGATTATATTAAATTTTTATATGAATATTCTATTTAACAAGTTTTAAAAAGTGAACGGTTTGTATTACCAAAATTAGTTAAAAATGGGTCTACTAAACCCAATCGTTTTCTTAAGTTGAGATGACAACTTAAGAGAAGACAAACCCTATTTTATTATGATAATGTGTCCAAAAATATTAAATTTAACTTCTTCTTTCTTTTTTTTTCTTTCTTTAAAAATGATGAAAAATTTTGGTCAACTTTGTCAACTAGTCTAACATAATCATCTGGTACTATTATATTCTATATTTCATAATATTAAAGCCCTCTCAAATAGAAAAAGAAAGAGAAGCGTAAACGTGTAAAGAAGAGGCAGTTAAGATAATTAACAAGAAAAAAGAATAATATATATATTTTTTATAATATTGTCACGAAATAATTAACAAATTTTATTATATTTACTTTAAAAAAATGATATATTTTTAAAAAAATAAATATTAGTCCAATATTACAACCTTTGGATCAAAATACTTTTCTTGATAAACGTGACGAGTAAGAAAGGCAACATCGAATTGTGAGAAATTTTTTTTTTTTGTTGTGAGGATGTTGCAAGGAAGGGGGTTGAGCAAGTGAATCAATAAGTTTATATAATATTAAATTGAATAAAATTGACTGTTATTTTATAATATATTGTGGGGCGTTTTGAAAACTTGCTAAAAAAATTAAGTTTTTGATTTTTAACTTTTTATATAAAAAAGTCACAAAAGTCAACTTTTTTAGTAAAAAAAAAAGCCACTAAAAAATCAAAAAAAACTAAATAAATAAATAAATTTTTTATCAATTTTTCAAAACACCACTGTATTATAAATGATGATTACGCTACATTAGTTAACAGTTATATATATATATTCAATGCAAATGCACAGAATTTAATTATTTTAACACACTAATATGTTAAAGTACCTACAATTATGCTAACCATATTTGGCAAAGAAACAAGGAAAAATTCTGTCACATATAATGGGCATAACAAATTATCTTCTCATAATAAATTGTGTATAAAAAAATTAATGAAATCTTTTTGAAAAGTAGTGGGAGTTGGGGCTAAATATTGTTAATCAGTGAGAATCCTCTCAGAATTACACCATAAGGGGAAAATTGCAAAAAAACAAAATTACAAATCCATAAAATTAAGATAAAACTACCCTTATCAGGGAGGGTGGGGGAGGAGAGTGGAGAGTGTCGGGTGGGTGTCGAACGAAGGGGAAGCGGTGGAGGTAGCAAGAGAGAGCAGGACATTGTGGGGATGGAGGCAAAGAGCAGAGGAAGAGTTGGGCATAAAGTTTGCATAAGAGACTGAGATAAATATATTTTGCCCTAATTCCATACTTCTGTTGAAAAAAACAAAAAAATATTCCACCTATAACGTAATTCTGAGAAAATTCCCATTCATTTGCAATACTTAACCCCAAAGTCAGATAATAACATCAAACTCTTAATGCAGCCCATGATACTGACGGAACAAGGTAACCAGCTGCTTTGTTTTTGGCACCAACAAATGATATAAAGAACAAATAAGTAAAATTTCATTTCCTTACAAATTCCAAACCTAGACATAGCATGAATAAATTACATAGAATTATTTAGAAAAATTGCTACACAATCTCACATTTCCTATTCACAAGACACAAACAAGCAATAGAACTAATCCCTTGCAGTTTCTCATTTTCCCTAATTTCTCGTAAACTAATGGTACACTGCATACAGACTACAACCCGTTCTTGTTTTTGCCTTGTAAGCTATAAGAAAAATAGCACCAAACTCTCAACAAATATTTTCAAAATAATAGAAGTTACAACTAGCCTCTATCTAAGCTGCACCAAATAGAGCGTCAAAGTTCTTAACGACAGAATGAAGACAGGAGATTCATGCAACCGAGATTGCAAAATTTAAATTGCCATGCCATGCAAAAACCCTTGCATTAATAGCACAAGACAACTAGATATGAAAAAGGAGACAGCAACAGAAAGCAACATAAATATTTTACACCCATCAAGACTACCTCAATAATCCATAACCTCATACATGCTATTTAGATTAAGCATTATTAAATATTTGCAAATAACAAAACAAAGGGATGACAGGACCTCTACTGACAGAGGGTTTCGAATCAGCAAAACCTCAAAGCAGCTTGTAGCTCCTTCTCGTCAGCACAACTATATCCCAGCAGATAAGCCCGTGCTGCAACGTATGCACATATAGAGGATGAACAAAGAGTTTTGGGACTCAATAAGTATATTGCAGAGGCAAACAAAAAGAGATTACCGAAACGGCCAGACCCCATGAATGGCTCTGCTTCTTCTGAAACACCACATTGCTGCTGTTCCTACATTGTCAGCAAAGAGAAAAGGATTTGAGTGTCAAATCCAAAGACGAAACACAAGCCACTTCTTTTTAAAAAAACAATCAAATGGGTGGGACTTGGTTGAACACAATAAAAAAATACAGTCCCCGCTGTGATGCTCAAAAGAATCAAAACAACCAAAATAAATCTTTGGCATTCAATTTCCCTTGTAATTATTCAGATGTGCTTGTATATAGCCTCTCGGAATCTTATAGTTTTGTTCCCTGTATATCAAGCGTACTTACTGTGATGGAACACATGATGCACTCAAACCTCGTGACTATAAAATGACTATGGACAAGACTGAACGATAGCAGTTTTGCAGCCTGCACTGTTTTAGAAATTGTGATACTGATATTATAGTTCATGGACTGTTATGATGCACAATGAAAGTCAGGAAACCTATGAAATTAAAAACAGAAGTGTGTTATATGACAAAGGAAACCAAGTACAAGTTAAAGAAGATCTCTCTTACAGTGTCCGGTTCCATTTCAGATGGTGACAGTAACAGATCAAAGCAGTGCCCAGATATTGTACAAACCAAAAGCTCATTTGTAGGGTCCAAAACAGCTTCTCTGCATGTATCATCACAAACTGCATGAACAAAGAATATAAACCAATAAGCTTCAATCAAGTTATGTATAAAAATCTATGCAATTGTACCAAATTAACAAACAAGCAAGGTTGCTATGTTCAATAACCACAACTAGTGATTCATACCATGGACCTGTCCGGTCTTCTCACAAACGAATACATCTCCAATTTGATAATAAGAACATGTGTCTCCAGAGCAATCATGATTGGGGACCACCTTATCAGTTAGGCCTCTGCTGCTTTTCCATATAGATACTTGATCAGCAACAGTCTTGTCAAGAATAATCCGGTCATCATTCACCTTCAAATACACAAGAAAAATAAATAAATGATAAATGAAGGAAATGCCTTTGTCTAATTGTTATGAGCCTCATTTAAAGAAGTCATCCTGCTATGCATGGTGCATATACACTGTAGAGTGTCACACGCAATAAAAACAAAACAAAAAGAAGAAGATAAAAGCAGTCTTTTCAAAATGCGGCCTAGTAAGTGACAATTCTGAGCCAAACAACATGTCCGAGAAAATTATGACAAAAAAAGTTAAACCTCCAATAAACTTCTAACAGCATTCTTCATCCGAGAGAGAGAGAGAGAGAGAGAGACTTGTTCAAGAGGGGGATAAATCAAACATACCACTAACAGATTATTGTCAAGAAGTCTGCTATAAAAAAATCGCATATCGTCCCATAGATTTGTATGAAATGTACAGAAAAGAAATGAAAGACAGTGATTCCCCATCGCCCCCATAAAAACACATAAAAGGCAAAAGTTTCATCTCAACAGCTACCCCTGTTTACCTGAGAAGGGAGAGGTGCTTGGCTTCGCTTTGCTGCCTGCATTTGGATGTAATACTCTTTGAACTCAGAGGGGCAATACCTAACAAATTCAACCATGTCCTCTCCATCCCGCTGCAAGAAGAAAGTATTTCTCGTAAACTAAAAGTTTCTTAATCTAGCTTTAACAATGAGCATCCAATGGGTTAATCTAGTTAAAAGAAGTTCAGGTCAGACTTGGAATATCAGAGAAGAGACACAGTACACGAAACTCTAAGTAGCCAAAGGGACAAGTTTCTATAAATAAGAAGAAGGGCCCAAGTTATGAAACATCAGTGTCTAACATGATTTTGATACGCTCAACAACAACAATATTTAAGTAGAACCAAAATATACCTGAATGTAAAGCTTTTTCCAAGCACACTCTCGCAACTTTTTTGTAGGGGGCAGCAAACCCCATCGCATACAGTACCTATCAAAAAAATTACCAATGCATTATCAAATACATATCTGTTTTACACATACTGACAGATTTATATGTGCACCAATCAACTCAAACATTAAAACAAAATATTTGGCTGCCATGATAGAAAAACCTAAAAGAAATGTGAAGGCTTTGTATGCATCCTGATGTATTACTGAGTTTTGACAATGGCACAGTGAAGTTAATAGGAGAGATTAGATCACCAACTGCAATATTCCTCAGTGAAAATGTATGCTTTACGAACTAGGGGATATTATCTAACAACCATAAGCATTACATGCAAGCACAATACAGATGCAAGTCAAATGAGCAGAACCAACATTTGAGAATCCAATAAGATATACTAAGACATTTAAGATAACCGCTAAAACCAAATACTACAAGAAAATAAACACCACACTGATTTAAAAATACTTCTAAAGATATTGCATCATGTAGGAAGAAGATACAAGTTTCTGACATAGCTGTTAGCATTTAACAAGGCAAATATAGCATGGGATGCTCTTCATGTAGGAAGAAGATACCTAAAGAGTTTAAAAGCTTGAGCCTCAACAATACATATATTGTATCACATCATGTATATAATTAGGAACTCAATTGAGTGATATTCCAGCAACAGGCATGCACACGCACATTTTGTGTGTTAACTACAAAAATCTTTTAAAGACCATGTCTCTCAATTCTTACAGCCACGAGTAGATAGTTTCCATTCAAAAAAGTAGAAAACTAATAGAATGTGTAATTATATCCCCAACCAAATGCATAATTTCACATGCATCCTTTATGTATTCTCTAGTCTAGACTCTAGTTCAAACTGTAGAGAGACATCACAAAAAGCTGGACATTTACCACAAATGATTGAAATAAGCCAAGTTTGATGGAAATCAACAAGGTAGTTGGAGGTATCATTTGACAAAGAAAAAATAAACATTTTTTTAAAAGCAAACTTTCCCTTCTGAACTTTCGAATTATGATGAATAAGCATTTATAAAAATTGATTTGATTCATGGCCATTAGTAATTTTTTGGAGAAAAAGAGAACACTGTGACAGGAAAAAGCTTTTTATGCACATTATTGAATAAAGCAACCAATAAATACGAAAATGTTTTTCTTCTTAAACTTGAAAGAATGAAACAAACATACATGTAGGAATTCAATAAAAACTCAAAACCAACAAAAACATATATAAAAGATGATAAAGAAAAACTAATCACTCACAAGCGACGCCACAAAGACTCATCTGAAGCTGCAAAATTGAGAAATCTACAAACCAGAGCGCATGAAACAAGATCCTGCATACATTGCCATCATACAGAATAACTCAGATCATAAAACCCCCAAATCTCTGGGGGAAAAAAACAATATTTTTGCCCTAATATACAGAAAAAAAATAAAAATAAAATTGGCCCAATAATATACATACAGACTCGTACCTCAGAAGAGAGGAATTTGAGGATGTGATGAAAGAGTTCAGAAGGGATCTTGCTGAAGAACCCAGTCTCCATCCTCCTCGGCGTCGCTCTGATGCTGAATCTATCGCTACTACCACAATTATCACTCTCTAATATTCTACTCTTCGAAGGAGATGGAGCTTGAAATTGCACAATCGATTTCGCTTCGCCTTCATCGTCCCCCACACGCAACCTCTTCGATTGTCTCTCCTCTTCAATTTTCGCCTCTTCCTGCAACCAAATCCCAACAATTGACCTAATCTATACATACATATGACTCGATTGAAGGATTATAGAAGAAATTGAACCTGATCTGATACCTCGGAGAGGACTTCGGATTCGAGGAAATGAGCGAGGGTTTCGTCTTCGTCGTCAGAGACTGTCATTGTGACCCTATCAAGGTCTCTGATTTGAGACAGAAGGTTGGGAAATCGAGATGGAGATCGGGATCGGGATTTCGAAATCGCCGCCGGCGATCGGAAGTTTGCGACGGCTGGTCTAAGCCTTTTATATGATCGAGAATCGAAGCGAAGCGAAGCAGGGAATATGGGTTGCGTCTTTCGGGTCGGGTGGGTCCACTCTTTGTCCGATTCTCAAGAAAAAAAATTTGGGAAATTTCTTGCTCAAATTTACATGGGCCAGTTGGGCTATCTCAATAAAGTTTGGGTTAAGCTTGAACTTGTTGAAGTCCGACTCGGCTAGGGGTATTTTCGGAAGTGAATTTTTTTGTTTTTGTTTTTATTTTTGTTTTTTTTTAGACTTATTTTCTTTTTTAATGATTTTTCATAAATTTTTTTTAAAAAAGTTTAGGCTTCTAAATTTAGTTAAAATTATAATTTTTTTAAAAAATAAAAAAAATTCAGAAAAGATAAAAATAAATAAAAATGAGTAATTTTTTTTTTACTTAGGTCTCGTTTGGGAACAAGCTTTTTAAATTTTTAACTAAAATATGATGTAAAAAAATTAGTATATTTGGAATGACTTTTTGATTTTTTTACGAAAAAATGTACAAAAGTAGAGAAGAGAGAAAAATAGAATCTTTGATTTTTTTATATAAGTTGTTGACTTTTGATTTTTTAGTGACTTTTTGACTTTCAAGCTAAAAAGTGATGTTACCAAATGAGACTTTATTTTCGTATTTAGTATTTTTTTTTCTAAAATTTTTCAAAAAAATGTACTTTTTAGATTCGTCTCGATAAGACGAACCAAAAAACTAAAAAATTTTGATATAATTTTTTAAAAGAATCACTAAAGATTAAAAAAAATTCAAAAAAATATGTTTTTTTTTTTTGGTTAACATAGTGAAAAATAATAAAATAAAAAACTCAAATTAAGCTTAATCTCGACTCGTTAGACTTTGCTTGTGGGCCTGGAGAAAAATGTTTGTTAAGCGTAATTCACGAGCAAATTTGGCCCCGTTTGGTGTAGCTGTTAAAACAACTTATACATTATAGCTTAACAGATTATAGATTATGACTTTAATCAGAAATTGTTAATCTGTTTGGTGTAACTATTAGATTATAGATTTAAGTTGCGGAATAGTGTTTGTTCAATAAGCTGTGAAATAGCCTTTTCAATTAATTTTTATTTTTTGTTTGTCTATATTTCATATAAAAAAAATAATAATAATCTATAGTTCATTTGGGTCTTTTTCTATTTTTAAAAAAATAAAAAATAAAAAAATCTAAGAATATAACCATAAATTAATATGTCCACATCAGAAACTGATAATCAGAAGCAAGGGGTGAGCAGTTTCTCAGAATCAATTTTTTTGAGTTAAAATAAGCTGTTAGAATCAGAAGCTGTTTGAAATAAGTCTAACCAAACAGTCAAAAATAATTTTTTCAAAGCTAAAAGCCAAAAGTTAGCTTTGAAAAGCTGAAACAAACACCTTTGGACACTAATTTTGCGGATTGTTGCACCGCCCGCCTTATTGCGGATGTGATCATCATGCTCGTCATGGATCGGGGATTATTGGTCTATTATCATCAATACATATTTTAATTTTTTTTTTTAAATTAGGAAATTTTTTTAACTCATATTTAAAATTATGTAAAAGCGTGATTTTGTAAAACATGTTTATTAAATAAGTTTTAAATTTCTTGTGTTTGTTCAAGTGTATAGAAAGCACGATTGCTAACAACACTATATTGTTTATGATCACACTTAAAATATAAAATAAAATGACAAAATTTGAGTGTGATAAGAGCATCTCTAATGACAAGCTATTTGAGCTGTTATTGTCAAAATTTGACAAGAGTTTTCAAAAATGTTGCTTCAATGGGCTATTATAACTTCGGCCAAATTTGGCAAATGCCATTTCATCTCTCAAATTTGGTTGCCAAACTTGCCACATCATCCAAATAAACAGAATTTGGCTCTAAAATTTTCACGAAAGAAATAAACACAGTGGAACGATAATATACCAGAGATGGAACAATAATAAATTAAAAAAACACAGAATCACCAAATTTTCAATTTTCCAAATTTCAGTTTCATCAATTTGAAGCAAACAAAATTTTTTAAAAAAAATTAGAAAATGAACACACTGAAGTAAAAAAAAATACCTGATAGTGAGAGAGAGAAGAGAGATAGATGATCTTCTTTGTGTTCTTGATATAGATGATACAATGAGAGAAACAGAGGGATAAGGGTAAACGACAGTGAGAGGGAGAAGGAGAGAGAGGGGGATAGATTTGGGAATGGGTTGGTAAGATTTGAAGACATGGATGATCGATTCAGAGGGAACTGGTGATGGACGTGAGAGAAAATGATCGATCAGTTGGAAAGAAAAGAGATATATAGAGAGAGAAGAGTGAGATAAAGACAGTGGTAGGGGGTAGAGAGAGACGGAGAGCAAAGAGAGGCGGAGGTGATGGACGGAGAAGAGAGAAACAGAGAGCAGAGAGAGAGACTTTCCATGATAGAGGGGAAGAGATGATATTTGAGAGAGAGAGAGAGAGAGAGAGAGAGAGAGAGAGACGGAGACTGAGAGGGAGGAGGTGATGATGAAACCAAATAGAGAGAAACGAAGAGAGAGAGAGAGAGAAGAGACACGTGGACGGTGGTGATGAAACCAAATAGAGTCGTTGTGCTGTGTTTGGCTAAAAAGAAAAAGAAAAACAAAAATAACAACAAACAGGTGGACGGTGGTGATGAAACCAAATAGAGCCGTTGTGCTCCGTTTGGCAAAACAAAAAAACAAAAAAAACAAACAAACACCAATTTGTGTCAAAAATAAATAAGTAGTGATATGTTTTTTGGTGGGGTGAATTATATATATATATATATTTTTTTTTTTCCAATTTTTCAATTTTTTTTATTTTTTATATTTGTCTAGGCGAGAATAATATAAATATATAATGTTTTTTACAAACAGGTAAAAAAAATCACAAAAGACAAAAAATAAACAAAAGTAAAATCACAAAAAAAACTATATCCAAACAACATCTACAAACTTAGAGAGAAAGTTGGTTGAGATTTGCTAAAATAGCAAATGACTATTGGAGCACCATTGCTATAATTTGGCAATTTCTGCAGCTATATACCTCTTATTTTCAAGCTTTTCAGAAATCACAAGTCTCACAGTATTTTTTAACTTTTGAAGTCACAAGCCTCACAGTTCCAAGTTTCACAAGCTCAACAGTTATCCACTTTGCCTATAAAAGAAACTTCTCAGTCAAGACCAAGGCAGTTTGCATTTTTCTCTCAGTCTCTGTAAAATTTTTAGTTTGTATTAAAATTCAGTTTTCAAATATGCAAGTGGAAGCTGTATTTTCCAGTTACTTCCAGTGAACAATTCTGTATTTTTCAGTAACCAACTGTAAGTTAATATTGTGAGCTTAATTTTCTTATATGTTCTTATTTAAAATATTTTATTTAGTTTATTTATTAACTTGTTTGTTTTAATTTATGCTTATTAGTTTATTAAATTTATGTGTTGCTTCCGTCTCTTTGGTATCAGAGCCAAGTTGCTAGTATGTTGAGTTTCTTATTGAATTATCTTTTCTGTTTATACTCTTCTCATTTCCACTCTATTTAAATTAACTCCAGTCTCCCTATTCTTGTTTAACTTATCGTTGTATTCCACTTTGTCAGTAGCCACCCACCTTTTGTCCCAATCTAGTGTAAGTCCTTAGGTTTAGGTAGTCGAAGGATATAGGGGTTCCCGAAAAGGGTATGAGCGAACACACTGTACGTGAAAAAATGATAAGTTACAAAACGAGTTTTAGAAATTGGATTTTATTTTATAGAATTAAAATGAGTCGATTATTCAGAAGTAACTCTTCAGTTAGCTCTAGATCTACAATTCTAGCTCCTATTCCTAGTACGGATATACTAATTAATGAAGAAGAACATGAATATTAAGATGTTAAAATTGATTTAAGCTGTAATATTCCTAAAGTTTACCTTTAATGTTGATTTGCAAGTCAAAACAGTTGAACAAGTTTATGCTTTAAGTAAACCACGAGAAACTTGCCAATTATTATCTAAACAGTCAATCAGAAAACATCTCAAAGTTGGTCATAATTTTAACCATTTAGGATTAATCCAAGTAAAAATAAACCCATTAACCCAACACGGTAAAAATACTTCTGTCCTTTTATGTTTAAGAGATGCTCGTTTTATTAACTATCATGCTAGTGTAATGGGAATGATGGAATCTGGTCTTCATAAAGGTCTAGTACATTTTAATTGTTTTCCTGATTTTACTTCGAGATCCCCATATATTAAAGGCTTTAACATTAAATATACAATTTTCTGGTGAATATACCAATATGTTAGAAAATGTTCATAATATTGCATTAATTTATCAAATTTATTACAAATGCATAAAAACTAATTTAAATACTCAAGCTTTAACTAAAAGTCCCAAAGATAAAACCTTATTAATCCAAGGTAGCACTAATGAAACTAATATTTCTGTTCCAAATATGATTTGTTGGAAAGATATTAATCTTCCTGATGATTGGGTTAATGTTAATGAAAATTATTCCCAAAATCAACAATCTTCTACTAGTCATGATATTCAAAATATTCAACAATTTAATGACAGATTTGTCCATATCTGATTTAATAGACCTAATAGTCAATCCTCTCGTCATAGTACTTCTAGTTTACTTACTGAAACTGATGAAGATGAGATCTTCATTACTCCTCTGTTTACTAGAAGGGATAGGAAACTACACCTTTGTGAACTCTCCTCACAAACCCAACATGCACATAGTAAATTAAAAGGAATTGATAATTCTTTTACTTCCCAAATTAGTAAACCAATTTACTCTACTCACACACACCTTCAAGAAGAAGATACTGTATCTCAAAATTCACCTACTCAAACTGATTTTGAAGTAGTTCCTCCTGTCAACCCACAATTATTAACAAAAAGTAAACCTTTTACTCCAGACCTTAATAAACTTCATGCTGAACTCACCTCTATTGCAAATAAGTCAAAAAGACGTACATATAGGAATACTTATGATATAAAACAACAATCTAAAATTACTAGAAAATGGTATAAATTTATGACAAAAATCAATACTAAAATTAATTTCTTTAATTATTTAGAAAATTATTATCAAAAAGTAAATGTTATTACAAAAACTAAATGGAAAACTTCCCCTACTACTTCGGTTTCATCTAGTCACCCTCCTTTAGAAACAATTCTGATTGAACATAAAGGCACCATTGTTCATGCTTCTCCTTTAAAACTCCCTAGTGAAGAATCTGAAATTAAAAAAGTCATTGAACAAAATAATTACACAAATCAATGTTTAAAAACTATTGGTAAACAACTAGATAAACTCGAAACTACTTTTAAGGATTACTCTATTAGTCATACTTCTACAAGTAAACCTTTAGATAAACCTCTTATTAATCTTCCTAGTACTAGAAAGTGCTTAAGCTTAGCTACTCAAGATAATACTACAGTTGAAGCCATTGAAAAATTATTTAATGAAACGTCTACATCTATAAGCAAAGGAATTACTGTCCTAACACAACAGCCTCCACTAGAATTTCTTAGCCATTCTAATACGTCTAGCGATAATGAAATCACTAAGTTAACACAACAATCTCAACCTTTTCATCTTAATAGAATCACACACCCTAAAGTTAACCCTACCACTCTTACAAAAAATTGGTACACTGAACCTACACCATCTGATCTCTAATTTGAACAAACCAATATTAGCAATCAATTTTCCGTTTCTGCTAAAAAATTATATGAATGGAATGTCGATGGTCTTAGTGAACAACAAATTCTCCAAAAACTCAACCATTTATCTATGGTTGCAAACAGTTACCTTACTAATTATCCTGATTATACCCAACTTGAAATTGTTATTTTAATTACTACTGGATTTACTGGTATGCTTAAATCTTGGTGGGATAAATATCGCACTTCTGATCAACGAGAATCTATTCAACACGTTGTTCAAATGGATGATAATGATTTTCCTATCTTTGACGAAGAAATAAGATCTAGTATCCCTGATGATATTAATACTTTAATATATACCATAGTCAAACATTTTATAAGCACACCAATCAATATTCATTCTCGTATCCATGATCAACTTAGTAATCTCATTTGCCCTACTCTAAGTGATTTTAGATAGTATAAAGATGTTTTTACTTCTAGAGTAATGCTTAAAGAAGACTGTACTAAGTCATTTTGGAAAGAAAAATTTATTAATGGATTACCCAACCTTTTTGCTCATGAAATAAGAGACGTCCTTAGCCAACTTACTGGCATTATAGAATATGATAATTTAACTTATGGTGACATAATTAGCACAATTCAAAATGAAGGTCTAAAAATGTGCATTGATCTGAAACTTAGTAAAAAAGCTGCTAAAGATAAACACAAAGCCAAATATGAATTAGGAATTTTTTGTGAACAATGTGGTTTACCTTCAATAGCCCCTTTTCGTCGAAAAACTAGTAAAAACAAAAAATCTACTAAGAAAGAGTCAAAGTCCACTTCAAATGTTACTTGTTATAATTGTGGTAAAAATGGTCATTATTCTAATAAATGCAAATTAAAAGGCAAAATTAAAGCTAAACTTAATCAATTACAGATTACTGATGAACATCAACGTCAAATATTAGACATATTTAAATTAACCACTTCTCCAAATCAATCTCCTGATCAATCTAGTAATTCATCTGATAATGATATTTCTTTTAGTGATACTTCTGCCTATTATTCTCCTAACGACACTACTGATGATGAAATTGAATTAGGATGTAATGATACCTGCTGTAAAATAGTCAATGTTCTTAGCAAATCTCAGCAAGAGGAAACTGCTCTCATTGAATTAATTAGTAAATTAGAAAATTCTGAATTAAAACAAAAATATACTAATAAGTTGAAATCTTTATTAATTAATAAAGATAAGAAACCTAAGCATGATAAACCAATCATTAGTTTAAATAAAACTTTGGACCGATTTAAAAAAAAAAAAACATAAAGATGTCACTTTACAAGATTTACAAAATAAAATTAATCATATTAAACTAATTATTCAAGAATTAAAAAGTAAAGACAAAACCTTAGAAGATGACATTACTCTATTAAAAAAAAACAAAAGTCTTGATGATTTCCAACAACCCAATCAATCACCATCTGGATCAAAAAGTGAATCTAACTCTGAACCAGATCCAAACACAGTCATCTTTGATAATATAACTACTCCACACAATAGTGATCATGATAATAATCACCTTAATATAATTAATCAAATTAATATTCAAAAATGGCATTCAAAAGTCAAATTAGTTATTAACGATTTTGGAATAAAAGTCATCGCATTAATTGATACTGATGCTGATTTAAATTGCATTCAAGAAGAATTAATTCCTACCAAATATTATTATAAGTTTACTGAACAATTAAGTTCTGCCAATGGAAGTCAAATGCATATCAAATATAAATTACCAAAGGTACATATTTGTCAAAATAATGTTTGTTTCAAAACATGTTTTGTGTTAGTTCGAAACCTAACTGATAAAATCATTTTAGGTATACCATTTATCTTTTTATTATATCCTTTCACTACTACTCCAAAAGGAATAACTACACAAGCTTTTGGCCACACTGTCACTTTTAAATTTTTATCTCTACCTGAGATCAAAGAATTAAATATATTAAAAGAATGTTCAATTTCTCAATCTATTAATCAATTAACCAAACAACTCAAGTCTCAAAGAAAAAGTAAATTACAAACGAATTGAATCTCAATTAACTAATCCCATTCTTATATCTAAAATTAATGGATTTAAAAACCAATTAGCAAATACCGGTTGTTCTACTTTACCAAGTGCTTTTTGGCATAGGAAAAAACATATAGTAACACTTCCTTATATTAAAAATTTCAATGAAAAACAAATTCCTACAAAGTCTCGACCTATCCAAATGAATCATGAATTAATAGAAATGTGCAAAACAGAAATTAACGAACTATTAAAAAATAATATTATTAGTAAAAGTAAGTCACCTTGGTCTTACCCTACTTTTTATGTTAATAAAAATGCTGAACTTGAACGAGGTGTTCCCCAATTAGTCATTAATTATAAACCGTTAAATAAGGTTTTAGAATGGATCCGATATCCAATCCTTAATAAAAAAGATTTAATTAAAAGACTTAGTCAAACCGTCATTTTTAGTAAATTCGATCTAAATAGTGGATTTTGACAAATACAAATTCATCCTGATGACCGTTATAAAACTGCCTTTGTTACCCATTTTTGTCATTACGAATGGAATGTCATGCCCTTTGGATTAAAAAATGCTCCTAATGAATTTCAAAATATTATGAATGAGATTTTTAATCCCTTTAGTCATTTTTCCAAAGTCTATATCGATGATATCCTCATTTTTTCTAAGTCACTTGATGAACATTGGAAACATCTTAATTCATTTTTCCGTATTATCAAATATAATGGTTTAGTCATCTCTGCTCTTAAAATTAAATTTTTCCAAACTAAAGTTCGATTCTTAGGTTATGATATTCACCAAAGTACTATTCTTCCTATCAGTAGGTCTATTGAATTTGCTTCCAAGTTCCCTGATGAAATCTTAGACAAAATCCAATTACAATGACTTTTAGGTTCCTTAAATTACATTGCTGAATTTTATACGGATCTTAGAAAAACTTGTTAACCCCTATTTGATCGGTTAAAAGATAATCCTGCACCTTGGTCTCCTACACATACTATTATTGTTCAACAAGTCAAAAAATATGTCAAGATTTTGCCCTGTCTTGATATTTCTACTGAAAATTCTTTCAAAATTATTCAAACAGATGCCTCTGATATTGGTTATGGAGGTATCCTTCTTCAAAAAATCACTCCCCAGTCATCTGAACAAATTGTTTTTTTTCATTCTGGTGTATGGAACAAAGCACAAAAGAATTATAGAACTATTAAACAAGAAATTTTGTCTATTGTTTTATGTATTAGTAAATTTCAAGATAATATTTTAAATCAAAAATTCTTATTACGCATTGATTGTAAAAGTGTTAAATATGTTTTAGAAAAATATATTCAAAATATTGCTAGTAAACATATTTTTGCCCGATGACAATCTATCTTAAGTATTTTTTATTTTGATATTGAATATATACCTGGTCGTCAAATTCTATTCCAGATTTCCTTATCCGCGAATTTTTACAGGGTAGATAACGGATGGCCACTCCTTTTATTTCCTACCATAAATTAAAAGTCACCTATTATAGAAAACTTGTTTACCAAACTGCTTACCGTATTGCTTGCCTTAAGACAGCTCGCAAAACTACTCGCCGTGCACAATTCATACAATTTCATCAAATTACCAGTCGTCTTAATTTACTTGCTCATTATATTAATTGTCTTCATCTCCATATGAACAAATTAGATATCCTCAATGGATGCTAATTCTGTTCACCTTATTTGCTTACAGATGACAAGACCTTCTAGTAAAGCCATTGTTCCAACTAGTAAATCCATTGTTGTTCCTCCTATTGACCTAGTCACCAAATATCATCCTATTGACACTATCAACCGTTACCAAGTTCTTGGTAATATCCCTAAACCTAGTTATACATCCGCTCTTGCTTCAGATCCATTCGTTTCTTCTTCTCAGTCACTCATTCCTTACCCTCCTAACCCAGCCAAATCAGTCCGATCTGATTATGTCAAATTTCAATCAACTAATCTCTTTTTCAAAGAACCTATTCACAAGAATACCCATAATGTTCTTGATCTAGTTAAATCCTATTTCCCTCCTGGATGGCATTTTGTTCCACTCAATCCAGAAAAGTCAATTACCTACTGTAGACACCCCATTTTTGACCGTCCTTAAGACTTGGACGTCATCGTTTAAATACTTGATGATCATCCATGCTTGTGTTCGTTTTGAGTTCTCGGAGGTCTTCGCTACGCGCCTTGCCTCAAGATCTCTCAACTTATCTGTTTTGTGCTTAGTCATGGACCAAACACTTATGTTTTTGCTTCTAAGGGAAGATGGTGGTTTGTTTGCCATCCCTTCAACCCACCGGCCATGGCATGAGGCCATCGGCCCCTTTTTATTACCACCGGCCAAGAGTGTTGGGTGGCCGGCACTATATTTGGTCGGCCGGCACTTGTGTTGGTCGATCGGCCATTTTTGGTGGCCGAACCCTATTCATCTGCTTTATGCAGATATTTTATGCTAGCTGGTGCAGCTGGCATCCACAATTAACCCTCTCCATACACGTGTATGGAGGATTTACACCCTTGCTTTAGCTTCTTGAGGAAGCTTGAACCCTTGTTCTAGCTTCTTGAGAAAGCTTGGACCTTTGCTCTAGCTTCTTGAGGAAGCTTGAACCTTAGCTCCTCTATAAGAGAGGGCCTCCCTCTCCTTATACCAGGTTCCAAGAAATTAGTCTAAGACAAAATATATATATCCCTCTATATCTCTCTATTTTGGCTCCAAGTGTGCATTGTTCTTGGCCTATTGCACCACACCTCATAGCCATACACCTCCACCATTGATCTAAGGTTCTTAGAGGGGATTTTCAGAGGTTGAGAAGTTAGTTTTTGGTCCCAAAACCTGCTAGTTTTTGCTGAGCTTCAAGGGTAACTCTTTTTTCCCTTTTTTAAGCTCTTTGTTGATCATTCTTTTAGCTATACTTGCGTGTATATTTAGGCTTTGTTGTTAACTGAAAAAAGTCTTGTTGTGAAGTCCTTTTGATGTTTGTTTAAGACCATTTTGGTGTTTAAGGTCATCTACCCTTTTGCATGCTTTATCTAGCCTTGTTTTGTGCCATGCCATAAAGCATTCGAGCTAGTCTTTGCTTGGTCTTCCTACCACTGAAATCCAGTGGATTTTCAGCGGTGAGAATGTGGTTTGGATGGCCTAAATCAGAGAGGGGTGACCCTCTCTCTTGTTGTCAGAGCATATGTTTATACCATTTGGAGGCCTAGTTCAGGCACTTTTTGGTGACTTCTAGGACCTGCCTAGGCTCTGACCATGGTTGGTTTGGTCCCCTTCTGCTTGCTTCTTACATGTGTAGAGTAAACCCTTTCATGGCTTATCAAAGGAGCATGTCATTCTTGCATGTGTTGGTAATGTTTCAGTGGGTTTTTGGCCATCATTTGGCATGCCATGACTCTGTTTTTGGCTGGTTTGGTAGTCCCTCACATGCTTCATATGCTTGTAGTATAACTCATGTTCACTGGTTTACAATGCATGTTGTTTTGGCCCTCTATGCTAGCATATTTTGGCCATGATCCAAACTGATTTTGTTCATATTTTGGGTTGCCTTAGCTTTATTTTGAGGTCCCTTGGTCGAATGATGCTTGCCATGTATGGTTGTAGTGTAATAGCCTTGCCTAGCTTTGAGTTTTGAAGCCCCTTACATGCTTAACTTGAGGTGTTTGCATGTTTTAGCATTATTGAACATGATATTTCAGAGCCTATACTTGTGCGATGTTCCCATGTTCTCCACTCTTTAAATGCGTTTGAGAGTTGTGCTTGTATACCTTATTTATGGGCCATTGCATGAGCTTCATTTTTGTGCATTTCAAGCCATCATCTTAGTCCATTTTGCCATTGTTTTGGGCCTGCATAGGGACTGTTTGGGGTTGGTTTGTTCATTTGGGTATCGCTTTGCATACCTCTAGTGTAATGCACTTCACTAGTTTCGGTACTTGAGGCTTTCAACATGCATTGTGTGAGTTGTTTGCATGATTCGAGGCCACTTTGTATGTCATTTCAGAGCTGGAATATATGCCATAGTGTTCCATGCTTCATCCTTTCAATGTTCTTGGAAGGTTGTGTTTTGTGCCTTAAGCTTGGTGCCCTTGCATTGTGCACGCCAACATATGTTTTGTTGCCTTGATTTCATCATCTAATGGCCACTGATTTGGGTGTGGCTAAGACCCATTCATTTTGGTTTAAGTCCATTTTGCATGGAATATGCCATTATAGTTCATAGCATTGCGAATGTTATGTAGTTCGTCACATTGAGTATGCTATTTGATATTCGCATTGTGTATGCTAGTCGCATTTCATCATATTGTTGCATATGTTGTCTTGCATTGAGTATGTGTGCATTAGCATTGTGCATTGTACATGCCATTAATCTTGTTAGGTTGTCCATGTTGCATTTCGTATTGGCATTGTGTATGCTACCATGTCCCTTGCATATTTTACACGCTTAGTTGCATTGCATTAGGATTGTATGCTAAAGTTGCATTTGTGCCATGCCATGTTATTTGTTGTATTGTGTTTGGGATAGGAGTTAGCCCAAACACAGGAAACGAGGAGCGTTTTATACTCGAAGTGATGAAACGCGCCTCGATTCCCGGTCGCCAACACTCTTGACTACACATGATGGAGTTTAGGCAATTATGTGTTCATATGTGCATTCATTCTATATTAAGTTGTGCAATTCAGTTCCTTGGCCATCATGCATCGAAATGCGTGATTGGTGGCCCGAGGGTCGAGAGCCATACTCCTTTGAGTTCATAGCATGATAGGGAGGGTGGTCGTGCACACATTGTCTTGCAAATTCCTTGCCATGCACTGTCTGTCCTCTGTTGCAGCAAAAACAGAATCCTGCATGAACGGATGGCCGGTCGGCCACATTCAGTGCCGGCCGACTAAAAATATCCAGCCGATGGTGTAGACACCCCATTTTTGACTGTCCTCAAGACTGGGACGTCACCGTTTGAACACTTGGTGATCATCCATGTTTTTGTGTTCGTCTTGAGTTCCCGGAGATCTCGGCTTGCGCGCCCTGCCTCAGGATCTCTCGACTCGACTGTTTAGTGTCTGGTTTTGTACCAAACACTTGTGTTTTGCCTTGGAGGGGCAGGGAATGCCTTGTGAGGCATCCCCACACATCACCGGCCATGGCCAGAGGCCACCGGCTGGTGTTTTGTTTCCATCGACAATGTATATTGCCGGTCGGTATTCATTGCTGCGGGTCGGCAGCCCATTTTGTCAAGATGGCAATTTTGAGCAGCCGACTACTGTTCATCTGCTTTTGTAAAATATTTTAATACAGCTGTATGGCATTTTGTTCCCCTCCATACACGTGTATGGAGGGATGGCCTTCTTGTTAGCTTACCTTGTAAGCTTTACAAGATTGGCTCCTCTATAAGAGGAGCCCTCCCCTCTTGGCTTTAGGGTTAGACATTTTAGAGAGAAAAAACATTGTTAGAAGCTCTGGTTCTAGGGTTAGAACTTATATACATTCTATCTCTATATCTCTCTCTCTTGAGTGTTCTAGGTGTATTTGTTCATAGTATTGCACACAAACACCTACTATTACACCTTCCCTTGGCTATTGAGGTTCTAAGGGATTGTTTTCAGAGTTTTGGAGTTGGTTTAGAGCTTAAGAAGCTGCTGGAGCTTCATTTGTGAAAGAAGTCTACAAGGGTAAGAAACTAGTCCCTTTATTTCCCATTCTTGCATTCTATTTTGGCCTATCTTAGAACTGTTTTTGAGCTTGGTGTATAATATAAAAAAGTTCTGTTTTTAGGCCCTCTAAATAGTTTGTTTAGGGTGTTTTGTTGTTTGAGGGTGTTTGACCCCTCTTAGGCCTTGAGAGGCCCCATTTTGTGCTATTTTGAGTGAGCTCAGGGACCTTGGTGTTTGGGCCTCCTCACCACTGAAATCTTGAGGGATTTCAGAGGTGAGGATGGTGCCTTGAGGTCCAAGGGAGGAGAGGGCCACCCCCTCTCCTTGTTGTCCTTGAAACACTAAAGTCAAGGACACAACCTCGAAGCATATCCTCAAGGATCTAAATAGTACGCTTGGACTGTCCGTCAGTCTGAGGGTGATAAGTC
>NW_021024703.1:282157-356432 GCF_004153795.1 Camellia sinensis
AAAAAAAATACAAAAAAATTAATTTTTAACTTTTACTACAAATCAAAAAAAATTACTAAAAACCCACTTCCCAAAATAACACTTTGTTAGACTACTTAGAACCAATAACATGATCATCCATATCAAAATTAAATAAATAGCCAGAAACGGAATCATATTATACTTTCCCAACACCACTTCCTCACTACTCCTTGCTCCTCCAGATCTCTTTTCACTTCACGCCACACTCTCTCTTAAGTATCGGTGTATTTAAAGTCCACTCAAGGAGAACCTCTATTTATGAATCACTTTTCATTTCAAAACACATCACTATTCAAAGTATATCTTTAGTAATTTGATAAATAAAAAATTTTTTCAATGCACACCACAATCTTTCATTTTTATCCTTACTCACACATCCCACCCACAATCTTCAATCTTCCATATTCTACCTCTCCACTTCAAAAACACACACAATATCCCATTCCATTCTCTGTTTCATTGTCATCTCAAAATTATGCCTATATATAAAACCATTTTCCAACAGAACTATCTGTTGAAATCAACATATATGTCTATCTATTGAATTCACCAAATTAACTATTTGTTGAAATACGACACATGTCATTCATTCAACACCTTATCTGTTTAATGCCACACATTTCTCCGGCTCACCATCAACTACCTGCTGCCACTGGCAATCGGTTACTGCCGACAACAACTTTTTCGGCCAATTTCCTAAATACTTTTTTGGCGACCTTTTCCGATATGTTCTTATCATCAAATAAGATTTTACTTTTGATCTAATGGTTTATACCTCCTTTAGAATGATTTTTTCACAAATTTTCTCAATTAAAATTAGATTAAAAAGTTAAAAATGACAAATATTTAAATATGTAGAATTAATTGTGATTTAAAATATAATTAAATTAAAATTAGAATAAAAATTTAAGAATTACAATAAATAATTAAGAATTTATAATTAATTATGATTTAATTGAATTAATACTAGACATTTTTAATTAAGTATATGAAAGTCGAGATAGAAAGAAAATAACAAAAAAAAAAAGGGTT
The DNA here is from genome assembly GCF_004153795.1 of Camellia sinensis. NCBI lineage: Eukaryota > Viridiplantae > Streptophyta > Magnoliopsida > Ericales > Theaceae > Camellia > Camellia sinensis. Next base: position 283,211 of record NW_021024703.1, read on the forward strand.
TGAGAGTATTATAGTCATTTCACATTTATCATTAACGGTGTTAATTATTGTATTTTAGTCCAAAATCACATAAAAAGTATATGGCTATTTTTAAAAGACAGAGGGGATAAAGTACTATTAACTCATACAAACTATTAACTCATACACACGAAGGTAAAATAGATTTTGCACTATAATATATACATATATATCTCCTTTGGCCACCAATGAACACATTAAAAAAGTATTCACCATTTTGGTTTTAGGAATTGAGTTCATTTTTTAGAAAATTGAGTTTTTTTTTTCAGTATTTTTTTATTTTAAGTGAATTTTTTAAATATTTTAAGCAATGTTTATTTTTTATTTTTTAGACACATCTAATTTAAATACATTTAAAAAATATAATATTTTTGATTTTTTTAAAAAAAATTAATCAAATATAAAAAATATAAAAATATAAAATTCCACATTTTCCTATTTGTTGTATTCAATGAATTTTTTTAAAGATTTTTGTATAATTTTTTACGTTTTAAGTATTAAGTGGATCTAAAAATTAAATGAATTAATTAAAATATTTAAAAAATTATTAAAAATAGAAAAATATAAGTTTTAAAGTCATAAAACTATTTTTAAAAATTCAAAATCAAACAGAATAATTGTTGCATTATTTTTCAATGAAGTCAAACAAGGACATTGTACCATCCGCTTCTACACTTGTACACTCCCTTTGAAAGAAACTCATATTCCAATTAGTGTTTCTAAATGAATAATTTTAAAAATCTCATGTGACACCAAAACAGATCTATACAATCCTAAATGAATGAATAGACAAGAATCTTAAAAAAGAAAAAGAAAAAAAACAAAATCAATTTCAGTTGTTTTTTTTCCAAGTACAATTATGTTTTGGAAGTTCTTCTTCTGTTGTAATAAAAACATATGAAGGCTGTACAAGGTCCTAAGAGCCATTTCTTGCATACAAGTAATTGGGACAAAATTAGAACGAATCAACTTATTGATTGGTCTAGATTTTCAAAGGTAGTCTATGCATTTGATAGAAGAACAACATGAGAAATCATAAAATATTATTGGTATACAATAATGTTAGGTACCTCAAAATTTTGTAGCTCAAATAGCTCAAATCACTCAAAACGACGTCGTTTTGACGGATTTGAGCCATTTGAGCCACAAAAATTTGAGTTACCAAACATTTTTCATTAGAATATCACGTGTAAAGTGATTCCACACTTCAATTCTCACCCGTGTTAGTATTTTTTGTCTAAGTTATGGGATTACTTTGTTAAGTATTTTCTATCCGAAGTCAATCATTAATAAACCAACTTGCTTTCTTTGTAGAATAGCTCCGGAGCTAACTCTTGTTCTATTAATTTGGTTTCTATCAAAACAATTATACTATATCCATAACTTCATCTGAAACTTTTATTTGATTCTGAGGAACTTTTAAGTTTATATTCAAGATCTAATTATATTATTTAACTCAATGATTTAATTATACATTTCAATATAATTCTCTCCCTTTTTCTTTTTCTCCTTTAAACTCTACTCTTTTCTGCTTCACTTAGGCCCATTTTGAACTTTTCAGCTTTTTTTTTTATAATTTTTTTAGATCATATCACTTATTTATTTTTTTATACATTTTTTCAAAAATATTCATTTCAAAGATGCTGGTTTGGCAACTTACAAAAAAGTCAAAAAATTAAAAAATTACAAAAAAAGTTAAAAAATTATCACTATTCATCAAAAAAATATATAAAAAAATTATTTTTTTACAAATTCTTAGACAACTCACTCGGACGGTGCTTGAGTTTGGTGAGGATAAATTACATAGGCTGAGGCAAGCTTATGGACAGTGTTGTTCGGCCTGTGGGGGCCATCACGGGTCCCGTTTTGATAATCAAAATCGTTTAATGTGTAGAACTTGTTGAGTACTATATGCTTATAAAAAATCATGTTAGTCGGATATCGCTAACTATATGATATAATCAATTTTATATAAAAAAAATAGATGGTGTTATAGTTAACGGTTAAAAAAAAACTAATCCGATCAAATAGTTATCGATATCCGATCAATGTTATTTTTTTTAAATATATAGTACTCAGCGAATTCTACATATTGAACGGTTCCGATTAGTAAAACGGGACCCATGGTGGGCCACTATGGGCCAAACAACACCGTCCAATTTATGCCTGCAAAGGAGAGAATCATCTCTTCCCCTACACTCTGCCACACTGCCCCCTTATGCTGCCGGTCGTACAGCGTATTCCATTACTAACTTCTCCTATACACTTATTTATACAATTTTTTAATATATATTTTTTCATAAAAAGTCAAAAAGTTATCCCAAACAATCATATTTTTTTTCTCAACTTTTTAGTCCAAAAAGTCAAAAAGTGCACTTATTTAGGACACTCCAAACAATCCCTAAATTTCAGGAGTAATAGTTGTTTGTCACTACTACTAAATAGATTGAAAGATGGCTAAGATTACCTAATTAAACCTCCAGCAATGAGAAAGTGACACTTAAGAGGTGACTACAAACACCTCATTTTGACCAACTCTAAGACTTGAGCGCTTTCTTTTGACTACCCAATGATGAAAATAATAATGTATTTCTCACATAATTCTCAGTAAGAAATATAGAATTTATGTTTCAGTTCCAACACTAAACCTGTTTTAGTCTATGTGTTTAAGTCTCGTTCAAAACTCTCTTTCGAAATCTTCTTTCCGCGCTTTGTTCCGAATATTTTCGTAGTTTACCAAGGCTCACTTTTAAACTTCAAAATGAAACTTTTTCTGAGGAAATTGAGCAAACAACAGTGCGGAAATAGGAGGAAATGATGATAATTATGTCAAAAAATCTTGTTTTGTGCAAAATAGTCAGCCACGGTCAACTTGTTTGGTCGGCTGGCCAATAAGTTGGCTAGCCAGCCATTTTAACTGGCTGGCCAAATAATTGGTTAGCTGACCAACCAAGTTTTTTTGGCCGGCTGGCTAATTTGCCCAGGAGTAGGATAGTTTCAGAAAAACTCTTATTGAATGCGTGCGAGTCATGCCATTTTAGATCTTTTGTAGATATATACATGCAGTAGTAACACACTCACCCCCTCCATGGTCCTCCATTAGCATCCATTGTCAAACGGAAGATTCTCATCTTCCCAAAAGGGGGCATCCATTTTCAACCACCCTTGTCACCCCATCATCCATGTCTCCCACGTTGCCTCCCACCTTTTTGACTTTGCATTTTCTGATTGTCTACATGGAGGATCAGAAGGGAAGGGATTGAATTAAGAGAGGAATGAATTGAGAAAAGAGAGATAGAGAGAGAAACATATATAAAGCTTATGCCTTGAACAAAACACTTCTATACACTGATATACCATCTTTCTATATACGAAAATCATCCTAGAAATTCTGTGAGAGCCATATTCTTAAGCCTTAATCCAAAAGAGAGTGAGTGTTTTTGAAATTGAGAAAAACAGAGAGTTGTAACTCTTCCTCCCCCCCCCTCCGGCCCCGCCCAACACACTGTTAGACCACCAAAAAACATCATGCTAACTAGAATGTCAAAATTTTCAACTAAGAATTGAGAACACACTTCTTAAACTTTAGGGTGATCAAAAAGAAGTTTAGAAATCAAATCCTTTCTTGAAAGGTAAATTTTGTACACTTTTCATTTTCTTTTACTTTCTTGCATTTTCTTTCTTCTATTAATTTTCTTGCTTCAATTTCATGTTATAAACCTGTTGTAAGCTAATTGGAAGTAGTTAGTTGAACCATTTGCATATTTTTTGTTTGTTTTTCTGGTGTTTGAACAAAATAGAGTTCTCGGCCTGGCCTGATTAGCTGGCCAGTCAATTTATTCCTCTCCTCTCTCATTCAGATTTGTAATATTCTAAAATTGTAATAATTCCCCACCCCCGCTCCTTTCTATCATGTTCTTTTACATGCTTTCCATATTCTTTAAATATGTATATGATTTTGCTTGTCATCATATCCATGATTTGCATCCATGCTTTATGCTTTAATATCTGGCTAAATTTGCATTTGTGGGTCTAATCAATTATTATATGATTTTGTGTGCTGCTCCATGCTTTGAAATGATTCACATGTCATATATATTAGAAGTCGGATCTTTAATTGCATTTCATGAATGAATTGCATTAGGATCTTGTATATAAGATCATGCATAGTTTACTAACTTTGGTTTTGTATCTATTGGCGGGACGTCGGTAAATATGTAAGCTTTTTTGCTTTAGCATCCCACTTGTGGGCATTTTTCTTACTATATTTAACATCCTATCATGTGGCTATGTGCTTATTTGATATAACTCTATGCATGATAGGGGGTGAAGGTTGTGTTATTTAATTTAGAATAAAATTGATTTTCATAATTGCACTATTCAAAATATTTTCGAAATAATGAAATCAAATTATTCCAAAAATGAACGACATAGTCTTTATTTGTTTGCTTCACATAATAAATTTTAGGATTTAATAAATAATTGGAATATGAACATTTAAAGTAAATAAAAATCATATCATGGTTTAGTGAAGGCCGATCTTTTGATTGAGTGAGCGGAGGCACTCAATTGATGACATTTCCCTTCATACCTAAGGTTTGGAGCCAATCATCCTTGGTTACAACGAATAGTGGCCTTGGCACGAGTTACGGATTTTTTTAATTCTCCCAAAATATTAGGTGGCAACTCTAAGATCTGATGATGCAGTCCATTTCTGGCAAATAGTTTTGCAATAAAATGAATTTTCTAAAAGTTTCCAAATCTAGACTCTCATTTACATTTCACATTGCACTCGTGAGACTAGATCAAAGAAATCGATGGTCCGAACTATTTAATGCGTGCGGGTATTCCCCAGGCGGTGTTACAATGAGTACCGATAAAATGACTTTGGTAATATTTGTATAGCCTTCTGGAAGACACGTACCTAGAGATTCTATGTCATGACCTAACCGGCCCTAGAGGTTTGAATCATAACTGACCAATAATCATGTGATTACCTATGGCCTCAGACATAATTTTAAATTAATATTTAAATATATAGGGCCAGAAATGGAAGCAAAATGTTAAAATTTTTTCCAATGAGCTGTGCATATATAGCATAAATAGAAACATGTTATACGTTAATTACTCACATTCGTACAAATACATATTGATTATACATATCCGGAAATCATTCACAACTACGAGTCAACATTTTATAAAAGCCAAAGAGTAAATACAAAATATGGTCAGCATAACCAACAAAAGCAAAAACAAAAGACATAAGCCTCATTCGAGAGGCACTCCATGGTTGACATCACAAAACTTGGGTAAACACCAAACTTCTCTAAGGCTGGACATCCTGCTGCTCACCTATATACATATTTATAACGAAGTGAGCTAAAACCTAATGAATAATATTAGAGTAAAGAGGTTACATGAATTACTTCTGTTACTTAACATAATCATTTCCATATCTTATACAATTTATAACGGAACGACCTTTTGTCTAATACATGATGGAACGACCTTGGGTCCAACATATAACAGATCTACAGAGCGGAACATATCATAACTTGACAGAACGACCTTGGGTCCAATTCATTACAAGTGTATAATGACCATTTGGTCAACACATTACAGATAATTTAGACTTATCAGATAATCAAAACGACCTTGGGTCCATCTTATCAGATACACGTAATGACCTTGGGCCCATCTTATGAATTTATACTTAATTAATTCCATTAACAGATATCATGTTGATCAAATAGATAGAAGCTCATTCATACTTACAAAATCATGAATTCAAAAAAGCTTACCACATTGGAACATTCAAAAAATAGAATATAAGAAAATATCTTTACTAAATATTACTCAAAGCGATTAATTTGTTGACTCATCTCCGTAGATCAAACTACACGAAACGTAAACATATACATACATTGTAACTCAAGGCTTACTTGAATCATTCCTTAATCAATTTTTTTAAGTCCAATTCTAACTCATTAATTCATTTGGGAGGCTCAATTCATGTCTAAGGATGCTCAGAAAGGAATGTGAATGAAAACATGAACAAAATATGACTTTTCAAAACATTTTGAAATATGACACTTTGCTCGAGCGCACTATTGGTTGCTCGAGCGGACTACATAGTTTGCAAAAGTGCATGATGCTCAAATTCTAGGCTCGATGGTTGCTTAAGCCAAGGTGCAAAATAAACTGAGGTCGCTCGAGCGGTCACTTGGTCGCTCAAACCATGTGCAATGCTCTACAAAAATGCTGGAAGCCCTTATTTTGTGCTGGTGACTTCATCGCTCGAGCGATGAGGTCGGATTCTGGGTTTTCAAAATAGAGTTTTGAGCTATAAAACACAAATTCAAAGTGTAAAACCTTGCATGACAAGTTCCAAATCATGAATACACCTTCAAAAACATGAACATGAAGTCAATTCTAAACCTTCAGCTCAAAACACCATGATTTCACAAAATTGAAAATTAAAGCTTTATACATGTATGAACTTGTTTCCAATTCTTTTCCCATAATTTTCAAAACAAGAAATTGAGCTTCAAATCAGCATAATTCATGGATGCATGTATGATATAACTTCTAAATTCAACATAGGTAACAGAATTCATGATCGAAATGATGATTCTACACATATATATATGTATGCATGTATGAATTAGCTTTAAATTCATCATCCTTAGCTTAATTCTTGTGTTTATCTTCTTTATCTTCTTGAATTCACATACTTGGTGACTTAAATTCATAAATTAAGAATTAAACACTTACATGGAGTCTTCAATTAAGCTCAATTTAGCAAGAACTTGAGCCTTTCCTCTCAAATCTTCAACCTTCAAGCAAATTCTTCAAGTTTTCTAACTCTTTCATTCTAGAATGAAGCCACTCTCTCTCTAAAGCTCTCCTCCAATTGATTTTTGAGTTCAAGAATGTGATTAGCTTCTAACTTAACATGTACATAGGTTAAAGTAGCTTAGTTCTCTAATTAGGGATTAGACTAACTAATTAGGTTTAAGGTAAATTAATTAAAGATTAATTTTTTTTGAACTGAATCAAATTTTAATTAAACTTCTCATACTTAGTGACTTAAATTCATAAATTAAGAATTAAACACTTACTTGGAGTCTTCAATTAAGCTCAATTTAGCAAGAACTTGAGCCTTTCCTCTCAAATCTTCAACCTTAAAGCAAATTCTTCAAGTTTTCTAACTCTTTCATTCTAGAATGAAGCCACTCTCTCTCTAAAGCTCTCCTCCAATTGATTTTTGAGTTCAAGAATGTGATTAGCTTCTAACTTAACATGTACATAGGTTAAAGTAGCTTAGTTCTCTAATTAGGGATTAGACTAACTAATTAGGTTTAAGGTAAATTAATTAAAGATTAATTTTTTTTGAACTGAATCAAATTTTAATTAAACTTCTCAATATGTCCTAAAAATCATGACATTTTAATTTAACTTATCAATTTCGGTTTCTGAAGTCATTAAGTTCTTCAATTTTAGATTTAAAGCAAAAATCATAGTAGATAATTCACAAATGAACAGACAGACATACAAATACACATCAAATATATAATTAACACTCAAAATTAAATAGATAAAGGCATCTTACGTGATGGGTTGTCACATTTTCAGTGTGTCTATCCATTGTCTTGTTTTCTGTTTTGAAAGTAATGGTTTATGAATTGGATTATAAACATGGCATTGCATTGTTTGAGAAGAAAATATGCATCATTTTGGTAAATGACATTCATGTACATTCACCATATGACCTTGTTAAGCGTCATACAGTATATTAAATTAATCTTAATTGGGCTTTAGCTCACCGTATGTGGAAACTAACTTTCAGGTGCTGATGATATGCCTCCGCCAAAGAATTAGCTTGGGAGAATCTTGGAGCTGATTTTTGTGTTGTAAATATCTGTTGTACAAGCCTAGGGCTTTTAACTGTATTGGGCTTGACCCACTTTTGTTGTAACCAAGTATCGTCTTGGAAATATGTAGCCATTAGGGTATAAACTTCTCTTTTCTTCTTTGTTCTATGTATATCCGTCACATACTATAAATTCATAGCTTAGGGATAACGAAATGTGTTAATGCATGTGACGTCATCTTTGTACTATGTTAAAGAAATTAATGAAAGAGAGAATGTTCTAGTAATATTGTCTTTAATGAATGATTGAATCTTATAAACTTTCGTATATCCGCTACAAGGGTGTCATTGAGTGTTAAGAGTGAATCTATTGTTATTATTTCAGGGCGTTACATAGATCAAAGTTTCAAAATTAGTTGAAATGAGTACAAGTTGGTTCAGATAGTAGGTCATCAAAAAAATAACTTAACTACTTGCGAAGTTAATGTAGATATATGTAGAAATGATATTTTAAACACTAAATATATTACAGATGACTTATATTTATTTATGAAGAATAAAATATAAGTAGTGACACTCTAATAAATATCAATGTCAATATATATATATATAAAGTAGCCTCATTTGATTTTTAAAAACATCAAGAATATAATAATTAATAAATATACATTAATTCTCAACTCATGTGAGTTTTAAAAATAAAATAAAAAATATGCTAATTCATGTTTCTTCTTACTGCAATAAATGCTTTGAAAATTTGTAAGGTTTTGTTTTATTTCAAACCAAAATCTAATTCCTTAAAGAACACTAACAACTCAAAAGAAAAAAAATGAAAAAAAAAAGAAAGAAAGAAAGAAAGAAAAGAAATCAAAATTGTGCCAAACCGTGCCATTTTGCCGAATAGTTCACCCTGCTTAGCACAGTAGGTACCCCCTGTCCAAAGAAGTTTCACCACTTTTCTAGCACCTTCCTCTATTGTTTTTTCCTTTTTCTTTTTTTTTTTCTATTTTTTTTCTCTATTTTCTCTTCTTAATCATTTATAATTCACTCTCCCACTCTTCCTTATTTTGTGCACAAAATATAAGATTTTTTGTTGGTGTAGATTTTATGAATTGACTAATAATTGATTGCCCTCTATTTATGGTTCTTTTTAACATGTATTTTTTGATGCGGCATACAAATATACAGTACATATATATATATATATATATACAGGGCCGGCCCTGGGCATATAGGCCCACAAGGCCATGGCCTAGGACCCCTCAAAATAGACTCAAAAAAGGGGGTCCCTCCTATTATAGGTTAGTGTAATATATTAGGTATGTTTTAAGTTTAAAAAAAATTAAAGAAGGCCCAAACTAATTTAAAATAAATTAATTCATTAAAAATTTGAAAGACCCATTCAAAAAAATTAACATTGTTATCCATTGAAAATAGACCCAAAAAAGGGATCCCCTCATATTATAGCTCAGTGTAATATATTAAGTATGTTTTAAATCCAAAAAAAATTAAGGAAGGTCTAAACTAACTTAAAATAAATTAGCCCATTAAAAAATTGAAAGGCCCATTTAAAATAATTAGCATTGTTATCCATTGAAAATGATTTTGCAAAAAAACTAAAATATGCAAGTCTGATTGATTTATTTACTTCTAAAAATGCAAGAAAAGCGAGGATCAAACGACACTTATTAGTTGTTGTAATGTAATGTTAGTATTTTTTGTGATTTTGACACAAATCTTTTGTCTTTTTTACTTTCAATTTTTTTTTTGCATTGAATGAAAAAAAAAATGTGAAAGGCTCCAAAAATCGACTTTGGGCCCCGGAAATCTCAGGGCCAGACCTGTATATATATATATATTCATTTCGTTTTACATGTGCCATGCAAACATTTCTTTTTAATTAATAAAGGTTTTTTTTTTATTGATAAATCAAATTTAGAAGTGTTCTAACCCAATAATTACGGAAAATTATAATCTAATCAGTCCCAAGTATTTGTACTTTTATTCCATGAGGTCTTTTTTTTCTGATTTATATTGTTTGTTGGACTATTATACCCTTATATCTATTGTTGATATGTGGTACATAGAAAAAAAATATACACATTTCCTTTTTGCTGCTACCTCTATTTTGGTAGTTATCATTATTCACGTTTTTCTTTTTGATTAGTTTCATTCACATTTGTGGTATTGTTTCATTGTGGTAGGGTTGTGAAACTCTCTATTTGGTAGGATTTAGAAACTCTAGTTTACATATGGAATATTATGTTCCACCATTGTTGCTTTATGTTCCTCCATTGTCGCTTTGTGTTTTTCCATTATCACTTTGCGTTCGAAGTTTTGTCTTCGTCCATTGTTGCTTTGTGTTCGAAACTCTATATTTCTCCATTGTTATAAGTTGAAACTCTATTTATGTCCAGTCAATTTTGTTACAAACATATTTTTCAAAAGTGGGTTTGGTTTGATTTCGATTGGTGGAATGGTGAAATTGCATAGATTGATAATGATAATGATAATGATAAAGATGATGATGAATATGAAGATGAAAATGAAGATAAGGATGCTGGTGATATATATATATTAGAGTGATTGGGTTTTATTTATATTTCTAATTCTATTGCTACCATTGTTTCTATTTTTTTTGTCAATCAGTGTGAATGTTTACATTTCACATTGTTTGAAAGTCTGAGAAATAAGTGTTGGAATATAAATATGGACATAATTATATATTTTGTAAGATGTGAATATTCACATATCATTGGTTATTTGTTACTATACTTGTTGTTTCAACAATTATTTTTTGTTACTATTAAACAATTGAAATAGTCAATTTTTTCTTTCTTTCAATTTTGTTTTATGTTGCAGTGTGAATGTTTACATTGGTATGAATTTAGTTTTTCTAAAGTTAGTTGTATGTTAATTGTAAATTGTGAACATTCACATTATATTTTGGAATAAGTTTTTTCTTTTTTTTTTTGAAATTTTTTCGAAAGTTAGTTGTATTTTTTTTGTTTTATTATGCTTGTTGGTTGAACAATTTTTTTTTTACAATTGAACAATCGAAATAGTTGATTTTCATTTTTTTTCAATTTTATTTTATGTTTTCACATTGCAGTGTGAACACATTGGTATGAATTTATTTTTTATTTTTTAAATTAGTTGTATATTAATTGTAAATTGTGAACATTCACATTGTATTTTGGTATAAGTTTTATTTTTTTGAATGTTAATTATATGTTTGTTGTTTTGGTTATTATGCTTGTTAGTTGAACAATCATTTTTGTTACCATTGAACAATTGAAATAGTCAATTTTTACTTTTTTTCAATTTTATTTTATGTTTTCACGTTGCAGTGTAAATGTTTATATTGGTATGAGTTACTTTTTTAAGGCTAGTTGTATGTTAATTATAAATTGTGAACATTCACATCGTATTTTGGTATGAATTTTATTTTTTCGAAGGTCAGTTGTATGTTTGTTGTTTATTGTGAACATTCACATTGTACTTTAGTATGCGTTTTGTTTTTTCAAAAGTTAGTTGTATGTTTGTTTTTTACTGTAACGCCCTCAAAATAAACCCATAAACCATACAATCTTGACATGCTTCAACATAAGAGAATAAAGTATAATTTCATTCATCAGAGTATTTATTACAAAAGGTATTACATGTTGACAACAAAAGTAAATGCCCTATAGGCTTACAACATTCCAAGTCAACACTTGGTTACAAAAGGAGAGTACTAACTCTACACAAAATAAGCCATTGGCTTGATATACGTGTAATACAACAAAAATAAACAAAAGAGTCCTCAACTCCCACAGCCATCCAAGCTAAGATCTCGGAGGCGGCCTAAGATCTCGGAGGCGGCATAATACCTGAACCTGAAAATGATGTCCCATAAAGGGTGAGCCAACGCCCAGTAGAGATATGCTAAACATAGTATGGGCAATAACTAAAATATTAGCATTTGATAAATGTTTAACTCACACAAATCAATTCATAATTCATTTCAATTACATGGCAAATATGTTCATGTTTCATTTCTCTTTCCTTTACTTAACCGATTTTCAATTCATAGATATGGCTCAGAACCTAGCCAAACAATTCCCATGAGACCACAACTTAAATCAACAATACTTCCATAATTCACAATAGATACACATATTTGCTGTATCAATAACACATTTAAACACTTCCATACTTCACAATAGATACGCATATTCGATGTATCAACACTTCAATATATACACATATTTGCTGTATCAATGGAGTCCATCCCCTATCTCCTCCCAAATAATATCCGGTTTAGGAGTCCATCCCCTATCTCCTCCTAAACCGTGGAGTACATCCCCTATCTCCTTCCACACAACACAATGTATATAAACACATATCATATACATAATCAATCAATACATAAATTTAATGTATTATTTCAACCGTCATATTCAATGACATATCCAACCGATTAGTTTTAATTCACCTAATCATCATGCAGTTGTAGACACCCCATTTTTGATCGTCCTTAAGACTTGGGCGTCACCGTTTGAACACTCGGTGATCATCCATGTTCGTGTTCATCTTGAGTTCTCGGAGGTCTCGGCCACTCGCCTTGCCTACGGATTGCTCGACTCGACTGTTTTGTGCTTGGTTTTGCACCAAACACTTGTGTTTTTGCTTTGGAGGATAGAGAATGGCTTGTTGGCCACCCCCATACCTCACCGGCCATGGCTTGAGGCCACCGGCCATTGTTTTGTTGCCATCGGCCATATATTTGGCCGATCGGCACTATTGATGGTCGGTCGACCATTGTTTTTGCCAATTTGTCATTTTTGGCTGGCCGATCACTGTGCATCTACTTTTGCAGATATTTTTATGCCAACTGTGCTAGCTGGCATACACTTTACACCCCCTCCATACACGTGTATGGAGGGATTTCACTCTTGCTTAGCTTGTCTTGTAAGCTTTGCAAAGAGTGATCCTCTATAAGAGGAGGGCTTCTCCTCCCTCCTCAGAGGTTAGAGGGTTGAGTTCCAAAGGTCAGGATTAGGGTTAGCCATAGTGTATCTATTCTATCTCTATATCTCCCTCTCTTTGTGTATAAGTGTGTGTTTGTCCTTACTTTGGTGCACAAACACCTAGTTTTACACCTTACCTTGGTGGCTGAGGAGCCATTAGGTTGTTCTTGAAGTTTTGAGTTGGTTTTGAGCTAAGGAAAGCAGCTGGAGTGCTGTTCTTGAAGGGGTCTACAAGGGTAAGAACTTTACCTTTAAATACCCCATTTTTGCATAGTCTTTTTGCCTACCTTGCATCTGTTTTTGAGCTTAGTGTATAACATATAAAAGTCTTGTTTTTACTTGCTTAAAATAGTTGTTTGGGTTGCTTTGAGCTTTGGGGTTGTTTGACCCCTCTTAGGCCTTGTTTGGCCCCCATTTTGTGCTATTTTGGTGAGCTCTGGGGCCATCTTGTTTGGGCCTCCTCACCACTGAAATCTTGAGGGATTTCAGTGGTGGGGATGGTGCTTTAAGGTCCTAAGAAGGAGAGGGCCACCCCCTCTCCTTGGTGCCTTAAAAAATGGTCATTTTAGCCTCATGTGTGAGCATCTTGTTTAAGTGCATGTTGGCCATGCCTTAAGTATTATTTGTGCTTATTTTGCCATGATTTAGCACTTTTTTTTAATTGATTTAGACACACCATGCTTGCCTTGCATACTTGTCTTGTAATGCCATGAATTGCCTTAACATGTGCCTAGCATTTAGACCACTATGCTTACTTGTTTTGGCTTAGCTTTGTGAAGCTTTTATGCATGTTTTAGTATGCCTAAGGTCTGTTTTTGGTTGCTCGGGTCATCCATGCTTTGCTTTGTATAGCTACCATGTAATCCCCCTTTTGAGCCTTGAGTGTTGACCCCTCTAGCATGCTTTACTTGCTTTGTTTCAGTGGTTTGGAACCACTTACCATGTCATTTCAGTCCTCATGGTATGCTTGTATGCTTGCATTTGATGCCCCTTTAATGCTTTGAAAGACTTGTGTCTTATGCTCCATGTTTGGACCTTTGTGCATGCTTCCATGTTTAGACCATTTAGATGTCATCTAGATGCGTCTTTGGTCTTGCTTAGACCTGCATTGGACCTGTTTTAGGCCCTCATGGCCCTTTGGGGCTTGCTTCATATAGCTTTGGTTAAAGCCCCTTGGCTTGTCTTGAGTTTTGGACATTGTTGCATGCTTGGCTTGTCTTGTTTACTTGGTTTGGCACCTCTTATAACATGATTTCAGAGCTTATTATGCATGCCATTTGTCTATGATTATCCCCTTTTAAGTGTGCTTAAAGGTTGCTTCTTTGATGCTTAAGTGTTGGTCCATTTGCATGCATGTTTGTATGTATATTTGCACCTCATTTCCTTAGCATTTGACTACTGTTTTGGGTTTGTTTGAGAGCTGCCCAAATTGGTATAAGTCCATTGTTTGCATGTTGTTGCATGCCCACCTTGTGTGTTGTTGCATACTTGGACTATCGCATGTGTTGCATGCTTGAATCATGTTGCATTTGGCATGCAATCTCCCTTGATTAAGTTGCTTAACATGTTGCATGCCTTACATGCTTGCTTGTCTAGATTACATCTTGCATGATTGGTCATTAGCATAGTGGTCCATGCCTTGCATGCTTATTTGCATAGGTTGTGTACCTAGCATACATTGTTTGCTTGCATGCTCTTATTGCACATTTAGCTAGCATGCTTAGGTTGCATTGCATTGAGCATACATGCTTTGCCTCTTGAATTGAATATGATAGAGGTTGGGCTTTACATGTTTATTTGGTTCGCATGTCATTTGAAATCAAAATGCACACTTGGTTTCTTGGGCCATCACGCATTGAAATACGCGATTGGTGGTTCGAGAATCGAGTACCATCCCCCTTTGAGTCATAAACATGATAAGGGGTGTATTGGTGCACACATTTACTTGAAATGCATTGCCATGCCTTGTTTTGCCCTCTGCTGCTGTCAAAACAGGTTCTACAGGAAGCTTTGGCCGGTCGACTACATTAAGTGCCGATCGACCAATTATGGATGGCCGATAGCTCCATAGATGGTCGATGACCACTTCCCTTTGGCCGGTGACCATTCCTCATGGTCGGTGTCATTCCCCAGTGTTCATGAGGTGTACCTTGGGAATTGTGCCATTTTCAGAGGAGTAGAGTAGGGAAAACAGAGGCAGCTTGCGCATGGCATTGGATTTCCGGGCGAAGCCAATCCGAGCACATGTGCATCCCTCTTCCCGAGGCCTTTTAATGCTTTCCTTAGTCTAATTGATTTGTTAATTAATTAGATGGTTTGTAAATTATTTAATTAGCTTGTAGGTTAATTAAAGTGTATTATTCTTTTGGTCCCTCCGAGCGAGGACGAATTTGTAATAAGTGTGGGTGCGTGTGTGCATGTCTTCCGACCCCCACTTCTTTCTCTCTTTTTACTTACCTGCTTTGATGGTTAGTATTAGGGCATGTTTAATTTAGCATCCTTATGCTATGCATGTGTGCATCCATTCATTTGTATTGCATGCACCGGGCTCGGCGCATCATACTAACTACATAGTATTTCAAATCTGACTTGAATACGTGTTACTTGTTGCATTCCACATGCCACTCTTAGATTAGCCGAGCCTATTCTAGATTGCATTTTGTATGCGATGCATTAGCCATTCAACGTGGACTTGGATCATACATTTGATTATTAACATGTTCATTGTTTTGGCTTGGAGTACACTGTAAGTGTTTAATGCTTTAGCATCTCGCATGAGTGTGAATGTTAAACATGACAGCATGCTTACCATGTGGCTATATGCTTATGTGATATAAACTGCCTGAATGCCTGTGGGTGAAGGTTGGATTGTTTGAGTTGGAACAACTCGTCGAAATCCATGTTTTAGCCTACTTGCGAGTAGCAAATTTCAAACCGATTTCCGAACAAACGGATATGCGATGCTTTGTCCCAATTCAGGCCACTCAGTCTATATTTGTCATGCTGTGCGCATCACATAGTAAATCTAGGTTAATAACCGGTATAAGAACACATAACGTTTTTAAAACTAGATATCATGGTTAGTAGAGGCCGATCTTTAGATCGGACGAGAGGGGGTGCTCATAGCTGACCTTCCCCAATCGTACCCAAGTTCCCGAGCCAAGGCAACTTTGGTGATGACGGACACGTGGCCTTAGGCAAACGAGTCAGGGTTTCCTAAATTCCCCCAAAATAAAATATTTGGGTGGCGACTCTGTATCTGGCAAAGTTGTCCATGTTTGGCACTTCTTTACAAAAATTTGTTTTCCAAAACGATTTGCCGGATTTGGACTCTTTGGTTCAGATTAAGAATCGTGACAATTTGAGTCCGAACTGCAGTAAGCCCAAATGAACAAAACGGGATTCCCTCCCGGGGCGTTCGGGGACGTCTACAGCAGTGTCTACAACAATCAAGACTATCCTCCACCGATAGCCCAAAGCAATTATTTCTAAACAGATAATAATTACATCAACAGATAAATTATCAACATTTTCAAAGGTGGGTGATTAATGAATCCAACTCCACCATTCTGCCTCATAATGAGCCAATTTCATTATTTCCCACTCAATTTCATATTCTCATATTAAATGTCATTAATTACACTAATGACCCAAATATACCCAAACATGGCACTTTCCCCCTTTTCTCCATATTGACCCAAAGGTCTAAATATTATCAACAACATCAATAACCTCCTTTTTTAGACCCAAAACACAAATGTTTGAATCAAAAGAACAAAACCCCTCTTCCCAATATAACACATCTCAAACCCTAACTACTCAAATCAAACCATTTATACAAAAAGCTCAACATCTATGTTAAAGCTCATAAAAATGAGTAGTTATCCCTACCTCAAAAGATGAAACTCAAAGGAGATGATGAAGAAATCTCGAAATACTCCAAAACCCAAGATTTTCGAATTGATAGGAAGCCCAAGCCAAGCTCTACACTCTTTGCAAAGACACTAAGGGAGTAGATCACTCAAGCTAGATCAATTCCTAGAGAGAAGGTATATTCTAGAGAGAGGAGCTCTCAAAAGAGGGTTTAGAAAAGTAAGAGAGAGAAAAGAAATGTGAAAAGTGATTCAAAATCACCCAGCTGCCATCTGATATATGACTATCCCGCTCGAGCAGAGAATAGGACGCTCGAGCGTCAAACACAAAAACTGGACCCGCTCGAGCTCCAAGACACAAAATCAAAAAGCACCCGCTCGAGCGCAAAAGGGAAACCCGCTCAAGCGTAGATTACCCTCTTCCAGTATTTTTACAGACATTGAACACTCGCTCGAGCGCCAAGAGGCCCGCCCGAGCGCGACCCGCTCGAGCGTAAGGAAATCTGTTCGAGCGTGAAAAACGCACCTGTAGTAGTTTTGCAGAGGCACGAAATGCTGAAAGTGTGTAAACTCCGCTCGAGCGCAAAGGGACCCGCTCGAGCGGACCATCAAAAATCTGGGCAACAAGGAATGAGACTAAAGCTTAACCAACCTGTTCGAAACATGCCCAATGCATCATAAAACTCAAATATATGGAATTAAAGGATGACAACAAGACATATACAACAACCAACTCCACGGAACCTAAGTCCGAATACAACAATCAAAGAAGGAAGAACCAGGATCGCTATAACCTCCCCCCCTTAAGGGATTTCGTCCCCGAAATTAAGTACAAGTTTTTCAAAAACATGATTTCTCAATTACTAAGATTATTACAATGCAAAATTCAACAACTTGACCCATTACCGGTCATTCCATCTCTATTCAAGAGGCAAACTTCTATATAGTCTCCAACATGCATTATCAACATGTATCTCAAAACATATTCAATGACAACAATACATTTGCATTTCTAAAACATCATTAACATATACAATGTTAAAATTAACTTCCATTTTAAGGCAAGTTCCAAAATATATTTTCATAAACCAAAACATTTACAATATTTTACAACTTAAGACATATTCCACACTCTTAAAGTTTATCAATATTACAAAATTCCCATTACATGTTTAAACATTAACAAACAAGTCCGAGTACTTTTCACGGACATCCAACTCACATTCCCAAGTGGCTTCTTCCACTCCGTGATGTTTCCACAAAACTTTCACCAAGGGAATGGTCTTGTCTCGCAAGACTTGATCCCGTCTATCCAAGACCCGAACCGGTCTCTCCTCATACGAGATATCCTCGCTAACCTCCAAGTCGGTCCAATCCAACACATGGGACGGATCCGACTCGTACTTTCGAAGCATACTAACATGAAACACGTCATGCACTCCGGACAACTGCGGCGACAAAGCCAAGCGATAGGCAACCTCGCCAATCCTCTCAAGGATCTCAAAAGGACCGATAAACCGAGGGGACAACTTCCCATTCTTACCAAATCTCATCAAACCCTACCTAGGTGATATTTTCAAGAAGACATGATCCCCCGTCTCAAATGCCAAAGGCCTCCTCCTACGGTCGGCATAACTCTTTTGGTGAGTCTGGGCTGTAACAAGCCTCCTACGGATAAGCTCAACTTTCTCTGTCGTTTCCCTCACCAACTCTGGGCCCAACAAAGGTGCATCACCCACCTCGGCCCAACAAACTGGAGACCTACAAGGTTGGCCATACAAGGCCTCAAACAGTGCCATACCGATACTCGACTGAAAACTGTTGTTGTAGGCAAACTCCACCAAGGGCAAGTGCCTCTCCCACGACCCACTAAAGTCAAGGACACAACCTCGAAGCGTATCCTCAAGGATCTGAATAGTACGCTCGGACTGCCCGTCAGTCTGAAGATGATAAGTCGTGCTAAAGGTCAATCTAGTGCCCAAGGCACTCTACAAACTCTGCAAACTCTGCCACAACCTAGCAGTAAAACATGAATCTCTATCTGAGACGATCGACACTGGGACCCCGTGCAACCTCACTATGTCCCGAATATACAAGTCGGCAAGATGATCTACTGAATCTCTAACGCGCATAGGAATGAAGTGCGCCGACTTAGTCAACCGGTCTACAACCACCCAAATAGCATCACTACCCCGCTGAGTCCTCGGAAGACCCACAACGAAGTCCATAGTGACATGCTCCCACTTCCACTCGGCAATAGGTAAGGGCTGTAACAAACTCGCTGGCCTCTGATGCTCGGCCTTCACTTGCTGACAAGTAAGGCACTTCGATACAAAGACTACCACATCCTTCTTCATACCCCGCCACCAAAACTGACGACCCAAATCAGGATACATTTTGGTGCCTCCCGGATGCACCGCAAGGCGTGAATGGTGAAACTCTCGGAGTACCTCCTCTTGGCAAGACTCCGGCACAAACAAACGGTCTCGGTATCTCACACTCAGGTCGGGATACGCCGTCAAACCCTTCTCAACCTTCCCACTGGAGATCTTCTCTCGGAGGGATTCTGCCTCAAGGTCACCTCTCTGTGCCTCTAACACTCGAATTACAAGTGTAGGCTGCGCAACAACGAAAAACAAGGCCGCAGCCTCAACGGATTCGCCCAGAAGTAGATCAAACTCGCCAAGTGCACCCAACATCTCCCACTCCCGGATGGCTATACAAGCAACATCACTAATGGATTTCCTACTAAGGGCATCGGCCACAACATTGGCCTTTCCCGGGTGATAGTGCAACTCGAAATCGTAGTCCTCAATGAACTCCATCCACCTTCTCTGCCTCAAATTCAAGTCTCTCTGTGTAAACAGGTACTTCAAACTCTTATGATCTGAGAACACCTCGAATCTCTCACCATAAAGGTAGTGCCTCCAAATATTCAAGGCAAAAATTACTGCTGCTAACTCTAGGTCATGCGTAGGGTAATTCCTCTCGTGTATTTTCAACTGATGTGAGCCATAGGCTACCACTTTCCCCTCTTGCATCAACACACAACCCAAACCCTCTTGTGAGGCATCACAGTAAACCGCGTAACCCAAACCTCTCTCCGGGATAATCAAAACCAGAGCGGTGGTCAATCTAACTTTTAACTCTTGGAACGACTTTTCACAAGTCTCACTCCATACAAATCTGACCCATTTCCGCGTCAATCTAGTCAACGGTGAAGCTAGCCTGGAGAAATCTTTCAGACACTGGCGGTAATACCCAGCTAATCCCAAAAAACTGCGGATCTCAAAAACACTCTTAGGCTGTGCCCAATCCTGCATTGCCTTAATCTTGGATGTATCAACAGACACCCCTTCCCCGGAAACCACATGGCTTAAGAATTTGACCTCTCTTAGCCAGAACTCACACTTTCCAAACTTGGCATACAGCCTATGGGCTCTAAGCAACTCAAGCACCACCCTCAAGTGTTCATCGTGCTCCACCTCAAACGGTGAATAAATCAGAATGTCGTCCACGATGACGACTACAAAATGATCTAAGAATTCCCGGAAGATCTAGTTCGTCAAATCCATAAACACTGCCGGTGCATTGGTGAGCCCAAATGGCATCACCAGAAACTCATAGTCGCCATGCCGCGTACGGAATGCCATCTTCGGAATATCCTCCTCCCTGACCCTCAACTGGTGGTAACCCGATCTCAGATCTATCTTAGAGAAACAACGGGACCCCTTCAACTGGTCAAACAGATCATCTATACGGGGCATAGGGTACTTATTCTTAACCATAGCTCGATTCAACTTTCGGTAATCGATACAAAGTCTCAAGGCACCATCTCTCTTTTTAGCAAAGAAGGCCGGTGCTCCCCACGGTGAAACACTAGGGCGAATGAAGCCCTTATCCAGCAACTCCTGGAGTTGAATCTTCAACTCACTCAACTCGGCTGGGGCAAAACGGTAAGGTGCCATAGAAATCGGTGCCGTGTCGGGCACTAAGTCAATAGAGAACTCGATCTCTCGATGTGGTGGCAAACTCACAAGATCCTAGGGAAAAGCATCCGAGTACTCACAAACCACTCTCGGCAATATAGTCTGGGTCTCATCACACTCACCACTCATAAAACTAGCGAGAAGACCACTAAGCTCACTCCACCCTCGCGGATCATACACTGGTGGCAACACACTACCAACCCGATCCCCCAAGAAATGGAAACAATCCTCGCTCAAGGTACATATTGTGACCCGCTGGCGGTAACAATTAATAACTGCCCGGTATGATGATAGCCAGTCCATACCCAAAATAACATCAAAACCCGACATAGCCATAACTACAAATGAAAATGGAAGTCGGCAGTTGGCGACTTCTATATCGCACCCTTTACACCCTTGTTTCAAAATCAATTCACCCCTACAGGTGATACTACACAAATAAGAGATGCTAACTGTGCCAACTCCAGCCCCAAAATAGATGCAAATGTAGCAGATATAAAGGAATGAGATACACCCGTATCAATCAACACATTGGCAACCGAGTTACAAAACAAAAAGGTACCTCTCAAAATAGATGGAGCCGGTACTAGATCCTGCGCGGTAACAGCATACACACACCCTGTAGGCCCCTGATCTACCTGCTCACCTCTCGGAGCAAAAGACTGTTGCACAGACTAGGACGATGAAGCCCCCTGATTGGCCCTCGAGGCCTGAACTGACTGAGCTGGCTGAAAAATCTACCTCGACCCAAATGCACCAGATGTGCCACTCAACTGCGGGAAAAACCTCTTTAGGTGCCCCGCCTGACCACACTGGTAGCAAGAAAGCGGCTAACCTCTGCCCTGACTCTAGCTCTGAGATCGAGCCGAAGATGAAGCTGCTTTCTGACCTCCTCCCCTCTGCGGGCAAGCTGGAGACTTGTGGCCCAGCTGACCACATTTGTAACAGGTGATGTATCCCTGACTGCCTCTCCCAGAGCCTGCACTCGGCACTGGAAAGGTCGATCTAGCAAAAGTACCCTGGGACTGCTGAGGGTTAGGACCTCTCTACCTCCTACCATCCCCCTGAACATCCTGACTCCTCTTGGAGCCCCTCTATCTCTCCTCCTCCTCCTGCATCATAATCTCCATATGAGCTGCAACATCCACAAGGCGCCCATAGTCCCGGGTCATAGAACCCTCAACTCTCATCTTGAGGCCATGCCTCAACTTCCTCTCAAACTCGATACAACGGCGTTCCTCAAATGCCACAAGCTCAGGTGCGAACCTGGATAAACTGGTAAATGCGGCCTCAAACTAGGCCACTGATAAACTCAGCTGCTTGAGCTGACAAAACTGGTCCCTCAGCTTCTCTCTGACAGCTGGAGATAAGAACTTCTCCTGGAAAGCATTTACAAAAGCCTCTCATGTACCACCAACAAGACCTCTCATGAACTTCTACCACTGACCCGCATCCCCCTTAAGCTGGAAAGATGCCAAGGTCACCTTCAATGCCCCGTCTTCGATGCCAAGCATCTCAAACGTCTTCGTCATCTGCTCCAGCCACTCATCAGCCTTAAGTGGCTCCTTAGGATCCCCAACAAACTCATCTGGATTAAACCGGAAGAACTCCCGTTTCAGAAAGGAAGGCCCTGCATCAACAACCTGGGCCTGAACTGGATTCTCAGCTCTGAGAATACCTATGGATTCTCTCATAGCTCCTGCTATCTCACGGGCTAAGGCACCCATGGCCTGCTGACCTACTGGCTTGGCCACATTGGCTTGACCAACCCCCTCCTGCTGCGCCGGAACCTCCTCCGGTATAGGCATCTCCTGCCTACCATGCCTACCACCTCGTCCTCGTCCTGACATCCTAATAAAGGTAACGAAGACATTAGCACATTCACAAATGTGCCGAAGCTATAACACTCGCGTCCTAAAACATTGGACAACTGTAATTCATTCCATGTAAGCACATAATCACATAAGCACCTACGAATTTCATTTCTGGATAATGATAGTCCCGAGGTGTTACTAGAGTTCCGATTAGAAAGAACATTGATCAAGTGCTTTTCCAACAAGACTCACAAAAACCCAAGGATCCAATCAACATCCTAGAAACTAAATCCCATACCCAAATAGTCACATAAACATGTTATCACATAAGCATATAACACTACATCTAAGTCTCTATCAAGCGAGACGAACCCATTGTGGTACTAACCACTTCCCGCGTACCCAAAGTATTCGAACTCGGTACGCTCTGATACCAAGTTGTAACGCCCTCAAAATAAACCCATAAACCATACAATCTTGACATGCTTAGACATAAGAGAATAAAGAATAATTTCATTCATCAGAGTATTCATTACAAAAGGTATTATATGTTGACAACAAAAGTAAATGCCCTATAGGCTTACAACTTTCCAAATCAACACTTGGTTACAAAAAGAGAGTACTAACTCTACACAAAATAAGCCCTTGGCTTGATATACATGTAATACAACAAAAATAAACAAAAGAGTCCTCAACTCCCACAGCCATCCAAGCTAAGATCTCGTAGGCGGCATAATACCTGAATCTGAAAATGATGTCCCATAAAGGGTGAGCCAATGCCCAGTAGAGATATGCTAAACATAATATGAGCAATAACTAAAATATTAGCATTTGATAAATGTTTAACTCACACAAATCAACTCATAATTCATTTCAATTACATGACAAATATGTCCATGTTTCATTTCTCTTTTCTTTACTTAACCGATTTTTAATTCATAGATATGACTCAGAACTTGGCCAAACAATTCCGATGAGACCACAGCTCAAATCAACAATACTTCCATAATTCACAATAGATACACATATTTGCTGTATCAATAACACATTTAAACACTTCCATACTTCACAATAGATACACATATTCAATGTATCAACACTTCAATAGATACACATATTTGCTGTATCAATGGAGTTCATCCCCTATCTCCTCCAAAATAATATTCGGTTTAGGAGTCCATCCCCTATCTCCTCCTAAACCGTGGAGTACATCCCTTATCTCCTCCCACACAACACGATGTATATAAACACATATCATATACATAATCAATCAATACAGAAATTTAATGTATTATTCCAACCGTCATATTCAATGACATATCCAACCGATTAGTTTTAATTCACCTAATCGTCATGTAGTATCTACAACAATCAAGACTATCCTCCACCGATAGTCCAAAACAATTATTTCTAAACAGATAATAATTACATCAATAGATAAATTATCAACATTTTCAAAGGTGGGTGATTAATGAATCCAACTCCGCCATTCTACCTCATAATGAGCCAATTTCATTATTTTACACTCAATTTCATATTCCCATATTAAATGTCATTAATTACACTAATGACCCAAATATACCCAAACATGACACTTTCCCCCTTTTCTCCATATTGACCCAAAGGTCCAAATATTATCAACAACATCAATAACCTCCTTTTTAGACCCAAAACACAAATGTTTGAATCAAAAGAACAAAACCCCTCTTTCCAATATAACACATCTCAAACCCTAACTTCCCAAATCAAACCGTTTATACAAAAAGCTCAACATCTATGTTAAAGCTCATAAAAATGAGTAGTTATCCCTATCTCAAGAGATGAAACTCAAAGGAGATGATGAAGAAATCTCGAAATGCTCTAAAACCCAAGATTTTCGGATTGATAGGAAGCCCAAGCCAAGCTCTACACTCTTTACAAACACACTAAGGGAGTAGATCACTCAAGCTAGATCAATCCCTAGAGAGAAGTTATATTTTAGAGAGAGGAGCTCTCAAAAGAAGGTTTAGAAAAGTAAGAGAGAGAAAGAAAATGTGAAAAGTGATTCAAAATCACCCAGCTGCCATCTGATATACGACTATCCCGCTCGAGCAGAGAATAGGACGCTCGAGCGTCAAACACAAAAACTGGACCCGCTCGAGCGCAAAAAGACCCGCTCGAGCTCCAAGACACAAAATCAAAAAGCACCTGCTCAAGCGCAAAGGGAAAACCCGCTCGAGCATAGATTACTCTCTTCCAGTATTTTTACAGAAATTGAACACCCACTCGAGCGCCAAAAGGCCTGCTCGAGCGTGAAAAACACACCTGCAGTAGTTTTGCAGAGGCACAAAATGCTGAAAGTGTGTAAACTCCGCTCGAGCGCAAAGGGACCCGCTCAAGCGGACCACCAAAAATCTGGACAACAAGGAATGGGACTAAAGCTCAACCAACCTGTTCGAAACACGCCCAATACATCCTAAAACTCAAATATATGGAATTAAAGGATGACAACAAGACATATACAATAACCAACTCCACGGAACCTAAGTCCAGATACAACAATCAAAGAAGGAAGAGCCAGGATCGCTATATTTACTGTGAACATTCACATTGTATTTGATTTTCATTCAGATTTTTTGTTGCATTATTTTAAAAAATTTCAAATTATAAAAAGGTTCAAAATTCACAATTTGAGATTTTCTCTATAGAATGCGGGAGTGATTTTCTCCTTAGAATAAGGGAAAGATTTTCTCTTTAGAATGAGGGAGATATTTTCTCCATAAAATGACGGACTATTGTTATGTATTGGTTTCAAAGTAGAAACATGTGTAAAAAATTAGAAAGGATGATTTGGTCATATTACATTAAAAAGGCCTTAATGGACTACTCAAAAAGAATATGGGTTAGATGAAATAAAACATTTATAAAGAGGGTCAATTCCATACATGCATACATGAATTTGTCATGAACTTTCATTTTCGAACATCATTCATGTCATTAGAGATGAAATTAGAAACTATAAGTTACATGCATGCATGAGTCATGAAGTTTTGGAAGTGATTTCTATGTTTTTGAAGTTTAACAAAGAATTTTGGAAAAGATTTCCACATGCATACAAGTTTTGAGTTTATTTTTTAAGAATTCACACATGCAAGTGTTTATATCTGCTAAGAATTGAGAGCTCACCATGATTTCATACTTAAACATCTCATTTGTTTATGCTTTGGAAGTTTGGATTTCAAAATCATTACATCCATGTGTTTTAAAATTTGGTTTTGAAGAATTGACATACTTTGGGGCCTTGATTTTGCGAAATGACATTCAAATCAAGAAGTTCTAAAAGTTTCTAAATGTTTTCTCAAGTTTTGGCCCAAAAGAATGAGTTTTGATGCATTAGAATTGAGTTTTGAGCTTTGGATGCAAAGCTTGAAATTCCAGAATTCTGTCGCACCGCTCGAGTGACCAAAGCTTTGCTCGAGCATACTTTGCGAACTCTCAGTACTTTTGCAAAGTTTGATGGTTAGCTTGAGCGGCCAAAAGACTACTCAAGCGACCACCCTTTGTTTTGAACCTTGGCTCGAGCGACCAAAAAGTTGGCTCAAGTGTAAAATGCGAGCTCTTAGAAGTTTTGCAGATCAAGGGGTTCGCTCTAGTGACCAAAGCTTCACTCGAGCGAACTGTCCTGTCTTTTGAAATTTTGTCAAGTGTTTCAAAGTGCATAATTTCATCATCATTGCATACTAGGCACTCTTAAGCCATGGTTAAGCTATAATAATGAGGAGAAAAATTAGAAATACACCCAAAAAGAATGTGATAAGTCAAGTGTATTTATAGTGTGTGTTTCAATGTGTACAAGCAATGTGATATGAAATAATGATATGAAAGAATAAGAAGCTAATGTAAGGAAAGCTAAACCATGATGGCCTTATGAATATGTAATGATAAGACAAGTTTTGTGCTACGTACGTTTTTTATTGTAGGTCAAGACTTGAAGACTGATCAACTGTTTCTGGAAGCCCATTGTGAGTAACGTTATTATGAAAATATGTTCATATGAATTATGTTTGAAATGTTATTTGATAAGTTATGATTTTTGAAATGATATTTTGTTTACGTGAACGAACGTCCTATGTTTGAATCTAATATGGCATCCAAAGAAAGTCCCAAAATGACACTTTTTCTGAGGAAATTAAGCAAAGAACAATGTGGAAATAAGAGGAAAGCTTGATAATTCTATCAAAAAAATCCTATTTCATGCAAAATAGTCAACCATGACCAACTTTTTTGGATGAAAACCAACATAATTGGATGGCCAGCCAATTAGTTGGCCAGCCATCAAAGAAATTGGCCAGCCAACCAAGTTTTTGGTCGGCCGGCTAATTTGCCCAAAATTAGGGCAGTTTTGGAAAATTCTAGCTAAATGCGTGTGGGTCATGCCCATTCTAGCTATTTCTTGATAGTTTCATGCGTGAGATACACACTCATTAGCCTCCATTGTCTAAAGGGAGATTGTCATCTTCCCAAAAGATGGCATCCATTTTCAATCACCCCTGTCATCCCATCAACCTTGTCTCCCTCCTTCTTGATTGAGCCTGCATTCATTATCTATAGAGAGAAGGGGAAATGAAAGAAAGAGAGAGAAGAGAATAGAGAGGAAAAAAGAAAACTTGAAGCTTTGAACCAAAACTTCCATTTTTTTCAACATAAACTGATATACCAAGTTCCATATATCTAAAACCATTCCAAAAATTCTGTCATAGCCAAATTCATGAGCTTTGATCCAAACGAGAGTGAGTATTCTTGAAAAGAGAGAAAAACAAAGGGTTCCCCCACAACACTGTTCAGTAGCCCTAAAACACTATTCCAACTAGAATTTTGAATTTCAAACTGGGAATTGAGAACACACTTCCTAAACTTGAAGGTGATCAAAAGGAAGTTTAGAAATCAAATCCTTCATTGGAAGGTAAATTTTACACACTTTTCATTTTCTTTTACTTTCTTTCCTTTTCTTTCTTGCATTGCTTTTATTGCTTCAATTTCATTTTATAAATCTGTTGTAAGTTAACTGAAAGTGGTTAGTTAAGCCACTTGTATATTTTCCATTTGTTTTTCTAGTGTTTGAGCAAAACAGAGTTTTCGGCCTGGTTTGATTGGCCGGCCGGCCAATTTATTGGCACCAACTGGTCAACTTTTTGGCTGGCCAGCCACTTTTTCCTAGACAGAACCCAGTAGCCTCCCATTGTCAAGGAGAACAATCTCCAACGATTTCGAAGCCCCCTGCAGCTTCTGTTTTTATTGTTTTATTTTAATCAAAGAGTGTTTGTGAGGATTTAATTTTGCTGTAATATTTTTTCTTTTTTTTCCCTATTCGGATTTGTAATATTCAAAGTGATGTAATAATTACCCATCCCTGCTTCTTTGTATCCCGTTCTTTCATTTTCTTTTGATATTCTGTAAATATGTAGTATATCATGCTTGTCATCATATCCATGCTTTGCATCCATGCTTCATGCCTCAAGATCCGGCTAAATTTGCATTTGTGGGTTTTAATCAATTATTATATGATATTGTGCGCTATCTTATGCTTTAAGATGTTTCACCTGTCATATATATTAGAAGTCGAATCTGTTGTTGTATTTCATGAGTGAATACCATTAGGATCTTGTATATAGAATCATGCATGTTTTTACTAACTTTGTTTTGTAATTATTTGCGGGATGTTGGTAAATATGTAAGTTTTTGTACTTTACCATCCTGTTTATGCTTGTTTTTCTACTATGTTTAGCATCATACCATATGGCTATGTGCTTATTTGATATAACTCTATGCATGCCAGTGGGTGAAGGTTGTGTTATTTAATTTGGAATAAAATTGATTTTCATGATTGCACTATTCAAAAAAATTTCAAGATAATGAAATCAAGTTGTTCCAAAATGGACAAGGCAGTCTAAATTTGCTTTGCTTCACATAATAAATTTCTAAATTTGCAATTGTGGGTTTTAATCAATTATTATATGATATTGTGCGCTACCTTATGCTTTAAGATGTTTCACCTGTCATATATATTAGAAGTCAAATCTGTAGTTGTGTTTCATGAGTGAATACCATTAGGATCTTGTATATAGAATCATGCATGTTTTTACTAACTTTGTTTTGTAATTATTTGCGGGATGTTTGTAAATATGTAAGTTTTTGTACTTTACCATCCTGTTTATGCTTGTTTTTCTACTATGTTTAGCATCATACCATATGGCTATGTGCTTATTTGATATAATTTTATGCATGCCAGTGGGTGAAGGTTGTGTTATTTAATTTGGAATAAAATTGATTTTCATGATTGCACTATTCAAAAAAATTTCAAGATAATGAAATCAAGTTGTTCCAAAATGGACAAGGCAGTCTAAATTTGCTTTGCTTCACATAATAAATTTTAATATTTATTAAATAACTGGAATATGAACATATAAAGTTAGTAAAAATCATATCATGGCTTAGTAAAGGCCAATCATTTGATCGAGTGAGCGGGGGTGCTCAATTAATGACCTTCTCCCTTCATACCTAAGGTTTTGAGTGAAGCATCCTTAGTTACGATGAATAGTGGCCTTGGTATGAGTTACAAGTTTCCTAATTTTCCCAAAATATAAGGTGGTGACTTTGAGATCTGATGACATAGTCCATTTCTGGCAAAAGAATTTGTAATAAAATGGATTTTCTATAAAATTTCCAAATTTGGACTCTCATCTATGTTTCACATTGCACTTGTGAGACTAGATCAAAGAAATCAAGAGTCCAAACTGTTTAACACGCGTGGATACCCCCTGGGTGTTGTTACAGTGCCTAATACACAACTTAAGCTTAAAGATACCAACTCCTAAGACTTTTTCTTGAGCTTTATTTCCCATTATTACATAATTCCTACCAATTGGTATTCGACGATAACCTACATATCCAGACCGATCTCTAACTACATGTTTGGTTGCTACCGTATCTACAATCCAACCAAGGAGAGAGTGAGCAATAAAAACATATGAATAAACAAATATATTTAGAGAGTTGGTAATAAGGTGTACTTTCTTCCGCTCAGTACACTCCTTAGAAAAGTGACCCTTCTATCCACAGTTATAGCATTTGAGTTTGGACTTGTCATTCTTTCCAACACCCTTGCTTTTGCGACGCTTGGTTACTCTGCCATCCCTTGGTACTAGATTCTCAACCTTTTCTTATTTAGCTTATTTTTGTTGTCCTTTGCTCTAAGGCTTGTATCCCCGGTGCTTTCCAGCTTTAGGAACAAGTGTAGTAGTGTGGTTTGCATCTTTGAGCTCTGCCTCGAGCTCAAGGTGTCAATGAAATGTCACCAAAAATTTTGATTGCCTCATTGTGTGCGAGCACCAATTTCAAATGTCCCCACAATGGGTCAGGTATAGATCTGATGACTGAGAGAATCTATTGCTCATCAATGAGATCATTGCCAGTTGCCTCCATCTCTTTAATCATGGCAAACATCACCCTAAGATGTTTTTGGGTCCATCACATATTGATTAAACTTCAATGTAAAGGCACGCAACCTAGTTGTTGTCGTGTCTCCATACTTCAAGCGCAATTGATCCCACATTTCTTTGGTAGTTGGGAATTTCTCAAATTCCCCAATAAGGTCATCATGCATGCAGCTCAACAAGGTAAAGTGCACACTCCTACCCCTCTTAAACCAGTTTGCAAAGGCATCTTGGTCGCGACAATGCTGTGTCGTGTTCCCTGCCTTAGGTATGGCCATGATGTTGGTCAAATGGTTGAGCAACTTTCGCTTATTGAGAAGGTACTGAACCTTCCTGTGCCAGATATCATAGTTGTTTCAACCCAATTTATCTCCCTTATTAAGTTCAACAATAATATTTTTTGAGGTCATTTCACTGATTCATTGCACAAGGATTTAATTAGATGCATATTTCAATATTTTATTCTAAATATTATTAGATCAGAAAATTCTTTCCCATTATGATATAAAATTTTTTGCATTTTTAGGTGCTAGTAATCATCTCTCACAATGTAAGTAAGAACAAAATGTCTATTTAATTTAAAATAAAATATAGGGAACAATTTCCATTATCCACAATTTTAAATTATACATGATATAAATGAGCCCATAATTATGCAATGCAATTTGCACGTGTGCTCCAGTTAAAGCCCAATTGGTATTTTGGTTCAATATGTTAAGGTAGCCTTGAAATATATTGGTGATAGTGAAACACATCCCCTTATATGGCTATAGAAAAATACATCCAAAAAATAATTTACAACCCAAAAGAATCCTACTACATTGATTCTAAATACAAAAGGAAATAAATGGAGATGCCATTTCACCAATACATTTATGGGATATACATTCACCCATACACAATAAAATAAAAACATATGTACCAATGAATACCAATATCACCTCCATCCACAATTTTTTTTTTTAAAAAAAAAACTAAATTGAGCAATTAACAAATAAAAGCAATTTAAATAGGTCAAAGGATGGAGTTCAACCACAATTCCATCTAGGAAAAGAGTGTTGGACAATAAAACTTGGGACTCATATTTAATATATTGGTACATAACCAACATATTAATTAATCACAAAATAAATTAATCTAATTATATAAGCAATAAACATATTAATGCCATACTAATCGAGAGGAGAAAGCAAACAACCTGGCTCTGATACCACTGTAAGAAAATACGAATTACCTTAGGCGGGAAAAACACCCTCCTAGTAAGATCTAAAATCTTGAATTACGAACCCTTCTTCTTCCAAACTCCACGTTAGTAAAGAAGCTACTAGAGTTTTCCATATGAAATACACATTCTAAATTCCAAGGTACAATAATGGTGACCTTGGAGAGATGAACACAAAAGCTACAACAAAATTGATTTTTTACGGCACCACATCAACGACATACAATAAATGCAAGCCGTAATTTCTCACTTTTATAACTTGTTTTTTTTGCATGTTATAAATAATATCTTAACCATGGCGTGACTATTACGTAGGCCGTTAATAGTAAAAATGATAATTTTTTTACGGCTTACAATTTTAGCCGTAAATAATAAAATTTTCTATGACATACATATGACATATCATTAATACATCAGTTGTATACGATACATGTATGACAATCATTAAAAATATGTCACTTTTCACGACTCACCATGTATGTCGTGAATGGTATGACCAAAAAATTCAAGCGCCAAAATCTAATAATTTGTGACGCCACCTACAAAAAGAAAGAAAAAAAAAAATTTATTGTTTAATTTATTTTCTTATTATCAAAGACGCTGGCCCCGTTTGTTTTGGGCTATAGGAAGGGTATTGGGACTAGTAATACCAAGGTGCCCCTGTTTGTTTGCAGAGAAAGCCTTGGGACTATTAGTCCCTTGGTATTGCTAATACCCTTGGAAGGGGGATTGGTAAGGAGGAGGTAGAGATGATATTAGAAAATAGTGAGGGAATTAGAAATTTTTTTATTTTTTATATATTGGGAATTTTTTTTTAAATATAATGTTTAATTTTTTATATTTTTTTATTTGTTTTATTATTTTATATAAAAATAATTTAACAATTCCTCACTATTAATCCCCTCACTATCAATCCCCTCACTAACAATCCCAATGCTATGTCGTGTTCCCTGCCTTAGGTATGGCCATGATGTTGGTCAAATGGTTGATCAACTTTCGCTCATTGAGAAGGTACTGAACCTTCCTGTGCCAGATATCATAGTTGTTTCAACCCAATTTATCTCCCTTATTAAGTTCAACAATAATATCTTTTGAGGTCATTTCACTGATTCATTGCACAAGGATTTAATTAGATGCATATTTCAATATTTTATTCTAAATATTATTAGATCAGAAAATTCTTTCCCATTATGATATAATTTTTTTTGCATTTTTAGGTGCTAGTAATCATCTCTCACAATGTAAGTAAGAATAAAATGTCTATTTAATTTAAAATAAAATATAGGGAACAATTCCCATTATCCACAATTTTAAATTATACATGATATAAATGAGTCCATAATTATGCAATACAATTTGCACGTGGGCTCCAGTTGAAGCCCAATTGGTATTTTGGTTCAACATGTTAAGGCAGCCTTGAAATATATTGGTGATAGTGAAACACATCCCCTTACATGGCTATAGAAAAATACGTCCAAAAAATAATTTACAACCCAAAAGAATCCTACTACATTGATTCTAAATACAAAAGGAAATAAATGGTGATGCCATTTCACCAATACATTTATGGGATATACATTCACCCATACACAATAAAATAAAAACATATGTACCAATGAATACCAATATCACCTCCATCCACAATTTTTCTTTTTTTAAAAAAAAAAAAACTAAATTGAGCAATTAACAAATAAAAGCAATTTAAATGGGTCAAAGGATGGAGTTCAACCACAATTCCATCTAGGAAAAGAGTGTTGGACAATAAAACTTGGGACTCAATATAGGGGTACATAACCAACATATTAATTAATCACAAAATAAATTAATCTAATTATATAAGCAATAAACATATTAATGCCATACTAATCGAGAGGAAAAAACAAACAACCTGGCTCTGATATCACTGTAAGAAAATATGGATTACCTTAGGCGGGAAAAACACCCACCTAGTAAGATCTGAAATCTTGAATTACGAACCCTTCTTCTTCCAAACTCCACGTTAGTAAAGAGGCACTAGAGTTTTCCATATGAAATACACATTCCAAATTCCAAGGTACAATAATGGTGACCTTGGAGAGATGAACACAAAAGCTACAACAAAATTGATTTTTTACGGCACTATATCAACGACATACAATGAATGCAAGCCGTAATTTCTCACTTTTATGATTTGTTTTTTTTACATATTATAAATAATATCTTAACCACGGCGTGTCTATTGCGTAGGCCATTAATGATAAAAATGATAATTTTTTTACGACTTGCAATTTTAACTGTAAATAATAAAACTTTCTATGACATACATATAACATGCCATTAATACATCAGTTATATACGATACATGTATGCCAGTCATTAAAATATGTCACTTTTCACGGCCCACCATGTATGTCGTCAATGGCATGACCAAAAAATTCAGGCGCCAAAACCCAATAATTTGTGGCGCCACTTACAAAAAAAAAAAAAAAAAAATGTTTAATTTATTTTCTTCTTATCAAAGACACTGATAATTTCTAAGAAAGAGAGGGAGTAGATGACAGTCCATTTTCTTCAAACCATAGTTCTTCAAAGACACAGATAGTTTCTTCGAACCCTTGTTCTTCAAAGTTCTACAATCAATTAAATCAGTGGAGATCGAGAGGCAAACACGGCAGCCCATTGACTTGTCCGCTTCCTTCCTCAACAAAGTAATCACGCTTTCCTCTGTTGCTCTATGTTCTTCCTCTTTCTCTGACACCAGAAGTCGACCCTTCTCGGCAAAAGAAGAGGCAAAGACGATTTCTGTCTGTCCATTTCGTGACTTCATCAACAACCTTGTTCTCTTCTCTCTTTAAACAATTTTAGCTATGGAGCTCTTCTCCTCTCTCCTTTCATCCCTCTCTCTCTCTCTCCCCCTCCCTCTCTCACTCCCTCTCCCTCCCATCCCCTTGTCTACTAAACCCTTTCCCTAAACCTACCATTGAAGCCCTGTCCCTAAACCAGCGACATCACCACTACCCCTTTTCCCCTCTCAGCAAATTCCCCTAAAAACCCTAACACTGACTTATCAAACATTATATAATATATATCGTTGTCCCCTCTTGCTACGTATACAATATATATACATACACATATGTTTGTATGTATGTATAACCAAATTTGGTCAAGTAATGGAGTTGTTGATAACAGATTTTGTTTTGGGAATTCATTTTTCCCTAATTTAATTTTCTGAAAATTCTAATTCATGAAATTTGATTCATTGATTCTCTCAAATGCATATATATATATATATATCTAGTTCGAGCAGAAAAGTTCATCTTCAAAGATTTTTGAGAGTTTCAAGAACAGTGAGTTTGTGGAGAGAGTGAAGTCAAGTTTGGTAAGTTTATTTATTTATATTGTTTTGGGGGTTTATCTTCTTGGTTTGGCTATTATATTGCACATGTTTGTTTACGGAATGTTAGTTTTTGACTTTGAATCACTACTTTATTTATTATTTGTTTGAAATTTGTTGTTGAAATTTTTTGATATTTCTCTTGTTTCATGAACAAATTATTAGGGAAATTACACTTCAGGGGAAGTCTGAAAAAAAAAATTCAGATGAGTGGTAAAGTTTACAAATTTTAATGAGGTGGCCATTGTTAGCAGGATCAGGGACATGGTCAGATACAGGGTGCTATCTATCAAGAATTTCAAATCTAACTTATCTAATGACTAGTTCCTGAAAGAATGGTCTTTGCCTGTTTCTGTAAGCAAAGTTGTTACTAACTATGTGGAGTGCAGGTTCCTGTATGGCCTGTATATTTGATGAGGGTTGAGTGATGTGCGTCACATATTGAAAGTCCTTTTTAAATCACTTTTAATGCAGGTTGTGCTTCAGCTCAGCTAATCTCTGTGTAGGGAGGAGAATTGAGTGATGTGAGCTCTTATAGTAGGTTTGTGTGAGTGATGTAAGCTACTGAGGGTTGAGTGAACTAGATATAAATCTCTAACAGTTTGATCATTGTAGGTTCTAGTTGGCACAGTGAGTTAGGGAGGAGGGTTGAGTGTGAGTTCTTAAAATAGGATATGAGTTTCTGATGAGGGTTGAATGGTGGTGAGAATCCTATATTGTCTTGAGTTGTTATTATATGTTTCCAATTGTTTGCTTATTGCAAGTTCTAGCTGGTATAAAGGTTAGGGAGGAGGGTTGAGTAAGTGAGTTTCTCAAAATAGGATGTGGGCTTTTTTTATGAGGGTTGAGTAGTGGTGAGATTTCTATAATGTCTCTGAGCTGGTATCTCTAATATTTTCTTTTATCAGTTGAGTATCTGTGTGAGTTGAATGAGAGGTCTTTATGAGAATTGGTTGGCTGCTTAACTTCTATGAGCTGTGCAGTATATCCATTAGTTGGCGTTGATCCTTGTTGTTCAGGCTCTTGTGTCCTAGAGCTTAGTGTCCACCTCTGTTTAATGGATTGCTAGCTTGATTAAGTTGAATGGTTCCTAGTTTTTTATATTCTTTCCCATCTACATTCCTGTGATTATTTTCAATTTGTGAGATTACTGGAGCTAGTTGTCTGCCTGTTGTTGCTATTGCCTGTGCTGGCTGTCTACTTGCTACCTGTTAATGCTATAGGCTGGAGCTGTTTCAGTTTATTGCTGTCTGTCTGCTGTCTACATGCATGGGCTGATCTGTTGTTGCTGTCTGTTGTCTATATAGATTGTTGGTTTTGTATAGGTCTTGTGTGGTCTTGTGTGGTTTATTTGGTTATTGTCATTTGTGTGGTTATATGGCTCGATTTTGTTTATGTTCAATTCCCCCATTTTTCATATGTGGTCATTGAACAGATTGGGCTTTTTTAATAGCCTATTTTCATTGTTTTCTGGGTGTCTTTTTGGTTGCTGGTTGTTTAGACCTTTTTAGGCTTTATTTCTAGTATAGTTGCTTAGGTTGTTGGGCATATTTTTATTGTAGTCGCTTAGGTTTTTTTTTCTTTTGGCAGTTGGTTGTATTTTTTGTTTAGTAGCGTGGGGAATGCCCCTTGTATTCCTGTATCTTTTTGTCTTTTTTTATGACTTAATTACCCAAAAAAAAAAAAAAATTATATGCCTTTTTCTATCATAACATTTTTTCATTAAAAGGAAGGCCATAAGCATAAGATTAGTGCGAATGTTGCTGCTAACTATAACATGCATTTTGATTCATTCCAATATAGAAGTGAATGCTCAGTAATAATGTATAAACTTGTTTCTCGATGATACAATTTCTTGATCATTATCTCTGTTAGTAATTGATACTTAGCTACTTATTTTTTCATTTTATGTTAGAATTGCAAGCTGGATTCAAATGTTCATTATCAATCTGTTACCTAATTATTTATTTGCATAAAGCAATTTGTAAGGATCCAACTGATTCAAAGGTTAGTGTTGAACTGCTCCTTTTCATGTATTATTTGTTATTGTGTTAATTTTTTTAGAATTTTTTTTTTTTTGAGTCTATAATCTATATATATATATATTTTTCTAAAGGCACTAGGGGAAGAAAAGGAGATAAAATTTTAATTTTATGTAATATATATATATATATATATATATATGTGTGTATGTATATTTATTTATGTTTTAAAAAATGGAGAGTTGTTTCAACAATGATGTAATAGGTCATATAAGCACTGTTGATTGGAAGTTGTTTTCTCAGCCATCAATAATATGAATCTTATGATTCAAACGTTTATTGCAATCTTTTTCCTACATCCTATGTTTGAGTTATTCGTTGGATGATATGTGATTTGTTTTCTTTAATTGGGAGGGCCATGTGCCAAGTGCATTTGAATCCATTGGGATATATTAAACAAAGGAAACGTATGCATAATTTGTATAAAAACATAAAACTATGCCACCTTGAGTTTTCTACAATATCATGGAAGACATATTCTTGGTTTAATCTTTCAGTTACACTTGACTTGCATATTCAATGAGAATAGAGCAGAAATTCAATACATGGTGAATGAATTGGTTACAAAAGGATCTCTTTTGTACTATAAGATGATTCTTAATGCAATCCTTCCATATCCAATATGAAAACTCTATGCATACACAAATATTTTAATGCATGTCTGTCTTTATATGAAATTTGTATTTGTTCAATTCATTTCTTATGGGGTTTAGTTTTTTTTAAAAAAATAAATCTTTGGGTTAATTTGATTATTTGATTAAAAATAAAAAAAGGTCAATTAATGGTGTTTGATTACAATTCTAGATTGTAGATTATTTGAAACTCTAAAATACCATCTTAGTGTTTATGCTAATCATTTTGAGCATTGATGCGTGTAATTAATTTTAGTGGTTTTTGTGGATGCAATTTGTTAGCAAGTGAAAAGTTCAAGATGGACAAAACATGGATACATTTTTGAAGGTTTATTATATGCACAACCATAAATATGCTTTCAAATGTTAAGTTACTCATTTTGTTTGGATGGAATCAATAATAATTTAAAGTTTTTAGAGTATCGAATGAGTATGTGGATAGAGCGAGAAAATTTGTCAACATGGCTAAGGCAAATTCAAGGAATCCTTATATGATCATATGCCTGTGTGAAAGTTGTTGAAACCTGTCACAAAAACATTGTGATACTGTTTTTGAGCATTTGGTCATTGTAAGGTTGGATCCTAAATATACGTCATGGGTTCTTCATGGTGAACGATGAAGTGAAATTGTAGAAGTTGAAGACAATGTTGAAATTCCAGAGACATATAGGCTGTTTAGAGATGTTTATGAAAACGATGATTATTCGCAACCTACAAATGAAAGTAGAGAGAGGGAGTTCACACAAGCATTAGAAGATGCTGAAACTCCTTTATATTTAGGTTATACAAAGTACACTAAATTCTCAGCAATTGTCGTTTTATACAAGCATAAAGCTGTGCATGGGACATCTGATAAGAGTTTTGACGAAAATTTGAGATTAATGTCTGACATGCTACCAGCAGGTAACATACTTGTGCAAACTAAGAAGA
Source organism: Camellia sinensis (assembly GCF_004153795.1). NCBI lineage: Eukaryota > Viridiplantae > Streptophyta > Magnoliopsida > Ericales > Theaceae > Camellia > Camellia sinensis. Next base: position 321,460 of record NW_021024703.1, read on the forward strand.
TTAAAAAGGGGGTTCTAGCGAAGGTGTTGCATTATTTTCCCATAACTCCAATATTTAGAAGAATGTTCATGTCATAAGAAAAAGCAGAGTAATTAACTTGGCATTCCACTCACAAAAGTCAAGATGGAAAGATGCGACATCCAATTGATTTGTTGGCATGGGATGCAATTGATCACAAGTGGCCCTCTTTTGCATCGGATCCACGAAACCTTCAACTTGTTCTTGCAACAGATGGATTCAATCCCTTTGCAAATCTTAGCTCAATTTAAAATTGTTGGCCAATGATGTTAGTGACTTATAATCTTCCTCCATGGTTATGCATGGCAAAGGAAAATATAATGTTCACATTACTTATACTGGGACCAAAGCAACCAGTGAATGACATAGATATGTATTTGCAGCCACTTATAGAAGACCTACAAGAATTATGGAATAATGGTGTGGAGGTCTATGACGCAACCAGTAAGTCTATGTTTAATTTGAAGGTTATGTTGATGTGGATAATGAATGATTTTCTAGCTTATGGGAACTTAGTTGGATGTGCCACAAAAGGGAAAGTTGCATGTCTTGTATGTAGCATTAACACATGCTCGTAGTGGTTGAATCACAGTAAGAAGACAGTGTACATGGGCCACAGGCGATTTCTATCTCTGGATCATCCATTTCGAATGAAAAGAAGTTGGTTTAATGGAAAACAAGAACTTGGGGGGAAGCCTGAACTATTGAGTGGATTTGATGTGTTACATGTAGTAAGGGACATTGAAACTAATTGGGGAAAAACTACAAAGGAAAGGAAAAGAAAAAAGGATCTAGACCAAAAAGCACCCCAACCAAAAAGAGTGATTGCGTCCAACCATGGAAGAAGAAATCTATATTTTTCAATCTACCATATTGGGATGTAAGTCCTTGGAAAGTAGGATTTCATATTCTTTTGTGGAACATTAGTTCTTGGTTAAAATTTTTCTTCTAATTTTTTAAATAATAAATCTTTTATTGATGTTACAGGCATTGCTTTTACGTCATAACTTGCATGTGATGCACATCGAGAAAAATGTTTGTGAAAGCATTTTATGCACACTTTTAAATGTCAAGGAGAAATTGAAGGATGGTCTTAAGGCTTGTAAAGATTTGGCAGAAATGGGAATTAGCAGTGAATTGCATGCAGAGGATGAAGGATCCCATTTTTACTTGCCACCAACATCAAATACACTTTCAAAAGATGAAAATAAGATTTTTTGTTCTAGGCTACAAGATTTGAAGTTGCCTGATGGTTATAGATCAAATATTGCTAATTGTGTTTCATTATAAGAATGCAAGATAGTTGGACTCAAGTCACATGATTGTCATGTCATGTTTCAACAATTGTTATCAATTGCATTGAGAGAACTTTTGCCAAAAGGACCAAGGAATGCAATATTCCGAATGTGCTCTTTTTTAATCAGTTATGTCAAAGGGTGATTGATGGGAATAAGATAGAACAACTTGAAAATGATGTTGCCGAGACATTGTGTATGTTAGAAAGATACTTCCCTCTATCGTTTTTTGATGTTATGGTACACTTAACAACTCATATAGGGCAAGAAGCTCGCATATGTGGGCCAGTGCAGTTTCGTTGGATGTATCCATTTGAAGGTAAGTCAATATCATATTTTAAATATATGTATTGTTTTTTTCTCTAACATAAATAAACTTCTAAAAAATTTGTTAAGCTAAATTTTATTGTTGTTTAGATACATGAAGATACTCAAAGGTTATGTTAAAAATTGTGTAAGACCTGAGGGATGCATAGCAGAATGCTATTTAGCTGAAAAGTGTATGCAATTTTGTAGTGGGCATATGAAGAAAGTAGCTGAAATAGGTGTTCGACATAATCACAATATAGAGTTTGAAAGTGAAACAATACTAGAAGGACTCCCCATAGCGACTCTGGTTTTGGCCCAACATTTTATTATGTTTCGGACTCAGGTTTCTTGGTTCAATATTGTTGTCCATATCTTATTCTCCTTGTTGTCTCTTAGATTGGTCATTTGGATTGTAGTTGTGTGTTTGGAACAGATTGGTTACTTGTTTTTTCAAACCTTTGTTGCCCAGATGTTGCTCTTTCGCTGGAGCAGCCAGTCTTGCTCTCGAGCAAGCTTTGCAATTTTTCTTCTCCACTTGAGCAGCCATTATTGTGCTCGAGTGGGCTATGTAAACTCTTAGTACTTTTGCAGATCTGCAAATACTGGAGGAGTGTATTCTACACTCGAGCAGCGTTTCCTACTCTCGAGCAGATGGACACTCGAGCGTCCAATCTTGCGCTCGAGTGATGTCTTTCATCTGCAAAACTTCTGGAAGTGTGTATTCTACGCTCGAGCGTCACTTCTTATGCTTAAGCGAAACAATGTATCTGACGCTCGAGCGTTACTTTTCACACTCGAGTGGACTGTGTGTATAACAGTCCGTGAAGACGACATTTTATATCACTTTTTATTCCTCTCTTTCTCTAAAACTTTCTAAAAACCTAAATCTTGAGTTTCTCTCTCTAAAACTCACCTTCTCTCTACTATTTCACCTAGATCCATTGGGGTCTTCACCCTAGTGCCTTTGAGAAAAAGGTAGAGTGTCTCAAGAGTTTCGTTTTGATCTGAGTAGAAGTGGGTTTCGATGTCCTTGGAGTTTCACTCTTGCTTGGTTACTCTTCTCTCTTTGAGGTAGGAGATTTTTGCACCTTCATATGGTTTTTAACTTAGTTATTTGTCGTTGTGTAACAATGGTGGGATTTGGAAGTGGTTTGAACAAACCTAGGGTTTGGGTGAAAAATAAAAAGAAGGGTTTTTGGTGAATGTGAAATAAATAGGTATGGAATTTGAATATGAGGTTATATTGTGTCAAAATTGTTGATTTTGGTACTTGGGTTAATATTTGGAAAAATGGGAAGTTTGCCCTAATTGGGTCAAATTGTTATTTTGTATAAATAACTGAAATTGGCATTGGTACTATGAAATTGGATGAGTATTGAAATAAATGGACACGTGTTGTTTCTCACCCATGAAAGTTTGAATAATTTATCTATTGAGAAGATTGTATATTTGTTTAGAAATATCTGTATTGGGCTATCGGTGGAGGATAGCTATGATTGTTATAGAAATTGCGTGAGGATTAGGTAAATTGAAACTAATTTAATGTTGGTTATCATTGAATATGACTATGTTTTAAATACATTGTATATGTATGACGTTTGGGAGGAGAAATGGCTTGTACTCTATTGTTTGGGAGAAGAAAGGAGATGTACTCCATTGTTTGGGAGAAGATAGGAGATGGACTCTATTGAAATTAAGTTGGCCGAAGTGTCCAGGGTGAAAGTCTCGAAATCTCGTGTATACATGGGAGCTGATCCTGCGGACAAAATTTCCATAAACTGGCAGATTGAAGTGCTTGTGTGGTAATTGTGTTGATTAGATAACCACTGAGTTGTAGTCTTAGTTAGGTTGTTGAAAGATAATGAAATTGGCTTATGAATTGAAATGAAATAAAGGAAGATGGAATAAGATATGAACTTGGTACTTCAAGATGATCTATGATGTGAATGTTTTGTCACAGGCATTGTATATGCACATCATCCTTATATCTTCGCTGAATCTCATATATTGTGTTAGATTATTCTTGCTGAGCTTTGGCTCACCCAATTGGGAAAACCATTTTCAGGTGTTAGTGACATGCCTCCGCCAAGGCAATAGCTTGGAGGGACTTTTGGGAGCACATATTCTTTTGTATAACTAAGGGGCTTAAATTGTATGGAGCTAGGCTCACTTTTGTGTAACCAAGAAATGACTTGGAAAGATGTAAGCCTATAAGGCATATGACTATATGTTTAGTTTTAATTCTCTTAACATTGTAGCACATGTTGTAGATTCAGGCTGAACATTTGTGAATGTATATCGCATATGTTAACTTTTGTAAACGAACTCTGATGAATGAAAGCATATTATTTCTTTTATTCTTCTGCTTTAAAGATTGGATTTATTGTATTTTTTGGGGGTGTTACAACTTGATATCAGGGTGTACTGGGTTTGAATACTTTGGGTACATGGAAAGTGGTTAGTACTATAATGCGTTTGTCTCACTTAGCTGAGACGTCAGTATATATTATATGCTTATGTGATTATATGGGTATGAGATTTAATTTCTAGGATGTTGATCGAGTTTATGGGTTTTTAGGAGTCCTATTGGAAAGGCGCCTGATTACTGCTATTTCTAATTGGAAATTTGGCAACGCCGCGGGACAGTTACTATCCAGAAATAAAATTCGTATGTGTTTACGTGACTACATGCTTATATGGAGTGATTTACCGTTGTCCAATCGTATTAGGACTTGAGTGAGTTAGCTTCGGCACATTTGTAAATGTGCTAATCTCTTTTGTTAACTTCATTAGGATGTCAGGATATGGACGTGGTGGTGGTAGGTGTCGTAGGCCTAGGAGACATGAGATGCCTTTACCGGATAATATTCCGGCACAAAAAGAAGGGGTTGGCCAAGCCAATGTGGCTGAACCAGTTAGTCAACAGGCCATGGACGCCTTAGCCCGCGAAATGATTGGAGCTTTATGGGAATCTATGGACATTCTCAAGGTTGAGAATCAAGTCCAGGCCCAAGTCCTTGAGGCAGGGCCATCTTTTTTGAAGAGGGAGTTTTTCCGGTCAAATCCGGATGAGTTTTTGGGTGATCCCAAGGAGGGCCATCGCTTTCATAAAACCAATGTTGAGAGGGCTACACAAAATAGTGGTGTTTCCATCGAAGGAGAAACTCTTTGTCGAGCTAGTAAGAGAGATACCACACAAGTTGTGAGAAAAATCTATTTTTATGGGGTTATCAAAGAGATTATTTTGTTGGACTATTATAAATTTCAGGTCCCTTTATTTAAATGTGATTAGACAGCTACTAGAAATGGTGTCAAAGTTGAAGATGGATTTACTTTGGTTAACTTACAACATGGTAGACATCAATTTAAGAGAGATCCGTTCATTCTAGCCTCACAAGCAAAACAAGTGTTTTATTTGAGAGATAATGATACATCTAGTTGGGAAGTTGTACTTAAAGCACCCCAAACAGGTTTTCATGATTTTGAAATGTATGATGATGATGCTTATATGCTGTGTGAACATGTCGATATAACTAGGCTTGAAATGGCTAATAGTGATGAAGATGAGCTATGTAAGGACTGGTTGTGAGGGTGTGGAAGTGTTGCATGATGAATGAGTTACTCTTCATGTTTTGTTGACCTAGTAATGAAGTAAAATAGCATTATGAGTACTTGTGTTCTATTGTGATTGATGTTTAAGAATCACTTTTTCACTATGTGATATTTGTGGTATGTATGAAATTAATTAGTAGTTTTTTTTTTTTCCCTTTTACAAAACACTTTCACATACTTGTATCTCATATAAAAAAATATTACTTGATTTGGTTTTGTTCTTTCATTTTTGCAGGTGGAATTTTTTTCTAAGGATTTAGTAATTGAAGTTGCCAACCAACAATGTGTGCGGAGGTAACTTTCAAACAAGTGTTTTTTTCTAATTTATTTATTTTGGGTACACATTTTTAACCAATTTTTGGCTGCCTTGTCTTTATTTTTTCTTGTGTCATAAAGAGTTCTAAAAGGCAGCAAAAAGACATAAGAAAGAGCAAGAAGCTATAGCTACTACCACAATGGATAATAGAAGTTATGGGCCCATTAGAATTTCAGCTATAGGTTCCAATACTTGACAAATTGAATCACCAAATGCAGATGGAGTAGTTGATTTTGGTCAAGAACCAAAGAAAAAAACTAGGGGGCCGTCAAAGTTAAAGATGCATGACAAAGGCAAACAAAAGTGTGATGAGATCGACTTCAATGAAAGGAGCCAACCGATAGGACAAGAATCAGTGCACTTACTAACCTTAGAAGGGATCTTAGCTCGGGAGATGGTGCTAATTAATATCGATTATTGGTCTGAATTTCTAGATGAGATTAAGGATAAGTTATGGGCTTATGTGAAGGTAGTATGTTTATCTAGTTAATTTTTATACAACAATTCATTATTTTCCCCCATTTTCTAATACTAAATGTTTGCTTATATGAAAATGCAGCTTAGATATAAAATACATGATATCCACAAGACACATGTGATGCAAAAGTTGGCAAAATTGTAGCGCAATTACAAGTCTGAACTATCAAGAAAAATAAGAACTCTCGCTGCAGTAGGTAAAGGTCATTTAGCACGTGATATTTCCCTCAGCAAACCTGATAAGATTGGAATGGCTGAATGGAAGGTATTTGGGAAAAATCAACTTTCAAAAAGCTTCATTATAAGTTTTTTTTTTCCATAACAAATAGAAGCTCATTTAGTTTCATAACAATTAAGATAAAGATTAGAAGTTCTTTAAAAATTTGGACATTTCAAATGTTTACACTGAGGAAAAGAGTGATAAATTCAAAGAGATGAGAGCAAAGCAGAAGGCGTTACACATGATGAATAGAAAAGCCTATGCACAGCTAGAGGAAGACATGGAAAGGTTGGCAATATAGACGACATTTATTTCGAAAGTATTTTGATTTTGTTCTTAAACCATTTTGTACTATGTTCCCTCCCTCCCAGAAAAATCAAAGTCAAGACCCAAATTCCATATCTAGAGTGGATGTTTGGATCAAAGGACATGCAAGACAAAAGGAGAAACCTGTCAATGAAGCGCTTCAGGAAGCAATGGTATGAATTAGCTTAACGCATATATTACATTATAACTGTGTATTAAATTATACTGAACCAACTAAAGCTTAATATGTTATTAAAGCTTCTGATTTCATTCAATTCAATTGAAAGATTGTTGGCTATTGCTTTACACTTGCTTCTCATGTTAAAATTAAAGAAAATCAGAGAAGAACTTGAATGTATTTGCAATCTGTCACAATTGCTCTGTTGGACTGAGCTGTGGTTGCAATTGCTGCAGCTGTTCTGTTGCAACTTGAAAGATTGTGTTTGCTTGTTGTATAGAGCAGTTCATATTGAATTGCTTGCTTCAGTGTTTTTACTGAAATGCCCCCAAAACTATTAAACTAAAACATGACTTCTAATCTAATTAATTTGATATATTTCCAAACAAATAATAACAATGATCTCAAAAGTCCTCCTTCCATTTGTCTACATATCAAATATTACAATTTTTATGTTCTTGTCCTTGTAACAATAACATTTACATAATCCAAGAAATTAGAAAATAAAAATAATAATGCCTTAATGGCATACAAACAGCAAGGCATTGCCTTGTTACAACAAAATGGACACAAGGCCTCAATACACATTAGCCTCGAAGCTTCAACAATTAACAATCAATGAGCCCGCGTGCTCCATTCAAAAATCTTCACCACCTTGTCACTTGGGTGGAATCACACCAACAATTCCTGAAATGTTAGATAGGAATGAGCTAGATGCCCAGTAGAAATACTTTTAACAAAGTATCTAATCATTTGAAAATCCATAAGGCCCTATCACAACTAAAACATTTTCCTTTTTAAACACAAGATAAATGTTAAGCATCCAAAATCAAATATTATCATTTCCATGAGAAATCACATTTCAAAACCAAGGGTAAATGAGCCACAAAGTCCCTAAAGAGAGCCCCTGTACATACATACATACATATATAGTTTTGTATCCAAAATACCCCTACATTTGCCGATTGCTATACAGTAGGATGTAGGCACCCAAAATCATTCGTTTTTCTACTTTTGCCGACTACAATACGGCAGGACCAGTAGACACCCAAAAACATTTTCCCACATTTGTCCAGCGATAAGCCTAGACAGGGCAATTGGGCTCCTTAACTCCCCGTGCGGGTACCAACACAATACAACTCTTTTCAAAATCGACTATCTATCGCCTTAAAACAACCTTTTCCAATGTTTCTACAAATTCCAAGAAATTATACATCCATGTGAACAAAGGTAAATTTCCCCATTCAAATAATTGAACAATTATGAAGACTTAATCTTCATATTTCAAAAGAAATTCTCAAAAGCTTTCAATTTCAAGAGACTCATACCAAAATATATCTCAATTTCAATATTCTATCATAAATTTAAAGAATTAAAAGTTAATTACGAGGAAAAATGTAACAACCCCGACTTGTGATTAACTATTTGACCATGATTAAGGAAGCCTAATAAGTAATTAAGAGGAAATCCTGTGTTAATTGCATGTATTATATGTTATTTGTGTTTATATCTGTCTGCTGTAGAAATATCTGTCTGTGTTTCTATTCTGTTCTGCGAATTGAAGGCCTTATCGACACCCAGTTACGAAATTGACTTCATTTAAGTGTTATTTAGGATTTTTAGAAATTTATGGCAGGATTAATTGGAATTTGATTCAGAACGAATTAATTAGGATAATTAATGCCAATTGATTAGTTGTAAGTCTAACTTAATTAACTTCTTAATCAAGCCTATATAAGGCACAAGAAACCTCTAGGATACACTTTGCACTCTCATTTTCTCCATTCTTGAAGCCACAAGCGTGGGAGAGAGAGATCAAGAGATCAAGAGAGAGAGTGAGAGCAATAGAGAAAATGAGAGACCTGTTGAAATTGTTCAAAAATAGAAGAGAATTTGAAAGATTAGGCTTCGACACTTGGAAATTCAAGGCCTCAAGGTAAGAATTCAAGCCTTTAGATGTAATTGAGTCACTTACCACATAGATTCAAGAGAACTAAGGTGATTAATGCAAGAATTGAACTAAGATTGGAGAATTAAGACTCAAGGCATATATGCATGCATTTTCCATAACATTTTGAAGTTGATGTCAAGTAATTCTTCCATGCATTCATGTTTTCAACTTAATTTTGAGACTTCGTCATGTTCTTTATCAATCTACCTTGTTTGAGCATGATTTGAAGAATTTAAGTTCAAAGAAATTACATGCATATTTGTATCATGAGTTTCAAGTTTGATTTTGCATAATTGGCATGCTTTTGGGCTTTGATTTTGCAAAACAATTTTGAATTTACAATGTTTTACAAGTTTGCATATGTTTCCTCAAGTTTTGGGCCCAAAAAGATGTGTTTTGTTGGTTTGAATTTGAGTTTTGAAGCTTGGAGAGCAATTTGGAAATTCCAGAATTCTGCAGCATCGCTCGAGTGACCAAACCTGCGCTCGAGCGACCCCCTTTTGCTTTACATCTTAGCTCGAGCAAGAAGAGGTTGGCTTGAGTGTAAAATTCATTCTCCTAGAAAGTTTTGCGAGTTTTGTAGGCCGTTCGAGCTACAAGAGTTGTGCTCGAGCGAGGACCCTGTTTGCTCAGTCTTGCGCTCGAGCGACCGTCGAGTAGAAATGTCATGCAACTAGTACTTTTGCGCAGAGTTTACAGACCACTCAAGCGACCGAAGTTGCGTTCGAGTGACCACCCTTATTTTGAACCTCTGATCGAGCGAAGGAAGTTGCGCTCGAGCGAAGATCCTGTTTTCAGCAAATTTGACTAAGTGTTTTGAATCACATTTTGGCATCCTCTTTGCATCCTAGACATTCTTAAGCTCTAATTAAGACACCATAATAAGGATAAGACTTAAAAATACACTAAGAACGAAATGGAATAAGTTAAGTACTATCTAAGTGTGTGTTTCAATAAGTGTATCTATTATATGTTTGTGTAGGTCACGCACCATGAGCGGTTTGATCCATTTGTTCTACCATTGAAGCTATCTGTGAGTAATGACTTAGTAAAGCTATGTTCGATATGAAATACTTTCTGAACATTATGATATGATATGAACTGCTTTTGAATAATACAAAAGGTTATTTTGTGATTACATGAATGATGATCCAATTATTTGAATGTCTTTGTGGTATCTTTAGCAGAGGCCCTTGTCCAAGGGAAATAATATTGTGACTTATGGTCATGAGGCCCTCGCCTGAAGGAAACAATGCTGTAGCCCAGGCCCTCGCCCGAGGGAAATAATATCGTGGCATAGGCCCTCACCCGAGGGAGACAATATCGTGGCCCATGTATGAGATATGTTACCCGGTACTGGAGGTTCCATTATGGAACTTGATATGCATAACCAAAGTGATATGTTAATGCTAATGGATGTACCATACATGATTTGAACGTGATTATGAATATGACTATGTTTCCAATTTGATAAGAGAATTGAAATCTGAATCTGTTATGGACATCATTCATTAAAATCTTTACTTTGTTATTATTCACTGGGCTCTCTCTCACTCTATTATTTATGTATGTAGGTGATCAGGCACGTGACCAGGCTCAGTGATGATTGCCTGGAGATCAGTTTTGTCGACCAACCTTTGTGCCTCCCGAAGAGGTTTCGGAAAAAATCAAGTGGTTGAGTTTGGTAAAACAAGTTATAAGTTTAAGACTTTTATTGTTTTGTGAATAGTTATTTTGTCTTATTATATGTGTAATGTCAATGTAAGATGAACGTTTACATGATGTCACATGTAAGTTTATGTATATAAAGTTTTAACTTCATGCCCCATGTTTGTCGACACAACTCAATGGACTACGTATGTTTAATATATTTGCTTCCGCTAGCTCCCATATTTTGTTAATTTGTTTAGAGGCCTTTGGTAATCCCGGGATTACTAGTTGGTTACGATGCTAAACTCATAAGGGCGGGTTTGGGTTGTGATAGAGTGTTTGCAGAGCATGAGTTATACTGCACACACGAGTCCATCTAAGCTTTAGGATGTTCTAGAAGGAATTAGGGACATTATATCTGCATGTGTGAGTGTGTGTGTGAATTCTATGGATAAGAAACCGACAATAAGAACATGTGAATTCAAAATAGAATGAACTGAATGTAAACCTTGTGAAAAGAACTATTGCCTCTGCCTCTGTTTATTATTGTCATTGTGTACCTATAGCAAATGGAAAATACAAGAAGTGATGGTACAACTGAATCCTCTGAGATTCGTATGAGCTGCATGGAACAAATGCTTGCAACTTTAACAGAATCTTTGAGGCAACAACCTTTGCCCCCTCTGCCTTCTCCAGTACATATTGAGCCGAATAACAATGATATCATCAACCTAACTCAGAAGTTTATGAAGATGAAACCGCCAACTATCTTGGGTGGTATTGAATCATTAAAGGCAGAGACATAGTTACGGGAAATGGAGAAACTACATGAAGTATTTCCTTGCTCTAAGACTTAGAAGGTGCTCTTGGCAATCTATTCTTTAAAGGACGAAGCCCGGAGATGGTGGCTGCTAATCAGAAATGAAAATGGGAACATAACGTGGTTTCAATTTAAGGAAATCTTCAACGATAAGTATTTTCCTCAGTGCTTCCGGGACCGTAAAGTTTCTAAATTTCAAAAACTCAAGCAGGGCAAGATGTCAATAGCCACGTATGAAGCTAAGTTTATTGAATTGGCCACTACAGGAAATTCATCTTTTAGCAGTGTTTAAAAAACGCCGCTATAGGTGCCAAAAATGCCATTAATTCTTTTTGTGACGCTTAGCACCAAACACCAAAGACTCAGTCGTCGCTATAATATTGTGGCGCTTTAAAAACGTTGTTAAAGTGTTAAAGGCGGCATTTAAAAAAACGCCGCTAAATGTGTTACATAACGTTAAACTAACGTCGTGACAACTTTAAGCGACGTTTCAAAAATGTCGTCATACTTTTTTTTTAATTTTAAAAATATAACCGTTGGCTATAGTGACGTTTTCAAAAACACGATTATATCTTTATTTTTTTAATTGTTTTTTTTGAAATTATGCTAATTCTATGTGGTTGAACTAAAAAATACCTGTAATAAAATTGAAAAATAGCACTAATATGAAACAGTAACTCCCATTCCCATTCAAATGAACATTTGTCAAAAGATAAGCTGATTATATGAAAAACTGTCAAGTAGCAAATACAACATTAATTCACTTTCCCATTCAATTTAATATACAATCACTATTAACTACAAAATAACATATCCACAAATCATGTTTTAACATTCCCCAAAAAATAATAGGAAAAACATCAAGACAAACCCCATGAGTTTTTATTTAATTTAATGTCTTGTCCTTGTTACTAAATTCATTAAAGTCAGCTGATATAGCATAGAATATGTAATCTTCACTAGTCTGGATGCCTGCATCAAAACATGGAAGCCAAATTAGGTAAAGTGCATAAATCAATAATAGTAGAAGTGTTATAGCATAAATCAATAATAGTAGAAGTGTTACAGAAGAAGGTTAAAGTGCATAAATCAATAATAGTAGAAGTGTTATAGCTATAAAACATAAGATTTACATTACAACTCAACATCTATTGAAGAAGGTTTTGTACCTAGAAGAACATTTAAATAAATCAGTCATTTCTGAGGCTTAGAAACTGCAAAAAAAAAGGTAGAAATTTTTTTTTAACGTGCTTCTATCAGATAGTAATAGTTTATAATAATTGTGACTTCACAAATCAGCATGATACTCTCTCTCTCTCTCTCTCTGCTTTTGCTTTCTGTATACTAATGAATAACCCACATATTGAAATGAATTCATATTCCAATAAAGAATGACAAATCTGATTCCAGTTGAGCAAGAATGTTAAAGCATAAATACTCATGATGTGACATTTTCAACAATATGTGAGGAACGCATGTTTGTCGACACACTCTCATAGATGAAATCTCTCTCGTTTGTGTAATTACCAATGGCACCTCCAGATTGTCTCAAGCCAGTCCTTGCAAACCTTGCTAATGCCATATCAATAAGTATCAGTTCTTTGAGCAAGAGTTGATACTACCCTTGGGACCCCTTTGAAAAAAATCCAACTCAGTTGATTGGATTGAATTTGCACTGAAATGGTTATTATATGATTTGAATAAGCTACACAAATTTGAAAAGTTGTAAAAGAAAGACAGCTTTATAATGTGAGTAGTTTAGGACAGTTCAAGCTCTAGTCCAAAGGACATGGCTTAGATACCAAGTGACTAGTAAACAAAACAAACTTTAGCTTTACTCATTAGTTGTTGGTAGTAACAATGAGAAACCTCTTTGTAATAGTCAAAAATCTAAAAGGATCTAAAAACCAAAAAGAAACTAGTATTCCTCAATTATCAAACACATCTGCTAGTAGAAAATATGTGGAACATGGACACGTGTTTTCCAATTCATGGTCTAAACCATATGATTTGACAGAGCTTGTAAACAATCAATTTGAATCCTAATGTTTGCATACCGAAAATTCATTATTCAGAGACCATCAAGACGTGTTGATGAACCAAAGACATCAATACATCTTTTGTACCAAGTTACCTTTATTCAGGCTTTAGAACAAACAATTAGAGGGCTATAATTTTAAATCTAACAACCCTGTATAAACAACTACACCATAAAACAATCATTAACTGTTAATTTATAAGAAACAATCAATTTGAATCCTAATGTTTGCATACAGAAAATTCATTATTCAGAGACTATCAAGATGTGTTGATGAACCAAAGACATCAATACATCTTTTGTACCAAGTTACCTTTATTCAGGCTTTAGAACAAACAATTAGAGGGCTATAATTTTAAATCTAACAACCCTGTATAAACAACTACACCATAAAACAATCATTAACTGTTAATTTATAAGAAAGCTATGAATTTCCAACAGATTGGCACCAAATGTACTTGGATGACATTTTATACAGATCAAGCATCAATGAGCAACAAAACATAGAGTCCATGTGCCAAAGAAAAGAACCCTATTAAAATGTTCATAACCAGTTTTGAATGTCTAGTAAAAAGCGATTCGTAAGTTCTATAAATCAATGACAAATTTAAAATGGAACATTTTTTTTTAAAGATTAGGAACAAACTATATGTAGAATGGTATAAAGGAAAATCAAAGTGAACAAGGGTTTATGCCAGATCAAAGAAGCTTCATGAAATATTTCATAATCAAGATTACTATTACATAAACAAAAATTCCACTCTTTGTTTTTTTAGAAAAAATAAAATAAAACTTGAAGAAACAAATCTAGCCATCATCTATAGCCAAAACCAAGCTCAGATCCACATTATAAATATGAACGAATATTACTAAAAATTGTTACTGTGTTCTGAATAGGTTCAAACAACAAACATCACATAAATGCATATATATATATATATTTCATCTGGGTTACACAGAAAAATATATTTCAAGCAGAGAAAGGGGTTTCCTACTTCTATATATCAAGTAGCAGCAGAAGTGTGGAGAAAATCAAACTACTGAACCATGATGAATTCTCAGTATATAAGCATTTACTGAATCTAACAATGAATGTAAAACTTGGGTCTGGCCAATTCACAATCAATTTATATTCACCTCATCTATTTAACTTATGCTGCTATAGAATTGTTCTGAATCGAGATTCTAATTTGAATGGTCATAAAGATAACTTTCCAGCATCATGTATAAAGCTATTTTATATATTTGAAGCTTGAACCAAATTCCTATACTGCAAAAGGATTATAAGTTTCAATTCAAAACAGAGTCATATATTGGTAAAAGCTTTCCTTTGTTGTGTTATGCTGTTGCAGGAAACCCATAATTATATATAGTGAAATTGTTTGGTTTTCTTTTCATCTATATGATATATACTTCTATGCTTGTATACTATATAATAATGTCAGTCCTTAATTTAGAATGAACGAAATTAGAATGTTGTGTATTGGGGTTTTTTCATTCCAAAACTTGTAGGTTTCCAATTAACTTTCAGGCCAATAAAGTAACAAGGAAATACTCCACTAGAAATTTAGGATTTGTTTGTTTTTCTTTTGCTTTTAGTTGCCTTTGTTTTTATGTTTTTCACCCTTCAATGACAACAAGTTTGGTTCATAGAAGAAAAATATTAATGTTCACTCATTGTAAATATATGATTTGTGTGCTTTGATATGTTTTTTTTTAGTGAATCTGTAAATATATTAATTTGTAAGCTTGGAAGCATTCTATCATTCATTATTCGTAATATTTTTATCTATTACTCATTGGAACAATTAATTTCCTTATTTATTTGTATGTAGACAGTAAGTTCCTTTTACAGTCGCATCTTTCACTCTTATTTGCTGCTTAAAGCCCCTAATCTTGTACTTACTGTTTTAGAGTCCCAGAAGTGAACATTTCAGTGACAAAATTGATGTTCCTATTTGCAGTATCAACCCCCAAATATATCATCTGCATTACACAAACCCATATGTAAAAATTACTATTATTACAATAGATATACATATATAGAATGATAAGTATTGGGTTTTGCATACCTGAAATGAAAGAGGAAGTAGATGCAGAGACATAGAGGCTGGTCAAAAGGAAGAAGAAGACAAGTAAAAAAAGAGTCCCTTATGTGTATTTCAAAAGTAATCAAATTCAGATTTCAAATTAACATAATACAAATGAAGTAGTACAAACTAATCAGGGGATACTAGAGCCAAAATTCTGGTCCCCAGCAAGAATTAAGAATTCTAGAACATTGTGCTCCTCGAACAGCCACAAATATTGTCTCATAGAAATGAAAAGCTGTTGCACAGTATAAGACTGGAAGGTTTAAAGTTAAGATTTTATACTACCTGGAACCAATAGGGGTTCTCTGGGCTTTGCTAAGCAGCAAGAACTTCAACAAAACCTTCATTCTTGTAGCCACCCATGTTACTTGCGTATGCCCATGAAAGGTGATGATTTAGAGATGCAGAATTGAATTGTGTAAGAACATAGATCTTTGATATGTTGCTGTTCAGGCAATTGTTGACCAAAATGTCAATCAGGTGATAATTTGCTCCTAAAGGAACAGCTGATTTTGCTTTCTTCTTTGTAAGAGAGCAATTGCGAGTCCTAGCTCCACCTCCAAGTATAATTCCCAGAACACTCTGAAGAATACAAGACCACTTAATCATTCTCTTCTTCAAATCAACTCATTAAAAAGATCAAAGTTTCTAAATACCCATAAGCATAAAATTCCACCATACAAGTTTAAAAAAGAAAGAGCAAAGCAACAAAACCCACATTTTCCAAGCATTTTTTACTAGGACATGAGGAACCCAAAGTCATGGATCAAATGCTATACATATTTTAGCTGGTTTTACATGAACATCCAACAATGTAGTCCTCTGCATCATAATGATCGACCATGAAATTTGAAGATTTTAAGGTCCATAGTGAGGTTACCTTATTTTATTTTGAGCAAATGTTCCAAATTAGTGCAAAATTCCTAGAAAATTAGTTCTACCATTTGACCAGCCTTTATAAACACCTGTCTTACCAATCTGCAAAAATAAGTGTAATAAGTATGGTCTGTTTAGCAAAAGTCATCGAGGAAGTAAAAACAGGCCACATGTTTAACAGTTTACACCAGCAAAAGTAAAAATTAATGTAAGCAATTACATATATCTGTGACTACCATTCAAGGTCATGTAAGCAAACACAATAAAGTTCATCAGAAACTAGCAATAATCTGTATGAGTATTGGGAAAAAATAAAAAGAGTAATTATAATCCAATATTTGAATTTATATTAATTACAAGATGTCAAAAGGCAACATACGAATCCAAAAATGGATGCTCTACTTTTCCCAAACAGACCAAAAACCATCTAGTATGGATGAACAAATATATCTAAATGTTTTAAGACTCATATCTTTGGTTTTCATGCAAATGAGAATTATAGTGCCTAATTACTTTTTTTTTTTATCGGCACCTAAATATAAGAACATCATAAATATAACAATGATATGTTTCAAACATATCAATGATATCAGGGGAATCAGCAATCATCAATCTAGCTAGTATTCCTTTTTATATTGAAGCATTGGCATCATAAACATCCATCACAGTTCGAGGCAGATTTAAAGGTATGATAAACAACCAAACATGAAAAAGATGTATTCATGATGAATCAATACATCCAACACAACTGATCCTAATTATAAAAAGTAACCAAGAAATCAAACTAACCCAAAAAAAAAAAAAAAAAAAAAAAAAAAAGAATAATTATAAAAAGTAACCAAGAAATAAAAAAAAAAAAAATCAAATTACCTCCCATCCAAAACTTCAGGTGCCAGCATGCCAAATCGATCTACAAATTCCAAAAAAGGTTTTCTTGTAGGATATCCAGCACAACTAATCCTAATTGCCTCATTGACTCCCTGGAAGGAGACACATAAAACAAATAAAATTTGAAAGAAAAAAAGAAGGCGGCCAGCTTCGTTTCCAACACCATGTAAAAGTTACCCTTCCTTACCCCCAAAATAGCTATTTAGTGACTATCTAAAGGTTATTTTTGAGAACATTGCTATTCTCAAAAATAGCTGGCTTAAGAAGATTATTGGGCTTCACACAATGAATATAACGAGGCTCAGTCAAACTCAGAGTTCAAGCAATTATTGTTGCAAAAAGTACAACAGGAATTTCGTAAGTCAAGCTGTTGTACAAAAGAACTAGATAATTTGAGAGAGAGAGAGAGAGAGAGAGAGAGAGAGAGAGATCATCAGACCTTGAACCATGAACCTATTGAAGAGAACTTTGATTGTTTAGAGGACTCCTCAGATGAAATTGAAAACAAACCCGACACAACATTTGGAAGCACTCAAGAGTGCTTGATGTTCAGCAATAACATAATCTTTGTTTTTGTCCAGAAAAAATTCAGTTTGATAGGTGACCTGTCTTGGGAACATACAGCACAAAAATAAGCCTCATGTATCTCACAAGAACTATCAAATGAAATCATAAATTAATAGTGAATGCGATGAATTTATTTTCAAGCCATTACCTTACATAAAATAGACAATGCTTACAGCAGTATGACACTTACCAAGCTTCATCCAGAAAAGCTATTATGCCACCAAGTTTCTGAAAATTAAGTAAGCATCTTTTGAATTAGGAAAGCCAAAACATGAATAAGAGAAGAACACACGGCCACATTTACTAAGCCATACATTTGTCCAATTAAATACCAAATTACAGACATAGGAATATGGAGGAAGTTACCAGCAACCAAACCAAAAAGAAGAAGAGTTCTAAAACAATATATATGCAAGAAAAACTTTTAAAACGAGGTCCACGTAAATGAATCTCTTTCTCCATCTGAAGTCCACCTTATCTACAAATAATAAATAAACAAAATTAAAAAAGCACTCTATCTCAACCTCTCTAATGTTTCATTCCACTTCTGATCTTCGACACAACATACAAGGTATCTTCACCACACAACACAACAAACCCTCGTCTCAACTTTTACTAATTCCTACATGCATTCTCACCCTTAATACACATAACTTCTGGGGCTTCTTTTGTTTTCTCAATCTCACTAATAAGAATATATATGTAGCTTCGTTTTCTTATAAATTATAATTCAGCATAGATTTCTTTACTACCTCATGTTGCATTCATCTGGGAGTCCAACGTCGAGGCAACGTTTTATATGAACAGGAAAATTGAAGTGGCATGGAATTTTTACAATTTGAACATTAAGCAGTGTTATATAATATAATTCAATAATATTCAGTCCTTCCATCCAATGAATATAGCACATGATATAGAATTGAAAAACAAAGGTTGTAGAGTTCTAACATCTAATTGTAGAGTTCTAACCTCTGAATATAGCACAAGATCCAATGAATATTCTGTCTTTCCATCCAATGAGATTGTAGAGTTCCGAGATTGTAAAACAAAGGACCGAAAGCACTAACCTCTGATCGAAGAAGACGAAGAGTTCCAAATCAACAGAGATAAATCACAAACAGAACACCGCCACTAAGATAAATCACGAAGTTGAAGCAGATTTTGAAGTTTTGATTGGTTATTGTAGATGGCGATGCTCAAAATTGAACTTCAAACTCGCAATCACTCTGAGAGGAATCACCAAGTTGAAGAAGAATCAAGAGAGAGAACTTCATATTGATTCGATTTAAAACCCTCAGCAACCGACAATGATTCCACAGAACATACCTGCATCTTATACCCATGGACCAGAAAGAGAGAGAGAGAGAGAGAGAGAGAGAGCAAGAGAGTGGGAATTTGAGTGAGTGATAGATTTGAGCTTCATATTGTAAATGACGGTGGGTTTTCAAAATAAGGGTTTGGAGAGACAAAATAGGGTTTGCAGATAGACAGGATGACCGAAAGCACTAACCTCTAATCAAAGAAGATGAAGATTTCCAAATCCACAGAGATAATTCATGGAGCTGAAACAGATTTTGAAAGATTCGATTGGTTTTTCTGAGATTGTAGACGGCGATGCTCAAAATCGAACTTCAAAATTGCAATCGCTCTGAGAAACTATGAGATTGAATCCATATGGATGCAGATAGGTTGGCTCTGAGAAACTTCGAATTTGCAATCGCTCTGAAGAAGAATCGAGAGAGAGCATGAGAGTGAGAGATTGGAGTGAGTAAGAGATTTAAACTTCATATTGTAGACGGCGGTGGGTTTTCA
The DNA here is from genome assembly GCF_004153795.1 of Camellia sinensis. Taxonomy (NCBI): domain Eukaryota; kingdom Viridiplantae; phylum Streptophyta; class Magnoliopsida; order Ericales; family Theaceae; genus Camellia; species Camellia sinensis. The sequence continues at coordinate 340,886 of NW_021024703.1, forward strand.
AAATAAAGGTTTGAAGAGACAAAATAGGGTTTGTGGAGAGATAGGATTTAGAGGCGTTTCAAAGCGTCATCTATTCATAAAACGGGACCGTTTTGATTAATAACAATTGCGACATTTAAAAAACGTCATTTATTATTAGAAAAAGTGGCGTTTCATAAAATGCCATTAATTAAAAGCCTTAATCCCTGATTTTCTATAGTGGGCCTGGTTTGCTCCACACATGGTGGATATCAATTACAAAAAGGCATGGAAATTTGAAGGAGGCTTGACTTTGAAAGTGTTTGACAGAGTTGGCGTCTTGAAATTGCCTACGTATGTGGATGTGCTTGATCGAGCCTTAATGGAAAAAGCTAACTTAGCAACTATGAAACAAGCCAAGGCCCCAACAACAACATAATGGATAAGTAAGAGGTCTGGGTACAAGTTTAGAAAGGGCACACTACAACAAACTGACTTTTTACGCCACTACATCAACGGCATACAATAAATGCACGCCGTAGTTTCTCACTTTTATAACTTTCTTTTTTTGCACGTCGTATATACTTTTTCAACCACAGCATGTCTATTGTGTAAACCGTGAATGGTAATAACATTGATTTTTTTACGGCTTGCAATGTACGCCGTAAATAATAAAACTCTCTACGACATGCATATGGCGTGCCATTTATACATTAATTATACATGACGCACATATGCTAGTCGTAAAAAGTGAATACTTTTCACGACGCACACAACGCCCACCGTTAAAAGTATTACACTTTTTACGATGCACACATCGCCTACCGTTAAAAATATTATTTTTTCACGACGCACAATGCATGTCGTGAATTGTATGATTAAAAAAAAAAAAACCCAAAATGAAATTTGGGACGCCAATATTTTTTTTCAAAATAACTATTTTGCCTTCAGAATGGAATATCACAACGCTTTCAATCTCTCTCTCTCTATCCGATGATGATGAAGGCTCCGATGATGATGAAGGCCGAATAAATTGCTAGGGTGATCATCTCATCTCTTCTCTTCTCTTCTCTTTGGTTGCTAGGGTTACTGAACCAATCGACTAGTAGGATGTGGCGCCAATGACCAAAAATATATTAGAATTTTTTTTTTTAATCAGAATATATACAAACTGTTTGGCTTCTATTTGGGTTGTAAAAAGAAGATAGAAAGTTGTAAATCGAATAGCCTAGAAGAGAAGGGAGAAGGGGGGTTCGAAAGGGAGACTGGTGTTCCAGCGGCATGAGATTTCGAAGGGGAACGATCGATGGTGGCGTGATCAACGGTTCAGCGAGATTGGTTCGACAACAGCAATACTCGACGATTCGAAACTGGTTCGATGGATCAACGGTTTGACGACGAGACTGCTTCTTCTCTTCTCTTCGGTCTGGAAAAAATCTCAGGTATGTTCAGATTCCCCCCCGTCTCTCTCTCTTCCATACACATATTCACTCAATTTAGGATTAGGACTCTATTCATTCGTGTTCTTGCTTTCTGGTACTTCAAGTACTGAGCTCTCATCATTTTGTAATTCCTAGATCGAACTCTTTCTCTGTTTCTTCAACCTTGTTCCTTCATGGCTCCTTCAAGCTCGAATCAGTACTTTTCTAGGGTTTTCAAAACCGTTTTTACCTTTAATGAGTCGCATCTGTTTCAACTTGTGCCTTTTGATTTCTTGGCTTTTTTTTCGTTGCTAATGTGCCTGTTTTGTTGTGTTTATTTATTTATTTATTTATTTTTGGATTTTAAGTTTGGTGATAATGCTTTTAATATATTTAAGGTAATCCTATTATGTATAGATTTGACATTAAACACCTGTTCTGCAATTGAAGAATTTCAGTAGAAAATTTTTATTATCAGTTTGGGTATGTTTGTGTATCTGTGTTTGCTTAGGTATCTCTATGTATCTCTATGTTGGGATGTCTCCAGCAGAGAAGAAAACTATAAATATGTTATTTATGCCTCCTAGGTGCTTGATAAAATGCCACTTATACTTTTATATTGTTTTCTTGTGGGTGTTTTTTTAATATATATATATATATCTATACTATTATTAAAAGTGAAACCTCATTTTCCCATGGTTTAAAGCGACAATGGTTTAAAGGATTTTCATGGAAAAAATTTCCGCCTAAATAAACTTGAAATGGTTTTTGTTGATTTTTGTTTTCCATTTTCTATCGTGCTCATACCAAATGTTAAATGCGGAAAACTTTTTCTCAAAAATGTTTTCTGTCCAAAAAAATGCAGTAGTGGTGATAGTTACTTATCGCTTCAAATAGCCATAGCTATCATTTTAGTTTGGTCAGTGAGTGAGTTGATACTTGGCATTTCCTTAACCCATTTTGATGTGTAGATTTTATTACATCAGAAAATATAAAAGCCTTTGCTTCATCTTGTATTACATCAAAGAATAAAAACTGTTTTGTGTACGTCCCCTGTCATGAGTGTCCAACTGAGAAAGATTTTACAATGCACTTCTTTTCTCCACTGATCTTCATACATTCTTAATAGGCTGCGAGTCTTGAAAAGCTATGTCAAACAAGTAGCGAAAATATTCATGAAGAAGAATCGAAGAAAGTTGGTCTCTGGCAAAGGATGAAGCTTCCAAGTCTAAAGCAGCAAAGGATGTTATGAAAGTTTTGACACTGAAGGTAATATACTATTTTCTCTATTGGTTAAATGCCACACGTTTCCAAAACCTCGGCTTATTAATCTTTGAGAGTGCCTTTTTTCCTAGAAATAGACAGAACATATAGCTTCATTAAGCATATCTACATTTTCCAAAAGTGTAGCATAGTGATCCTACAATTCATATAATTGATAATGAGAAGCCTTATCTGTCAGAACTAATATAATATATATCACATGGTAAATTTCAAAGATTTTTATTTTATTTTTTGTAATAAGAATAGTTTTTATATCACTTTATACGACACCTGATTCATCTTTCTTTTGTGTTTATTGCATGTTAGAAGATAATTTCAGATAAAGTAACAGTAGATGTAAAAACATTTAACTTGGGTCTTTTGGCAGAGCGAACCAGATTCGGTTTTTGAAGGGATCACAATTGTCTCCGAAATATTGGGAACAATAGCAAGAGGTTTTGTTCCTGATAAAATGACTAACACAATCCCCAATGCTTTTAAGGTAAACACTCTCAATGGTCGGCTTTAGGATTACCTTTATGAATTTTTGATTTATTGAATTCTTACTTTATCATATTGAGTAATTACTTTTCCTGTTCGGAAATTCTCTGTTCAGATGTGCGATCCATGCCAGTTCACCATTCAACTAGTACTTAGTCCTTTAATATTCCTTTTAAATTTTACTTCAGTAAAATATGTTTGCTGTGGCATTTTAAGTCTTCTTATAATAAACTAAATGTTTGAATGAATTTCTTATCAACTTTAAAGTAGATGCATGAGTACCTTTATGTGAATCTTCAAACGCCAACCTTTGGCACATGATGATGAGTGTGTTTGAATTTAACTCCCAGGCACATACATTTTTTTTATTTGTGATCTAAGATATTGGTTTCCGATTTAAGTCACAATTTTTATTTTTATTTTTTGTCATTTTTTCTCATTTTCATATCTTTTTCGTTGATTTGTTGCAATTTCATCAAAATTTCATTGGAGACCTTTTTTGAAGGCTATAAATAAATTATCTTGCATGATACAGCTTCACTAATTGGTAGAGCCGGGGATTGTACCCCCAACTCCGATGAGTTGGGCATAAGGGCTTGACACTGGGCCACCTGAGAGGCTCATTAATGGTTCATTTTGTCTATACAGTTGGTGTGAACAGCCTTTTTGGGTTTTTTGCCCTTCTTTTTTAAATTATTCTTTTGCATTTTTTTGCATTTTTTTGTATATAGTTAACATCATTTCAATCTTCCTATTCTCCTTGTGTGAGTTTCCCATTTTTTGCTGCTTCAATGCTTTCTTTTACTCCCTCATAATCCCTCCTCTTGTGGCTAGAATGAATACATACAAATTTTTTTGCATCAATTTAGCTAACTATCCAAAGCTTCATGAATTTTGTAACAGTACCATGCGTTGAAAACTCAGATAGAGACTTATAGGAAGTAGGTTAATGCATCATCTTATAGTAATTTTAGAACATGTAATTGTTTCTAGCACTTTTTTGTTGTTCACATTTACAAATTCTCTGTGATAGGTGTATCTTCTTCGCACAGAGAGAGAGACAGAGAGAGAGGGATGGCGTTTCATCTCTCATCCACTGTAGTGGCCTCCTTAGCTTTCCAAGTCTGCTCTCTGTACTCCCTAAAGCACTGTGAGTCCCCCCCAATTTCTCTGCCCTTTTTCAATTTTAAACCATCAAAATGCCCATTAGTATTATTTGTTCTTTTAGCATTTCATTGCAGTCCTTTTGCCCTGTGAATGCTCTCACTCACTACTCTCTTCCACGCAAAAACTCTAAAAATCATGACTGGTTTCTCAAATGTAATTGAATTTTTACAATCAAACCCAATTCTACTGAATTTTTCAGAATTTAGACAATTCCAGGATTTTTTCAAATTTTGTGTATTTGATTTATTTTTTTCTAATTTTTTATTTTCTGGTGATGAATAATTAATATAGCACACTTGAAGTCAGTTGGGTTTCATGTAAAATCCGGGTTGGAAAATGAGAGCAACGTTCAAACCCTTCATCAGAACCAATCAACATGGAGGTATATGTTTTCCTCAACTTCCTAGAAACTTAAAGTTATATATTTATTTTAAGTTTGTTTAATTTTTGGTGGGTGAGTCTAGTTAAACTTAGAATGGGTTAGAAATCTTCCACTAATTCAGGTAAAATTTTCTAATTTACATTACTACAGGGATCTCAGACACAAACCTCGCGACAGAATTGTTTGAAGTGTTTATGTTCAACTATAGCTTTGTTAAACATTAGCAGTTCTATTTCTGGACCAAAGGCAGCAATTGCTTTGGATGGAAAAGAAAGACCCGTTTGTCAGACTGTAGTGGTAGTGGTGCTATAATATGTGAGTAGATGTTTGCTTGCTCTTCTTTATGGTTAATTTCATTTCTTTGTTTCTTGTTGAATTTTTGGACAATTTGTTGTGCAATTATTTTCTTTTCCCAATATTCCTCAAATTCTATGGCTTGGAAATTTCTTCTACTCACTAGTACTTGTTCATCTCATCAGAATTGCCAAGTTTTACAAATCCCTATGCATTTTGGAACTGCTGATTTTTTCTTTTGTATTCACAAAAAAATTCATTTTGTGAAAGATCTAGACTTCATCAAGGAGAATGGGAAATGTGTACAGAGCATTTTTGTTCCGTATTGGTATACTTGTATGATTCCAGACTTGTAGAGTATTTTAGCAGATTGTTTGGCCAACATTATAACAAAATCCCCTTCCCTATGACTCTGGAGGTTTTATGATGTAGGCCAACACTAGGAATTTGAGAAATGGGACTTGGGTCATGAAAAGTTTGCTCATTAAGGGTTTAGAATTATAAGGGAAAGGGTGGTTAAAAAGTGGAGGAGTTTTTAGATGAAAGGGTCCTGTATTTTAGAACTTCTTTCATATGACTTGCATGCTATAATTCATGTATAGTTTCTACATTTTTTAATTTTCTTCTAATTTGTTTGATTTTTTAATATATCTATATATTCACAAAACTTATCCTTGAAGGATTTTTCTTTGCCTCGTGAGTTTGCAAAACAAAGTTTCACTTGCATCTCTTACCATCCAAGAAATAAGATGGCCTGCAAGATAATAAAATTTGGGGATCATACATCACTTTCTTTGTTTTGTTAACATGTCTATAATTCTTTCTGGACCCTTTCCCTCTTATGGGTGCAAAATACATTATACTTTAGTAAAAGGAGAAGTGTTTTCTATTGTGTATAGGAAAAGAAAGAAGTGGTAAGGAAAGTTTTTAGAGCTAATTATATTGTACATCATGATTTTAGCACAAATTACATCAAATAAAACAAAAACAAGGAAACAAGATTGAAGAAAAGACCTCCTTATTACTAACATTGTCTGACTTGGGTTCCTTATCATAAATGTTATATATTGCAGAATAAGGTTCAAGTGCTTCACAAGCCTTCTACAGAAGAAGGGCCAATGTCTATAAAAAATAATGCAATTGTTCATGCATTTGGTCCAGAACGGCATGGTAGGGTAAGAGGGCTTGCATTTGTGCCTGAAAGATGCTATTGGAAGCACTGTTGCTTGGCCAACCCATTTCATTAGCTTTGACTTTGAGTAGAACAAACATCTATGGATAGTTTTTGAGAACTTTGATAAATAGATTTTTATAATTTTTGAATAGTTTTGGGTAATGTTTACAAACTTATATATGTACAGTTTTGGACGGTATATAACTTTTTGGATAATTTATGTAATGACCCATAATTTTTTTTTTTAAAAATAGACCGTGCATAATTTAATTGAACAAATTTTCGGATTTGACTGCTGTGTAAATTCTGTGCAAAAATAGTTCGATTTTGTATTTTTTTAAAATAGTTTTTGATCTCAAAAAATTATGAAATTTTTTTATGTTGTTCACATAAGAGTCTAACACGTTGGGTAAAAATTTCAGAATTTATTGATGAGTATTTATTTGATGAAAATTTGCGAACTGATCGGTGTTCGGTCAGAATTTGAATTTGAATTTGAATTTTGGGTGTTTGGACCATGAATTGAGATACACTAGTTGGGTTGATTTTGGTATATAATTGGATCATGTTTGACTTATAGGTGAGACCCATGATTTAGATTCAATTTAATTTGAATTTGTTTATGATTTATGTTTAATTATTTGGTCCTTTTTAATTATGTGATTAGTAAGTTATTATTATTTATTATATGGGATTATAATAAATATTCGAAAGTTGAATTTATGGTGGGTACTATATGGTGAAAAATTATATATTTTTATAGTGAATGAAGCGAATGCATATTTCATAGTGAGCAAAATATTATATTTTATGATGTACAAAAATGTTATATTTTGTGGTGAGAAAAATTATATCATTTTATAATTTATATTATAAAACTTGAAGGTATTATTACAAAAAAATTATATTTTTGAAAAATCAATTTATTTTTGGGAAGGCAACCCATGTGGGCTGCCCCCTCTCCCACTTTCCTTATCCTTTCCCTTTCTTTTCCTTTCATCTTTTTGTTGGTTGGTAGGGTGTCCTCTCTTTTTCTCTCTCTCTCTCTCTCTCTCTGCCTTTTTCTTTATTTTTTATGGTTGCTCAAGCTTTGAGTTTAGAGTGAGAGTCTTTAGAGTGAGATTTTACAAAAGTGTTGTAATGAAAGTCGAAGAGCTCATCATGATCTTTACAATGGTAGTCTCAGATTCATGATCGGGCAAGATTTGCCTTCCAAATCTACTCTTCTTTATTATTTGAGGTATGGACTTTCTTCATATTTTTACATTAAAGTTATGTTAGGGTTATTTTGAGAAAATATATCATTATAAGAGGTATTGCATATATATATATATATATATTTAGATTTTTGTTTGGTAATTTTTGGAAGAAAAATTATGTTAAAATGTTAAGAATGTTGACATTTTGAGATTGATTTGGAAAAAATATTTTGTGTTGATAATTTTGCAAAGAAATCCGAAAATAAAATTTAATAGTTGTATGGATTGTCTCTACATCATATTATGATTAGATGATTTATTTTGAGAAAAATAAAGTTGAATTTTTTTTTATCTTTAATTTGTAATTTATTTTTGAGAAATAAATTAATGTTGAGGAATATGGAGTAAATGCTTAAGTAGGAATTATAATGTTGCTTTGGGATTAAAAATCCTAAAAGTGTTATATTCATGATATTTTATAAAAAATGATATGTTGATGATTAAGTTGTATTCACTTTTATGAAAATAAAAATGTGAAATGTGAACTTTCAACCTCATAACCTTGAAAATTTACTATTGGACATATTTCATAATTTTTGATGTAAATATTATGTTGGTTAAGTAATTTTAGAAAAAGTTGTGAAATTGTTATTGGTAGAGAATTTGGTAAAAATATTACCTCTTTAAATAGCTTGGCATGAAAAATGGTAATGTTGAAATATAGTTATATATATGTTTTTGCAAGATCTAAATGATTTTCGAAATCATCCTTTGATTTGTTTTGAAAATTGATTGTTGATTCAAGAAGATGAGAGATTTTTTTGAAAGTGGGTTTACTTTCTTGTTCCTTTTAAAATAGAAATTGAGGGTTTTGAACTATGAGGATTGAAGAGAGATGTTTTTGGTGACTTTCTTTCAATAAATGAAAATGAGTGGTTTTGGTGAGGAAACTTAGAAATTGAGGATTTTTAAGAAAGATGTTGACAATCTTTGAAGATGTTGTTATATTTATTTTGTGTGCCAAAATAAATAATGTTGGAAAAAATTGTTTATTTGTTTACATATAAAGGATGGTTTTCATGGATTATGAGAATTGTTGAAGTTTTGGAAATTGTTGTTAAAAATATTGATATAGTCTTGAAGTGAGTAAATGGTTGAGATTACTCTAAGTGTGAGAATTTTGTTGTCCTATGGATGAATTTGAATAAAAGTATTTATATTCATTTTGGAAAATTATATTGAAATGAGAAATGAGAATTTTGATCACAATGGGAATATTGTGTGGAAGTATTGAAAGTGGAAGAAATATTACATTGTATTATTAATCATTGTATTGGCATATCAATTCATTTGATAATGATAAACTTTGAAATTTGATTTGAAAACTTTGCATTGAGAAAGGAATGTTGGGAAACAAGTTTTCATGAAATGATTTTGGGATAAATACGGTGGTAAGTCTTGAAAAGTGGTGTAGATGATAGGTGTCGAGCCTTCCAGTTAACACTGGTAAAAATGACAGATTACAGGTGTTGAGCCTTCTAGTTAATACTGGTAAAAATGACAAATTACAAGTGTCGAGCCTTCTAGTTAATACTGGTAAAAATGACAAATTGGTAGTACTTGTATACTCTACTTGCAGACACCGAACTAAGGATTACCTGAGTCGTATTTACCATCTTGGAATTTTATTGAAATTGTTGGATTAATGTGTTTTCAAAATGGCATTGTGCGTAAGATTTTCAAAAGATGAAAAAAATATTTTGAGTATGACATGGTATATGCATTCATCTAATAAAACTGTATAAAATGGATTTGATGAATTGTTTAATTATTTGATTCAATTGATAATGAGATAATTGAATGAATTGAAAAGGATGTCTTGATGCTATTGAAACATGTTTATCTATTTAAGTTAGCTTGTTGTGGTTAATTAAATAAACAACAATGATTCATCCCCCCTTTTCCTCCTACCCCCTTTGACCCCCTCTCTCTCTCATTGGTTACATTTTCTTTTTCTTTTTCTTTTTTTTCCTGCTCCTCCAATCACCATCCGCCACGTGGCAAAGGGGGGTGAGGGGGTGACCCCCAAAAGGGGGTCCCAAGCATTATTCATTGGATTTAAGAGATTATGTAATAAAATCATATGGTTTTGACATGACATGATTTCACGTATATGTATGAGTATTTTGGTACCCGCATATCTTCTAATGTTTTAATATGAGATTGTTTGATGAGCTGGTGGCTGCTCACCCCCTGCCTGTACATGTGTACATGGAATGCTTTCCGGATTTGAAGATCAAACAATGGGTTTTACTATTTCATAAGTGTAATGTTGTGATGGATTGTACTACTTCATTTGTTATTTGGCTGAGTACTATTTTTTTTATAAAGAGTAGTGTCCTTTCTTTTATTGTAAGATGTCATTGTTGTATAACAAGAGGGAATATGTATATTTAATTATTTATCATTTCATCCAAGGATGAAATGTTATTTGTAAATGGACTTAATTAATAAATATTGGTAATGTTATCCGAGTAATAAAATACAGGGCGTGATAATTTAGAACTTAAGGATAGTCCTTATGGATGTTTGAAATGTATATATTAACAATTTTTTAATGTTTATAATTTATAGATATAGTTTATTTTTCATGGTTGAAATAATATTTTGGTGGTTGATTAATATTTTGTGAAGCTTGTTTGTAATATTAGATTGTACAAAACAAGTCATTTATAAAATCTGTTGAATTAAAAAAAAAAATACACATTCTACGGCAAGCAAATTAGGTCATTATATAAAATATTCCACAGCATTTCACGTTCGCCGTGGTATGTTCTACTTATCTACGACAGGCTGATCAAGTCGTTGTATTATATATTTTACGGCGTGCAATCAACGTTGTTGTTTGTCTCACCAATTAACAGCGTGCAAAAGTTGTCACGCCCCCAAACCGCCCTTAGTGGTTGGGTGCCGTGATGGCCAGTAATCCGAGATTATCGAAGGCCGACTTACAAAAATCACACACAATCAGAGTATAAAATATGGGGCTCACAAGTGCGGAAGCAATATATATATAAAGAAAATCTGAGTAGTCCATGAGAGCTGTGTGTAAGTCCAATGAAATGACATACATTTGTACAAAGTCTTAAAACTTAAATACAATAAAGGAATGAGGTACAAGATACATCTTGACCAAAAGGCTTCTCAAGCCGACATATACAAGTACACATGAAACATAAGCTAAGAAGCATGATCTTCAAGATGGTACAAAAATGCTAATCCAAAACATGTCGGCAATGCACTCCAAAAACACATCGGCATCACGTCTAGGCCTCAATGCCTTCTTGTTCATCACCTACATATATATATAGAGAGGGTGAGCTTGGATACTCAGTGAATGATATTAGAAATAAAGGTTTTGCATGATTGATATCCAAGATCTCTTTCAAAACAATACATAGTATATTTTACAATCAAGGGAAAAAGTCAAGTTCGTTTGCTGGCTTTTCAAGTTCCTTGGATGTTAATAACATCTACATAATACAAGGGGCGATGACATTTCGAGACAAGAGTGCAGTTGCATTATAGTCCCCTGGCACTAAGGACTTTCAAGACAAGAATGCAGTTGCATTATAGTCCCCTGGCACTAAGGACTTTCAAGAAATGTCATCAAAATAAGATAGTACTTGATATACAAATAGGGATAGTCATTCATGCTAAATCAAATACTTTTATCAAAACAAGGCAAAGCTTTATCAAAACCTTACGAACATAACTTTATTAAAAATACCACTCACATAGTTCTTCAAACGTCGGGGTCGAGACAAGCCCAAGTCCTACAAACACATGGCAAAGCCTATTGAATGCACTTTCAAACAAGTTTCATGTGTATACAAATGATCTCGAAAAACATGCTGGGCACCAACCAGGTCTAGGCCGAGGTTCCACACCTTCTTGCCGAGGTGTGTTCCCGAGGGCCACATTCAAGGAAAAGAGGTCGGGGAAATCTGGGTCCCCTCTGCTGATGAATCATGAAGAACATGAACATGAAAAACATGAGAAGTATGAATGTTCAATTACAACCTGTTATTACAAAATCTGGGATTTTCATGCTACGGGTTCGAAAACATGGACCTGGGTACCCATACTTGGAAATCATGCAAGAACAAACACAAAACATGAGTCTAGGCAAAAAGCTTTCGGATCAAAACATGACTTTTCTTGAAGAACACATGAATGCCATTTTCTCTTTCTAAAACCGAATTTCAAAACGATGCATGGCTTACAAATCATATCCGATCATGCAATGCAATGTTATGAACATAACGAACATCATGAGCAGATCAAGAATCTAACCTTAGAACGCGGATCTAACGGTTCGATCTCTAGGAATCAAGCTTGAAGACTTACTTTCTCACTCTAAAACTTCTTCTTCCTCCTAGAGCTTCTCTCTCTAAAAGGCAAGGATATGATACCAAATGATAGGTTTAGTTTTCTTTACCCGGTTCTGGGGTTAACCCTCTGCTGAGACACGTGGCGGCGACTGGTTGGGTTTTTCCTGAAAAGGTGGCTGACAGGCCAGACAAAGCATGGTGGAAGGGTGTTCAACAAGTAAAGCGGTATGGGCTCTCTGACGAGGCAATGACATCGGCTAATAGCAAAGCGTATCTAACAAGCTACACGGAATGGCACTCCGGCAAGGGGTGACATCGGCTAACAAAAGGACTTCGGCAACTAAGGTGACAATGACCTCGGCTAGGAAGGACGACACTTGGCTGAGCTGTGCCACATCTTGGCCTAGATGCGCCACACCTCGGTCTAGGTCATACCACTCCAGGACGAGATCACTTGGGTGCGAAGGTAACATCGTCAACAAGGGGTTCCAAGATACTTCTAGACTGAGGATGACCTCGGCTTGGAATGATCTAGGCGTAACGTAACCTAGGCTTGGAATAACATCGGCTAGTATAACTCAGGCAAGGCGTGACCTAAGTTTCACATCAAGGAAGGAACAAAACAAGCATACTACACTTAGACAATTTACAAGGCTTCAAAACAAGACATGGATCACATTCACTCAAGCGAAACAAGTCACAAACATACACATGCAAGCTTAACAAGTCATAATCATACCGATGCTCATGAACATGATGAGGACATAAAATGTGGGTTCCTACAGTTAAGGTATAGTGGTTCTTTGAATGAACTTCCATTTTTAATTTTATACGACATTCATTTTTATTTTTATAACTTCTATTTTTATTAAATTTCTTTTTCTATTCAATTTCGTTTTTTATTTAATTTCCAAAATAGATCGTTAAGGTATAGTGGTTTTTGGAATAAATTTTCTTTTTTACTCTTATGCAACTGCCATTTTTATTTTTATTCAATTTCCTTTTCTATTCAATTTCCTTTTTTTCTTTAGTTTCCAAATAGATCGTTAAGGTATAGTGGTTTCTTGAATGAACTTCCATTTTTAATTTTATGCAACTTCCATTTTTATTTTTATTCAATTTCCATTTTTATTCAATTTCTTTTTCTATTCAATTTCCTTTTTTTATTTAATTTCCAAATAGATCCTTAATGTATAGTGGTTTCTTGAATAAACTTCCAGTTTTAATTTTATGCAACTTCCATTTTTATGTTTATTCAACTTCCATTTTTATTCAATTTTCTTTTTTATTTTAATTTCCGAATAAATCGGTAAGGTATAATGGTTTCTTGAATGAACTTCCATTTTTAATTTTATGCGACCTTCAATTTTATTTTTATTCAACTTCTATTTTTATTAAATTTCCTTTTCTATTCAGTTTCCTTTTTTATTTAATTTGCTTTTTTTGCCTAATTTCCAAATAGATTGTTATGGTATATTGGTTTCTTGAATGAAGTTCCATGTTTAATTTTATGCAACTTCCATTTTTATTTTTATTCTCCATCCTTTTTTAATCAATTTCCTTTTCTGTTCAATTTCCTTTTTTTGTTTAATTTCCAAATAGATCATTAAGGTGTACTGGTTTCTTGAATGAACTTCCATTTTTAATTTTATGCAATTTCCATTTTTATTTTCATTCAACTTCTATTGTTATTCAATTTCTTTTTCTATTGAATTTCCTTTTTTATTTAATTTCCAAATAGATCATTAAGGTGTACTGGTTTCTTGAATGAACTTCCATTTTTAATTTTTTGCAACTTTCATTTTTATTTTTATTCCACTTCTATTTTTATTCAATTTCCTTTTTTATTTAATTTCCAACTAGATCGTTAATGTATTGTCACGACCCCAAACCGCCCCTAGTAGTTTGGTGCCGTGATGGCCAGTAATCCGTAATTACCGAAGGCCAACTTTTCAAAACTTAATACAATCAGAGTACAATAATGATCGGGGCTAACAAATGCGGAAGCGATAATTTAAATACAAGTGGTCCATAAGAGCTGTGCGTAGATCAAAGCAATGCCAACCATTTTCAATTAACTTACAACTCGAATACAACAAGTAAAATTACATATCACATCTTGATCAAAAGGCTTCTCGAGCCGACATATACAAAATACAGTTAATACAATTCAAGAAGCATGATTTTCAAGATCTGCCGACGTGCAAAACACGGCATCGCTGACGTAAATACAAAAGTAAGGCCGACATATACACGCATCCAAAACAAGCATCCAAAACGAACTAGGCGTCGCCGCCGTCCTGCTCATCACCTACATATATATAGAGGGGTGAGTACAAAACTCAGTGAATGGTACTAAAAATAAAGGTTTTGCATGAGTATGGCCGGAGTCCTTCAAAACGAAACACATCAAACTTATCAAGGCAAGGGATGAACCGTATCCATCATACAAGTATCATAACAACGGCGAAACAAGGGATGAACCGTATTCTTCATCAAATGTCATAACATCGGCGAAACCAGGGATGAACCGTATTCATCGTCAAGTATTACCAGTTACAATCATCGGCAAAACACATCAAGCTCGTCAAACAAGGGCTATACGATCCGTAATCGTTCAGTCAAGGGTACTGCGAAAGTTTAGAGTCCTCCAGCACAAGGGACTTTCCAAGAAAGGACCGTATCCTTTTATACTTGGTACTGCGAAAGTTTAGAGTCCTCCAGCACAAGGGACTTTCCAAGAAAGGACCGTATCCTTTTATACTTGGTACTGCGAAAGTTTAGAGTCCTCCAGCACAAGGGACTTTCCAAGAAAGGACCGTATCCTTTTATACTTGGTACTGCGAAAGTTTAGAGTCCTCCAGCACAAGGGACTTGTGCACTTGGTACCGCGAAAGTTTAGAGTCCTCCAATACAAGGGACTTGTGCACTTGGTACCGCGAAAGTTTAGAGTCCTCCAATACAAGGGACTTGTGCACTTGGTACCGCGAAAGTTTAGAGTCCTCCAATACAAGGGACTTGTGCACTTGGTACCGCGAAAGTTTAGAGTCCTCCAATACAAGGGACTTGTGCACTTGGTACCGCGAAAGTTTAGAGTCCTCCAATACAAGGGACTTGTGCACTTGGTACCGCGAAAGTTTAGAGTCCTCCAATACAAGGGACTTGTGCACTTGGTACCGCGAAAGTTTAGAGTCCTCCAATACAAGGGACTTGTGCACTTGGTACCGCGAAAGTTTAGAGTCCTCCAATACAAGGGACTTGTGCACTTGGTACCGCGAAAGTTTAGAGTCCTCCAATACAAGGGACTTGTGCACTTGGTACCGCGAAAGTTTAGAGTCCTCCAATACAAGGGACTTGTGCACTTGGTACCGCGAAAGTTTAGAGTCCTCCAATACAAGGGACTTGTGCACTTGGTACCGCGAAAGTTTAGAGTCCTCCAATACAAGGGACTTGTGCACTTGGTACCGCGAAAGTTTAGAGTCCTCCAATACAAGGGACTTGTGCACTTGGTACCGCGAAAGTTTAGAGTCCTCCAATACAAGGGACTTGTGCACTTGGTACCGCGAAAGTTTAGAGTCCTCCAATACAAGGGACTTGTGCACTTGGTACCGCGAAAGTTTAGAGTCCTCCAATACAAGGGACTTGTGCACTTGGTACCGCGAAAGTTTAGAGTCCTCCAATACAAGGGACTTGTGCACTTGGTACCGCGAAAGTTTAGAGTCCTCCAATACAAGGGACTTGTGCACTTGGTACCGCGAAAGTTTAGAGTCCTCCAGCACAAGGGACTTTCCAAG
>NW_021024703.1:366720-427818 GCF_004153795.1 Camellia sinensis
CACTGCACAGGAAATACTGGATGGGTGCAATTCTCGCTCGAGCGCCAGAACCCCCGCTCGAGCGGACAGGTCAAAATCTGGGCAGCTAGTCTTGGTTTCTAAACTCAACCATCTAGTAACAAACCTGCCCAACACATCCTACAACTCAAATACGAAGTAAAAAGGATGTAAACAAAATAATAATCAACTACCAACATCTACGGACACATGTCCGGATCACTGTACAACAAGGGTAAATCCGGGATCGCTATAAAATCCGCAATACACGGGGTAGTTCTACATGGGCCCTTCCTTTTTCCAACCTCATTACAGCGCTCATAAAAGTCCAAGGGACATACCCACTGCAGGCCATTGAGGTTAAGCTTCTGCCGCCCCTATTTTATGGTAGAACTCACTAGCGTCAAACCACTGCTCACCTGCCGCCTCCACTAGTTCTTCCCGAGGCCCCGGCAAATCCTAATGATACCCCAGTCGAGCTTGCAGCCGCACCAACGCCGGCACCACCGCCATTCCGTATGACGAGGGCGCAATATCAGGCTATTATGGATAATCAAGTCGCCCTTCAGCAATCTATGGTTGATCTCCGGAACGACTACCAGGCTAACTGGGATTATTCACGGGCGACATTTGATGGGTATTAGCAGTCAGTTGCCTCTTTGCACACTGACTTCTATGCATACCGGGATTCGAGTGGGTAGCGGTTTGATCAGTTTGATCAGCGGTTTGATCAGTTTGATCGGCAATTTGATCAGCATGGAACTAGGGTTCATGATGAGGCGTTCGAGACTCGGACACTGATGCATGCCCTATTTGAGCAGCATTTCCCACCACCACCACCAGATCCACATCAGTGATTTCTGTATATTTCCTTTATTTTCTTTCATTTCATTTTGTTTTATTTTCTTTTTCTTTCTCTTTTATATGTACTTAAAAAAAAAAAAATTCAAAAACTGTGTTTGGGTGTCCTTGCCTTGCTGGATATGCGCTCATGATATCTGGTAAGATCCTCTCTCTCATTTTACTCTCTCATGTCTACTTGCTTACATTGAGGACAATGTTATATTCCAGCTGGGGGGTGAGGGTATTTGTAATAAATATTCATGTCTGTACTTGCTGCACTTGATTTGCACCACTTCACTTAATGTTTACTTTGTGCCAGTATGGTAATGATATGAACATATGTTAATTGGGGAACATCGTGGGCTTGTATGAAAAGGGTTTATTGGGTAAATACTCACATGTGATGTTTGCACTAGGATAGTTGTTTGTGTTTGTGGTATTAGTACACTTGTCATGAGTATGTCTTAATTCACATGAACACACTATCATAGCAGTGACCTTTTTATTATAATCCCTGGTGTACATCATTGATAATGGTTGAGGTTGCAGAAAAGAATAAATGAGTAGCCAATATTCTCTCTAAAAACAAAAAAACAAAAAAAACAGAAAAAAAAAACAAAAACAAAAACAAAACAAACTTGACTTGTTTGGGTTCGTAGCCTCTTTAACTTGAGTTATTAAGCCCGTAGGGGTGTCTCTACACCTAGTGCCCTAAAATTGTCTGGTTTGGGAGTCATTGGTCCAATACTTGCTATATGAGTTAATTAGAAAGCTTAAGGGACCTAGACATTGCACAGTTACGGAAAAATAAAGAGAATGACTTGTTCGGATTCGTAACCTTTTCAGCTCGAGTTATTAAGCCCGTAGGGGTGTCTCTACACCTAGTGCCCTAAAACTGTCTGGTTTGGGAGTCATTGGCCCAATGCTTGTTACATAGGTTGAATAGAAAGCTTAATGGATCAGGACATTGCACAGTCTTTCATTAAAAAAAAAAAAAAAAAATTGAGAAGCTTGGTTGCAACAGTTTAGTTCTTCTGTATATGTTGAGTGTTATTATGAGTTACACTGGGCTATTATAGTGGACAGTTAACTAGTATGGTGATTGCACTTTACACCGAGGGTACTAATGATGTGTCTACTAGCATTCACAAGTACAGGGGACTCTACTTTTGTATTAACTGAATTGTGGTTTAAGCTCAATAGATTCCTTTATATTTGTCCACTATGCCTTTAATGAATCATCATGTTAATATCACATTGTAGTGGGACATAAGTTGGTTGTTGTTTGGAGTAGTGTGGTTAATTGTTGTTGAGCGGATTTGAATATGTTGATGTTTGTGGGTATCATTTCTGAAAACCCTCACGAGACTATACTCGTCCACTTGGGGTAACCTTGTGGTTTAAAGGCTTGTTGCATATGCTAAATGCAATCGTGTTCCCTACGAAAGTGACTGGGAGTATTTTACTTTTCTTATTTCTTTTGTTTTGCTTGAGGACTAGCAAAATGTAAGTTCGGGGGTGTGATGTAGGCCGAAAGGTACCACATTGAGGCCACTTAGGTTACATTTTTTGTCTTTTAATTTTATTTATTTGGTGGAGATGATGTGTTTCGTGCACTTGTACAGATTTGACAGGAAATATGAAAATTCAATCAAAATGGGGCGCGAAATCAGATTCTCCGAGCGAGACGTGAAAAATTCGAGTCCACCAGACCACCGCACGTGCGGCCAAGTTTCACCGCATGTGCGGCCCAAACCACCGCACGAGTGGCCCACCTAGGGACGCATGCACGGACTTTTTGGTCTATTTTGCTCCATATAAAAGACAGAAAATCAGTCACAGTTAGGGTTCGAAAATTGAATACAGAAAAGAGGGAGGCCAGGGTTCCAAAGGGGGAGACACTACCAAAGCTTGGAAAACACTTCCATGGGGGCTTCTTCTTCATCTTCTTCCTCTTTCCACTCCTCCATGAGTGGCTAGTCGTCTTTTCTAGGGTTTTGATGAAACCCTAGCCATGTAATGGAATTTTTCACGAGCTTTCATTGTAACTAGGTTTGAATGAATGTATGGATGTTTTAGAAGTTTATAAATAATTGTTTCGTTCTTCTCTTCAAGCATTTTACTCTCTGTGATTGTTTAATGTTTTCCATACATTAGTATTCTTTGTGTTTGTATTCAAAGTACGAGACGAGTCATGCTATGAGAGATGGGTCGTTTTGCTAACATAGTTTAGAACAAATGACTCGTACTACTCGGGATGATTCGTGCCTGTACATTGAATGCAACAACCCTCTTGATCAATATTTCAAACTTGTAGTTGTGAAATATTGGATAATTCAAATCGAATTGCGATTGATGGTTGATGTTAAGTCTCATTCATGTGGTTAGTGGTGAATTCTCTACCCTAGGATTTTTTTCCTGAAAATTAATATCTCAAACCCTAGTTTTTAATTGTCAATATAATTCTTCAATTGTATTTAATTGCTATTTAGGTATAGAATCAATCTTATCGTTTTAATCAAAATTAATTTAGGAATTTTGCGATTGAATTAATTTAATTTCACAATAGTCCTTGTGGATCGATACCTGGACTTGCCACTATTCTGATTGAATTTGGTATAGTTTAATATTTAATTTTGGTGTGTTCAACGACTCATCACTCCTCCTTATCAATCCCTCTTCCTCTTCCTTACTAGTCCCAAGGGATTACTAGTCCCTTCCATATCTCTCAAAACAAACACCTCATTCTCCATCCCCTCCCCACTATCAAACCCAATCCCCTCCCTATAACCCCAAACAAACGGGGCCCTTGTTTAAACTTCTCACTAGTTTAGAAAGAAGACTTACGGTTTGTTCGGATAATTGGATCCGTCAAATTTTCATGGGTAGATCTTCTATAAAAATAACAATCACATGGTGATAATCTTAATTATAAAATTGAGAACCACTATATATTAGTTTTTTCAACTTTTTATATCACCAAATCATATGATAATTTATTATTTTGTTTTCATTAATTCTTGGTAATTATCTCCAAATAAAAGAACTAATCATAAATATTGATGTAAAAAGTGATGTAAAATAGTTATAAAAAATCAGGGATATGTTAACATTTCTCTATAAAATTCCATCACAATTTTCCTAAACTGTTAAAAAATATTTTTAAATTTTTAAAAATTACATATAGTCTCTTAAAAGATAAAATTTGAAAAAATTACCCAAAAATCCCATTTGGGAAAATATTATTCCATTTAGTCCTGAAAATTTTCTTTCAAACCAATTAGTCCTTTTATTTATGGTATATTGTGGAGTTTATTTGTTTACCCTTGAGTGTGATTTTGATTGTGATTTTTTTCGTGATGTTTGGGTGAGTTGCTATGGTATGGTGTTAGTTTTTCAAATTTTTGTGGAGGATTGCGTGGAGTAATTTGTGGGGTTAGTGATATTTAGTCATTTGATGTGGGAGGGTTGATGTGGAATCATGATGTTGTTGTTGGTTGTTATTATTTATTTATTTTTGATTTTGTGACTGCAGTTTAGGTGGGTTTATTAAAGTATAATGTTATGTGCCTAATTTTTATTGTTTGGGTTGAGTAGAGTGATTTTTGGGGTTGATGTTGTTGCCATTTAATACAACACTACATGTGGGACACTTCCCAACATGGATCTGAATGTAATCACACACAACCAAACATGAACGTAGTGCATACTTCATATTAACTGTGAGCTGAATAATTAAAAAAAATACCAACACATTAACACTACCACCCGTACATGACCGACTAAATACATGAACATACGTGGTGTAAATGTTATTGCAAAACCCACTAAATACATGAACACTAATTCCATTTTGTGGTGTCATGTGCTTAGTAGGTCATGAGTGTTCCATATGTGGTATGATGTTACTGCCAACGTTTACTAATAGATACATTGTGCATATGTTATTACAAAACATTTTCATAAATCAAACTTTATACGGTTGTAATCACATTACATGGATATCGTACATTGCAACAATGCGACACCTATCAATTGTGCAACATACATACGTTATTTTCAAATGTTCAACTCAACTCAACTAACTACACTAATATTCTACAAGCCTAAGGCAAATAATTTCATCACTCATCCAACAATTGTTGCCTACATGTCACATGACCTATATGACATTGTAATTACATATATGCAATTCCGACAACATCAAAATACGCCACTGTCACCCGCTCCCCACGCACCCCGATTTCATACCACGGCCACATTCAAAACACACATACATAATGGGAATGCAAGCACAATATTACCAACATAATTACGTCAGCGGTCGTACCGACAAAATTGGAATGTTGTGTTTTACCCATTGACATCACACGCACAAAAGAATACAAACATCACATTGAATGTGCACACTCACACACCAATCAACATACACCTAACATATCGAATTTGGCTAACTATACCTATGAACACTATCACGAAGACAAAAAAAAACTCTCATAGTCATACAAAGAATCTTCAACTCCTGTTACATTACATGTTTCTCCGACCAGCAAGATATGCTTATATGTTGGCCATAGACGACATCACAAAATGAAATGGAATGCAATGCACAATAACGCAACCTTCAAACCAATACATACATCAACCCCCTAATAAAAAAAAAAAACACCAACACATTAACACTACCACATACATTTTCACCAATCCATACCTAAAAAACCAATACATACATCAGAAAACCATATACTACATACTTATCATCATATGTTCCTATAACAATCTCCGGCGTCGATATTGTGTAGTCGTATTCACTACTAATGCATGGACGAAATGGTTATCATATACAACGTCACGAACACCGCAAAGTATTACTATAAAGGGGGTTTTTGGAGGTACGCTAATGTTAATTTGAGGGATTAACATCAACATTACCAAACAGAACACAAATCTCAGAAATCACGTCAATGAATCATTGCAACATTGGAATCAAAATCCAAAACCTTTCATCTTTACCGTCATAGTTCTGATCACGCAGGAAGGACAACAACAGAACACTACCTTTCGTTGTTGGACACTTTAGTAATTTTAACGTCAACACAAACCCATATTTGCCCTCATTATTTCAAACCTGCATGCATAAATCTTGGGCTATAAAGTCTTTAACATTGAAATAGGACCTATCAGTCTTAAAAAAAAAAACACACATAGGACTAAATGGTTTAACATTTCAAAATTTGGGATTTAATGGTACTTTACTAATAAAATTATGTAAAAATGATAAGTGTTTTTTTATTAGTTTGACCAAATTAATTTTTAGTTTTTAAATTTTTTTTTTTCTAAAACAAGTTTCTACAAACCAAACCAATCATGGCCAATGATTCATCCCTTAATTTTGCTCTCCAATTCCACTTCCAATGATTTGGGAAGTAGGTTAAAAGTTGATTTTTTGAATTTTTTAAAAAATAATATGTAAAAAAAGTAGTGAGGTGATGTGACCTCAAAAAACCAAAAAGTCAACAAAAATTGCTTTTAACCGAATTGCCAAAACAAGCTTAAGAAAACTAAAGATGAGAGAGAGAGAGAGAGAGCAATGTAAGACTGCTTCACATGGAGGTGGGCCATGTCATTGGAGGTGAAATTGGAGGGTAAAATTAAGAGATGTAGCGCCACTCTTATCTATTATTAGTTGAACACACTGCCAATATAAAATACTCAAAATGCATAATAATTACTCCTAAAATGAATCTTTTAGAACAATATTACCTACACATAATTAATTGCACAATCAAAATTTATTTAACATGTACCTTTTAGAGTTTAATTTAAATCGTACCTTATTTTTCTTAATATGTTTATATATATAGATTTTGTGCATATACCTTAGGGTTATTTACATGAATGCTTTAAATTATTGAGCAGCATCATTTTGATTTCTTAAATTATAAAAAATGTACAAATGCATTCCCCTTTAAACTATTGATAAGTATCATTTTGACCCCAAACCCATGGTTCTGTTGAGGTAAGCGGCGAATTGATGTCATACACGTCCCCAAGGATGAGTTTCATGCATAACTCCTTCAAACAGTGGCATCGGGGTCCATGAAAGAATGATGTTACAAGATAGTTTGTTGGTGAAACTCAAAGCATTTTTCTCTTTTCATGAATTTGGAAAGAAGATACAAAAGAGGAATGTAAAGGATGTGGTGGTTAGGGAAGGAGGAGGAAAGCTAGCAATTTTATCATTCAAATCAAACTAACAAATGAAGGAAAAAGGAGATAGAATGAAGAAATGGATCTATGAATAGAATGATCAAGTATCTGAATAGGAAGAAACGAAATTTATAGACCAAGATAGATGTGTCTGGCCTACTGTACGGGGAGCAAATATTCCAGCAAGCCCGTACTCCTTTCTTCCGAGCTCCGTTTATGTCCGATCACCTGCGCGCAAACAATGGTGAGCTACCCGGCGGTGTGTGGCCGGAAAAACCCTTCGACGATCAAGTTAGCACACACCTTAGGATAGAGAGAGAGGTGTTTGAATGTAAGAAATTCCTTACAAAGTGTTCATCTGTCCCGTATGGGGGGCGCAGACATGCTTATATACCCTCTGCGCCCCATATCCACTCCCAGTCATCTCCTGACACGTGGCTCCACCATCCCATCTGTCAGCATAAACCTTGCCGATCATCACCTAATCTCAACTGCCTGCCTACTCAGCAGGAGCTCGGCAGCTGAGCTGCTCTATCCACGGCCGTGCTATGCTTCATACCCAAGCACCTCACTGGATAAACCCAAGGAAGACCGGGCTAGGCGGCATCTCGGCAGAGCCTAGCCCGGGCACCTCCTGTGGTCGGCCTTCATGCCGATCAAACAGTTTCCTCGGTTGACCACGCCTTTCCGGGCACCGATCACTCAGCTTGTCTGGCTTCAGCCATCCACTGATCAAGCAGTTCGGTCCAACCGAGCACTTCCTTGCCGAGCTTCTTTTCGGTCTGGGGCGGCTCACACTTGGCCCAATTCCTACCCAGGCCAAGTTCTGGCAGCCCATCTCTGGGCGGATAGTCGATCATCTCGGCCCCATGCACGGTTGGGCTCTCTTCCTGCTCGGCCGTTACCTCGGCCCAATTCCAGATCATAAATCACCCTCTCAATTGCCCCTTAATTCCGTCCGTGAAAGCGTGACTGGGATTACTCATTTCGACCGAGATAACATTTCTCCAGTCTTCAAGATGCCAAAGGGCGACCGGGCTAGTTAACATAACTGTCTGCAAACTTGCCCGGCTATACTCCTCGGCTGACATCCTTTTCTTCGAAAGTAGCTCGGTTGGCTCTTCGACTCTTCAACCCGTCGCTTCAGTCCTAACGTCGCCATAAATGGGGACACGTGGCGGGCTGCCATTGGTCATCGAGCAGCCAACCCGCCGTTTTTGCCAGAATTTTGAATTTGGGCGGTCTCTCCCTTGTCTATACATACAGGGCCTCCCAAACTCCATCTCCTCCTACTGCTATTCTGTTATACGACTCCAGTGCTTTAGTATCCTTGCCTTGGCCTCGTCTGCCATTCTTCGTGTTCGAGGGAATAGATCTTGCCCTTCACTGG
Source organism: Camellia sinensis (assembly GCF_004153795.1). Taxonomy (NCBI): domain Eukaryota; kingdom Viridiplantae; phylum Streptophyta; class Magnoliopsida; order Ericales; family Theaceae; genus Camellia; species Camellia sinensis. Next base: position 375,161 of record NW_021024703.1, read on the forward strand.
TGAGTCCTTCTACCCCTATTTTGTTGTTATTTTCTTTTATATTACACACATTAGGGCACAAAAACGTAGCTCCTAGGGCATAGGCCATAGAAACCGTCCCAAACCTCCCACTGTTCTTGGTGTTCTTCATCTTCTTGAAGAATAATGAAGAACTGGGGCGGACCGGGCTCCTGGTCTTCTTTTGATCCAAAAAACCAATCTAACCGAGCAAATAACATGTTTGTCTCAACCCCAGCAAAAACCGGGATAACAAAAGGAAATGGTCGCTCAACCGGACTAATATCTGGCCTGCCTGGGCGACCGAGCTCTTTAGTTAGCTTAGGAGACTGAGGTGGTTTGGCACCCTTAACGACCGAGCTAAGACTAGCTCCTTCCGCGCGACCGCGCTCACACTTACACTTGCCCTCCTTTTCCTGCAGAGTCCAAGGGGACCACTGTCCATTCCGCAGGTTCTCAAGACCGAGCAATTAACAATTGCCATTGTGCCAAACACCTCAGCCGAGCTACCTCAGTCCGGCCACAAATGGGGAAATTTCGCTTCCTAGTGGATACTCCGGCCGCGCTAGCTACTTTTAGAGAGGAGTACGGCGTCCCAGCCGACGTCCATCTCGAACTGGCTGAAGAGGAGACAACACCCTGGGGCAGACTAGACCAATGCCCCTTCACCGTGCTCTCAATTGTCGAAGGGGGCCTCCGTTTCCCGCTCAACCCACTTATCACCGAGTTCCTCCGCCGCACCGGGCTGGCACCCACACAAGTGTCCACCAATACTTATAGAATAATCAACGGCATTCATGAATTGAACAATCGGCTAGGCACCAACTTAGGCCTAGCCAAGATATTGAGGCAATACACAATGGGCTACACCGGGGACGGCCTAGCTTATTACTTGAAGATACGACTGGGCAAGGAAAAAATTGTAACCGGCACCCCAGATAAAGATCTGCACGACGACGATTTTTTCTGGGTGTCGGGCAATTACGAAACAGCCGAGGTGCCGGGCTGGTTTATAAACAAGGACTTCGGTTCTTCATGTAAGCCGCTCAAACTTGCTCGGTTAGCCTAACTCTTTACTCTGTAACTAACCGGTTTTCCTGTTTCTTTTGCAGCAATCCAAGCCTTGCAAGCTAACTATCAATTTCCCAACGTTGAAGCAATTTGGACCGTGCTTCAGTATTTCCACCGAGATTGCAACGATTTACTCGGCTACACCCCGACCTACAGGTATTCTGCTCCGCGCCAGAGTAGAGTAACTAACTTCCTCCGCGCTCCTTCGCCACCTCCAGACCCTACCCTTCCTGACGTCCCCTTAATCCGGTTAACAGACGAGCAAGAAATGGCCAAGAGAAGTCAAATCAAAAACCTTCTCACTGCAACCTCGGCCGAGATACCGAGCATTGTCGCCCGCTCCCCGGCTAGTGGTCAATCAAGAGCCGCCGTGGTCGCCCTAGCTTCTCCAGCCGCCGGGCAGTCTAGCAGAGAAACACGCCGGGCTGGAAAAAGACCACGGGCAGATCCCTCTGCCGAGCTCGTCGCCGAGCTGACAACCGAACATCCATCTGAAACTCCTGTCCCAGTGCCAGCCTGGCGTCCACAGCTGAAGCACCGGGGACAAGATATCCCGACCACTGCGTCGATCAAGGGTGACAAAGAGCATTTGCTCGCCTTTGATCTCTCCAAAGCTCTTCTACTACCGAGCGACGTGGTCGGCAGTGACCACGTCCCTGACACTCGGTTGGTCAAATCATCAGTGAAGTCTATGGCTAGGGTAAGTCAATGTTCTTTTGAAAATGTCACAAGTGTTTGCCCGGTTCCTTTTCTAATCAACTTTGCTTTTTGCAGGCCATTCAAAAACAACACCTGGTTTTGGAGCGCATCCATAGACTTCGGCAAAAGGCCAATGACACAGCCAGCCAGGTCGAGAGCCTTCAAGTCGAGCTCGGCCGGGCTAAGTCTTCCCTTGAGATGGCCAACGCCGATAATAACAGACTGCTCGGTCAGCTGGATGCGGCCAAGAAGAAACGGGATGAGCTCCAGACCGAGGTAGACACGCTCAAAAAGTCGAAGAATAAAGCATGCCGGGCTGCCAACAATGCCGGTTTTAACGAAGCCGAGCAGAGCTACAAGAAGCAAGTCTTTGCAACACAAGACATCTACTTCAAGGCTGGCTGGAAGTCCGCCTGCGAACACCTCGGCCAGGGCTCTGGCACCGACGTATTTGCCAACCCTCCACCAGCTTCGCTACCGGTCTACCTCGTACCTTATGCAAACGACGTCTTCAGCGCTTTGCAAGCTGAGGCCGAGGAAGGGCTTGAAAAGGGAGACGGTGAGACAGAATCTGAGGCAGAAGAGGCCGAGGTGCAAGAGCAGCCCGGCAATGACGAGCCCGGTGCCCAAGACATTAGTCCAACCATCAACCTTGATGCCAGCGAGGATGAGTTTACCAATCTCTCCCCCTTAGTTTAGTTTTCTTTTCTTTTTTGTATTTTTGCTTTCAACGCTTCTGATGTAACCAGGCTCTGTCCCCACATTTTGTATGGATTTTCTTATCAATGAAAAAGTCGAATTTTGCCAAGTGTTTGTACGGTTGTGATCAATTCCATTGTCAGCAAAACATCTCGGTATAAATCATTGTTTGAACAACACTTCATCAACCGGAATTCATAACTCGGTTGAAGTACTTAAGCAGAACAAAACAATTTCATAAACCAAAGTAACCATCTCGGTTGGTAATAACAAAGTTGAACAAACCATCAACACTTCCAACCGGATTAGATCATCTCGGTTGGGAATCCGAAGTTGGACAACACCAACTCTTCCAACCGGAGTAATTCATCTCGGTTAGGAATCCGAAGTTGGACAAAACGCCAACTCTTCCAACCGGAGTAAAGCATCTCGGTTAGGAATCTTAAGTTGGACAAAACACCAACTCTTCCAACTGGAGTAAAGCATCTCGGTTAGGAATCCGAAGTCGGACAAAACACCAACTCTTCCAACCGGAGTAAAGCATCTCGGTTAGGAATCTGAAGTTGGACAAAACACCAACTCTTCCAACCGGAGTAAAGCATCTCGGTTAGGAATCCGAAGTTGGACAAAACTCCAACTCTTCCAACCGGAGTAAAGCATCTCGCCCCTTAAAATTAAAACAACAGCCCAAGTGCTAAAGCCAAATTACTTCTATAAATTGACAAAAAGAATTACATGCTGCAGTGCAAGCCAAAAAATTTCTTTGCACAAGAAAAGAAAGCAAAAGCTTAAAAATAATAAAGTTTCAAGTTGGCCGCATTCCATGGCCGGGGTATTGCTCTTCCCTCTAAATCCTCCAAGTGGTAAGCCCCCTTGCCCGCCAGACCGGTGATCTTGTAGGGTCCTTCCCAATTTGCCCCTAGTTTGCCTTCTCCTGGCACCAGGGTGTTGCCCATAACCTTCCTCAAAACCCAATCACCAACCTTGAATGGTCTGGGGTGCACCGTCTTGTTGTATTCCTTGGAGAGCTCTTATTGGTAGGTGGCCACATGGATGAGAGCCTTCTCCCGACGCGCTTCCACTAGGTCCAACTCCAAGCCAATAACCTCGGCATTTAGTTCGGGCTCGAAACTCTCGCTTCTTAGGGTGGGAATGCCAACTTCTAAGGGTATGACCGCCTCCATGCCATAAGCCAAAGCATATGGAGTTTCCCCGGTAGATCGCCGCGGGGTTGTTCGGTATGCCCAAAGGACGCTGGGTAATTCCTCAGCCCATTTTCCCTTTGCCTTCTCCAGCCGTTTCTTCAACCCATCCAGTATAGTCTTGTTTGATGCCTCGGCTTGACCATTGGACTGCGGGTAAGTCGAAGTGGAGTTGTAGAATTCTATCTTCAAATCTTCGCAAAATCCTCTGAATAAACGACCGTCAAACTGGGTGCCGTTGTCAGAGATCAATATTTTGGGGACGCCAAACCGCGTGACCACGTTCTGCCAGACAAACCGCTTCACGTCTTTCTCTTTGATGGTTGCCAAGGGGCTTCAACCCATTTCGTGAAGTAATCTGTGGCCGCGATGAAGAATTTCCGGTTGCCCGGTGCTGTTGGCAGTGGTCCCACTATATTTAGCCCCCACATGGCGAAGGGCCAAGGACTGGTGAGGGGAAGAAGTTCCCTAGCAGGCTGATGGATTTGATGGGCGAATTTCTGGCATTTTTCGCACCTGCGGACGTACTTTTGTGCGTCTGCCTGCATGCATGGCCACTAGTATCCCTGCGAGATAGCTCGGTAGGCCAAAGACCTGCCCCCTATGTGGCTGCCACAAATGCCTTCATGAATTTCGTACAAGAAGGCCTCCACACTATTCGGGTGCACGCATTTTAGATAAGGACCAGTGAAGGACTTCTTATACAATGCGCCAGATGGAGAGAGCCAAAACCACTCTGACTTCACCCGGATTTTGCGTGCGTCTTTCTTGTCAGTTGGAAGAGTCCGGTCTCTGAGGAACAAGATCAAGGGGTCCATCCAGGAAGGACCTAGCGCGGCGCAGAGTACATCCGTCTACCCGGCATCTTCAATGCTTGACCGCGGAAGAAAGTCAATTAAAAGGGGGTTTGGAGACGTACTATCTACCATGGAAATGAGACTGGCCAGTTCATCAGCTCGGCTGTTTTCTTCCCGGCCAATCTGTTGGACCCTGATTGCCTCAAACTTCTTGATATGTTCCCTGACCAGAGCTTGGTACTTCGCCATCCTGTCGTCCTTTGCTTCATAAATCCCAGAGACTTGGTTAACCACAAGCTGGGAATCACTGTAAACCAGGAGCTCGGCAGCCTTCATTTGGATTGCGCTCTTGAGCCCGGCGAGAAGTGCCTCGTACTCAGCCTCGTTGTTAGATGCTGGGAAGCCAAGCGTGATAGAATGTTCAATGGTTAGACCATCCGGGGAGATAAGAACGATGCCTAGGCCAGCACCATGACGGTTGGACGCTCCATCAACAAAAAGCTTCCACATTTCCCCCACAAAAAGCTTCCAGGAGTCTGATGGGTCCTGAGAGTTGCGAAGGGCAGCGGGATCACCACTGCTCGGCTGTGCGGTTTCAAGTTCTGTGTTGACCGGTTCCAATTCAGTCCCCCTTGGTGATTCGGCACCGGACTCAACAAGTCGTTCTATAATGCTCAAGTTCGTGGGCGAATCATCAGGTTGCGGTGTTAAGCCGGCCGCGGGTTCTGAGCTGTGTGGGTCCATTACTTCCCCCCTTGATGATTCGGCACCGGACTCAGCAAGTCGATCTGTAATGCTCAAGTCCGTAGGCGAATCATCAGGTTGCGGTGTTAAGCCGGCCGCAGGTCCTGAGCTGTGTGGTTCAATTTCTTCCCCCCTTGGTGATGCGGGACCGGACAGAGTGGATGGGTCGGTGATAGTCAACTCCGTCATCGCATCACCGGGTGGTATAACCGTGCAAACTGAGAGTGCTTCACTGGTGCGCGCAAACTCCCACCAACTCGGTGTATCTTGGATGGTCTTGCGTGCACCTCATCATCTGCCATGGTAATATCGACCGGGCACACCGGATGAGTGCCAGGTGAGAACTCGGCGACGAAATCTGCCAAGGTCTGGGCTTTGATAGCGGTGCGCGGCTGGAACTTCACCTTAAACTGTCCCAACTCGATCGCCCACTTAAGAATTCGGCCTGAGAAGTCCGCCCGTTTATACAAGGCTTTGAGGGGAAACTCGGTCAGTACGACGATGGTATGGGCGTGAAAATAATGTGCCAACTTCCTCGAAGCCATCATCAATGCCAACGCAAGTTTTTCCAGCGGCAAATATCTTGTCTTAGCCGGTAGCAGGGTCTTGCTGACATAAAAAATTGGGAAGTGCCTGATTCCTTCAGCCCGGACTAGCACCGCACTGACCGCGTGCTGGGAGACGGCAAGGTAAAGGTAAAGTTCCTCTCCCGGCTTTGGTGTAACCAACAGTGGCGGAGTAGACAGATATTCCTGGAGCTCGGCCAAAGCCCGGTCACACTCTGCGTCCCACGAGAACTTCGATTTCAATGCTTGAAAGAAAGGGCGGCAGCGATCCGATGACCGACTTATAAACCAATTAAGCGCGGCGGCCATCCCGGCCAGATGCTGCACGTCCTTAGCCGAGCTGGGCTGCTTCAATTCTTGCACGGCTCTGATCAGAGTAGGGTCTGCTTCAATGCCTCGGTTCGTGACTAAGAATCCCAAAAATTTTCTGGATCTCACGCCAAAGGCACACTTTGACGCATTCAAGCGCAGCTTGTGCTTCTTTAGAATGGCAAATATCTCGGCTAGGTCGGACAAATGGTTGGCTTCATGTCGGCTCTTTACCACCATATCATCGATGTAAGCCTCCATTGTCCGGCCAAGCAAAGGAGCAAACATTTTGGTCACCATCCTTTGAAAGGTTGTCCCGGCGTTCTTCAAACCAAAAGGCATGACTCGGTAGCAGAAGAATCCCCTTGGAGTCGTGAAAGAGGTGATTTCTCGGTCAGGTCCATGCATGGCGATCTGGTGGTAGCTGCGGTAGGCATCCAAGAAACTGAGCCTATTATGTCCAGCCGTCAAGTCCACAAGCTGGTCAATTCGTAGCAAAGGGAAACTATCTTTGGGACAAGCTCGGTTGACTATCTTATAGTCGACACAAACTCGTCACTTTCCATTCTTCTTCGGTACCACTACTGTGTTGGAAATCCACTGAGGGTAGTGCACTTCCTGAATTGCTCGTGCCTCAAGCAGGTTCCTCACCTCCTCTGCAACTACCTCGGCGTGATGCAGCGCCGATCTCCTTGTTCGCTGGATGACTGGCTTTGCTCCGGGGAAGACATTGAGGTGATGGCACATAAAACTTGGGTCGAGGCCAGGCAAGTCGTAGGGCGACCACGCGAAGACCTCAATGTTGGCCATCAAAAACTCAACCATCTCGGTCCTCTCTGTGGCCGTGAGACTGGATCCGAGTAAGAAAAACTTGTCCGGCTGTTCCGTATCAATTCGCACCTCAACCAATTCCTCAACTGCCTTGTCTTCGGCCTTGGTGCCTACATCATCCAAGACACCCTGGTCCTCCGGTCCCTCAATCATGTGAACGAAACCCTTGGCAGCCCGGCTTCTGTTGACCGCCACGAAGCACTGCTTGGACATGACCTGATCGCCCCAAACCTCCTCGATTGCCCCCATAGCCGAGGGGAATCTCATCACATGGTGGTAAGTCGATGCTACAGCTTGCATGGCGTTTAGCCATCCCCTTCCAAGGATAAGGTTGTACGTCGAAGGCACTTGTAGCACCCAAAACTCAACTTGTTTGACCACGGATCCCGCTTTGACCGGCAGGATAATCTTTCCCAAAGGCCACTCTGGTTGTGAGTTGAATCCAACCAGTGGCGAAGTTGCCGGAGCCAAGTCTGTCTCCCGGAGTTTAAGCTGCTTGAACGCATCATAGTACATGATCTCGACCGAGCTTCCCTGATCGATCAAGATCCGCTTAACATCAAAGTCCTTGACGCGTAGTGTTACTACTAGGGCATCGTTGTGCGGCGTCTGGATACGCTCTAGATCCCTTGAGGTGAAACTAATCACGTCTTTTTCTTCAGTCTTCCCCCTTTTGATGGCAGGCTGTACCGACAAAACTTCCCTCATATGCTCTGCCTTTTTTATCATGCCCCGGAGTACACAAACACGCTCCGGTTCCTCGATGCCGTGGATGACATTAATAACTCCCTGTGGTGGTGCGTCTCGGTCATCCTGTCCCCCGGGATCAACCGGGGCCTGATTCGGCTTCACGCCGCCATCAATGTAAAGGTCTAGATGCCCGACTGCAACCAGTTCTTCTAAATGTTGTCGCAAAGGCAAACAATCCTCAGTCCGGTGGCCTCTCTCCCGGTGGAACGTGCAACGATACCGCGAATTGTAGCCCTTTTGTCCATTGCCCAACTTAGCAGGAAACCGGACATACTCCTCGTCTCGGATTTCACTAAGTATGCGGTAGATTGGAATCTTGAAGACCGTGGTTATGCCAGTCCTTGCCTTCATCCTTCTGTTTGCGTCCGCTACGTCATCTCGGGGGTAGTCATCCCGGTCATTCCGACGCCCTCTACCCCGGTTTTTACGGTTCGAGCCACGGTCCTATTCCTCTGCTCGGTCACTTGAGCGGCTGGACTCTTGCCCAACTGCGTGCACTTTGCCTGCTGTCTTCTTGTCTGTTGCTACCGGAGTGGCCTTCATGGTAAAAGCTGACGCGTCATCCTCTACTCGGATGTGTTCATTGATGCGCTGCATGAGCTGGTCCATGGAGGTCGGCTGGTGCATGGTAAGCGAGTCCCGCAGTCTATGTCCGACCGGGAGACCACGCTTGTATTGCGTGATTGCAAGGTTGACCGGGCAGTCCAAGATCTCGTTGAAGGTTTCCCAGTACCTTGAGTTGTATACCTTCAGTGTGTCGCTCGGTTCCATCTTGACACTCAGCAAATGATCGACTTCCTTTGGTGTCTTTGTGTTGGTTTTGAAGCGTGTAACAAATGCCTCGGCCAGCTGATGCCACCTTTGTATGCTCCCTTCCGGCAACCTCTCGAACCACTTTAAGCCCAGTTCGCCCAAACTTGACGGGAAGATTAGGCACATAAGTCCGTCATTGCGCCTATGTCCGGCCATAACTTGTCGGAAGTGGCTCACATGCATATATGGATCGGTTTTTTCGTCATAAAGTGTGAACTTTGGCTGGTGGAAGCCTGTCGGAAGCGGTGTTGTTTCTATTTTCAGGAAAAAAGGGGTGGCACAGAGCGGCACTGCTTGGCGGGGTGGAGGCATTCCGACCTTTTCGCTGGTGTGAACCCTGTAGGATAGCCGTTAGAAAGCGGGTATTCTCTGGGCTTCGCGCCGACGAGCCCGCTCCTTTAAGACCGCCCGTAAATCCTCTGACTGAGCGGAGTAAGAGTACCTTAACGTCGTCGCCGGACGTGAGGGTTTGTAGGTGCTGTCTTGCGCGCTAGACTTTTCTGCATGCGCGTCGGAATCACCAACCTGGTAACTTCTGGTAATAGATATGGACTGAGTACGTCGCTGACTCTGGCCGCCTGAACGACGGGATGGGGTGCGCTCACTGTGGTCTCCCACTCCAGCTACACCCTTCCCTTTGACATGCCGCTTCAGATCCTCCATCTCCGTCGCCATTTGCCGGATGACAGCGTCTTGATCCCTCAACTTATTTTCCAGACGCCTGGCGTGTGAGTCTCTCCTCCGCCGGTGACCGTCTGGACTCCGTGAATGTCCATGACTTCTTCCGCAATTATCCCGCGCGTCTCCTGACTGGCCTCCGGTGGGTGTCCCCAAGTCCGCCATTGGAAGGACGGCGGGAGGGCCTTATCTCCTTCGGGTGAACTCCGGGGTAGCTCCATCTATGGCAGACAACGGAAACTCATCGTTGTTCACCATGGACGGCGATCAGATGAACCTGGAAGACAAGGTTTTGTCTGTCAAGTTTCCCACAGACGGCGCCAATTGTACAGGGAGCAAATATTCCAGCAAGCCCGTACTCCTTTCTTCCGAGCTCCGTTTATGTCCGATCACTTGCACGTAAACAATGGTGAGCTACCCGGCGGTGTGTGGCCGGAAAAACGCTCCGACGATCAAGTTAGCACACACCTTAGGATAGAGAGAGAGGTGTTTGAATGTAAGAAATTCCTTACAAAGTGTTCATCTGTCCCGTATGGGGGGCGCAGACATGCTTATATACCCTCTGCGCCCCATATCCACTTCCAGTCATCTCCTGACACGTGGCTCCACTATCCCATCTGTCAGCATAAACCTTACCGATCATTACCTAATCTCAACTGCCTGCCTACTCAGCAGGAGCTCGGCAGCTGAGCTGCTCTATCCACGGCCGTGCTATGCTTCATACCCAAGCACCTCACTGGATAAACCCAAGGAGGACCGGGCTAGGCGGCATCTCGGCAGAGCCTAGCCCGGGCACCTCCTGTGGTCGGCCTTCCTGCCGATCAAACGGTTTCCTCGGTTGACCACGCCTTTCCGGGCGCCGGTCACTCAGCTTGTCTGGATTCAGCCATCTACTGCTCAAGCAGCTCGGTCCAACCGAGCACTGCCTTGCTGAGCTTCTTTTCGGTCCGGGACGGCTCACACTTGGCCCAATTCCTACCCGGGCCAAGTTCTGGCAGCCCATCTCCGGGCGGATAGTCGATCATCTCGGCCCCATGCACGGTTGGGCTCTCTTCCTGCTCGGCCGTTGCCTCGGCCCAATTCCAGATCATAAATCACCCTCTCACTTACTTATGTGGGTGTCCCTCTAAATCTTTGGAGTCTTAAAACCTTCAGAGATATTGGTAATATATAGGGCAAAGTAGTCTAATATGATGAAGATACAATTGCGTGCAAGCACTTGATGTTTGGCAAAGTAAGGATTATCACAAAAATTATGAAATCTATCAATAAGGTAGTTAATCCAGTAGGTAGTGTAAGGAATTATCAAGTGTGAGTGTATGAAGAGCCAGTAATAAACATCTGTTAATGTAACGACGATTACAGCTGTTAGAAAAATGAAGTCATAGAATCCAATTTGCAATATGAGGTTGATCAATTGTCCAAAATCAGGAAACAAGAGAATGAGGCACAGAAGGTGGCAGATGATACTGGAGATGGCGGTGGGGTTGAAGCTGAAGGTGGTAAATCTGCAGAAGAGGAAGAGGATGATGAAGTAGCAAAAAGGGATGACGTGTTAATTAATAGAACTCACACAATGGGAGGTATGTTAGACGACGTGGAGGAAAACAATAATTGTATGGCTGCTTCAGGTGTCCAAGAAACTGAGTGTGCTCTACGAAATTCAAACAGTGGGGGCTGTAATAATGCAAAAAGGGTGGTGCAGGTGGGTTGCTCAAGAATAGTGGAGAATGAGGAAGTTTAAAGGATAGATGGTCATGTTTGCACATCTGGATTTATGAATAGTCTGAATGGGTCGGAGTGTGGTAGGCCAAATATTAATTTAGAAGTTGTGTTAAATGGAGCCCAAATTGAACCTATGAATAATGGGCCAAGATGGGTGGTTAATTCAAATTTGAGTGGTTGTAGAGCCCAGTCCCAGGTTTTATCTTAGTGGGGAACTTAGCCTATAAGAATCAACACTAGAGGGCTAGCCCATCGCAGAGGGTTACTTTTAGAACAAAAAGGAATAATGATTTAAAGATGAAAGAAGCTAAATAGAGGCAAGGAAGAAGGAAGTAATGGTGCATGATCAAACCAGAAGGGGCTGTTATTCAGTAATTATTTAAAAAATGAGGCGATTCTTAGAGCGACAGCAGCAACCATATCCTTATCAGGGTCTCAAAGTACGAATTCAAATAGAAGAAGAAAGCTACTACAGGAAGCTCAAGCTACGGTTGAGATGGGGAAAATATTAGGGATAAACTGTGAAGGGAAGGAAGATGACGCGGTGAAAAGAATAGTTGAGTTGGAGGGGAAAGATTTGGATAGAGTTGAAGGGAGGGGTGCGCTAGCTTAAGCTGTCGGCAAAAAAGAGAAGGTTAGGAGCTATGCTATAGGTTTTTGATGAAGATCATGTCATGGAATGTTAGGGGTCTTAGAAGACCTGAAAAAAGGAGTAAAATTAAAGCGTTGGTGAGGGAAAGAAAAATAGATGTGCTGTTGCTTCAAGAGATAAAAAGAGACAGTGTTGATGTAAAGTTCATGAAATTGTTATAACCATTGCAGGAAATGGGTTGGGTGGAGGTTGATGCAGGGGGAAGTGCTAGTGGCCTTCTGTGCATTTGGAATACACAAATTTTTAAGTTGATTGATTGTTGCAGTGCAAGGAATTTTATACTGCTTCCAGGTCGTCTCTTTTAAAGCTTTTAACTATGTTATTTGCAATATATATGCTCCGAATGATGTATTGAAGAGGAGCCAATTATGAGGGAGTCTTATAAATATTAAATTGTCATATCTTAATCCTTGGTGTCTGGGAGGTGATTTTAATGAGATTAGATTTATGAGTGAAACGAAGGGTTGTTTAAGGAGGGATAGGAGAATGGGAAATTTTAATAATTTCATTGATATTTTGGAGTTAACTGATTTACCTATGCAAGAAATATTATTCACGTGGTGTAATGTAATGGATGGAGAGAGGTAGAGTAGGATTGATAGGTTTTTACTAGACCCTGCTTGGCTGGAGAGGTATAAGCTTAAATAATGGGGATTATCCAGAGGTCTTTGTGATCATTGCCCAGTTCTGTTAATGGAGGATGTGAGGGATTGGGGACCAAAACCTTTTAGGTTTATTAATACATGGACATTTCACCCCCAATTTAAGAATGAAGTGAAAAAGGTTTGGGAGGAGACCTAAATTCTAGGATAGGCTAGTTACAGAATTATGCATAAATTGAGAAGCTTGAGGGCACATCTGCGAAGGTGGAACCTGAAGGTATTTGGTAATATTAATGATCAACTTAACAAAGCTGAAGCTGAGTTACATGAGTGGGACTTAAAAGCTGAATCTAGATCCTTGGTTGAATCAGGAGTGCAATGATGAAGAGAGGTCAGAAGTCAAGTTTGGAATCTCAGTAGTAGCAATGAGAGGATGTGGCTGTAGAAGTCTAGAATGTCTTGGGCACAAAATGGTAATAAGAATACTAGACTATTTCATTTGATGGCAAGTAACAGCTAGGGGAAGAATTTATTGGACTCTATGAAGACAAATGTGGTGTTATGGTTGAAGAATCTAGTATGGTCAGATAAGTAGTGGAGAATTACTTTAAAAGACTGTTTGCTGAAAGTTGGAATAGTAGGTCTAAATTGTCAGGTCCTTTTTCATATATCAGCCTTGCGGATTCCAAAGATGTGTTAGAGTCAGACTTTAGTAAAGTTGAAATTTGGGTAGCCATTAAAGATTGGGATGGAAACAAGGCCCCTGGGCCAGATGGTTTCAATCTTTCTTGCATACAAAAGTGTTGGCTTATAATGAAATGTGAGTTCATCTAGTTGTTCGAAGAGTTTCACAAATGGGAAGTTGGCTAAAAGGGTAAATAGCTTTTTCATTACTTTGATTCCTTAAAAAGAGTACCCCATAGACTTGCATGAGGTCAAACCTATTAGCTTGGTTACATGAATTTACAAAGTGTTGGCTAAAGTGCTATCTAGAAGGCTAAGACAAGTGCTACCTAAGCTCATAGGAGAAGTTCAAACTATTTTCCTTGGTGGTCGATGTATTCTAGATGGGGTTTTAATTGCAAATGAGGTGGTTGATTGATGGAAGAAGGTAAAAAGAAAAGGAATCATCCTTAAACTGGATTTTAAGAAGGTATATGACTCCGTTAATTGGGAGTTTTTGATGTCAATGATGGAAAACTTTGGGTTTGGTGCAAAATGGGTAGGGTGGATTAAGTCGTGCATTTCTATATCAAGAATATTAGTGCTTGTAAATGGATCACCAACAATAGAATTTTCTCATCAAAAAGGCCTCAGGTAAGGTGATCCACTCTCTCCCTTGCTATTTAATATAGTGGCTAAAGGTTTAAATATTCTATTAGAGAGAGAAAAAGAAAAGGGGCTGATCAGAGGAGCTTCAGTCGATTATAAGGAGTTGAAAGTGTCTTATTTACAATTTGCAAATGACACCATTATTTTTTGTGAAGCCAATTGGGATGAAATCATTATGATTAAAAAAATTTTGAGATGTTTCGAAGTTATGTCAAGTCTAAAGATTAATTTTTATAAAAGTATTGTTTGTGGAATTGGTGTGGAAGAGGGGTTAGTTTAGTCAAGGAGTTTGCTAAAAAACTCAATTGCCTTAGTCAAAAATTACCTCTTACATATCTTGGTTTACCTTTAGGGGCAAACCCAAGGAGAAGAAGTACATGGCAACAGTGGTGGAAAAGGTTAAGAAGAAATTAACATCTTGGAAGATGTGGTTCTTGTCCTTTGCATGTAGATTGATCCTAATTTAATCTGCCTTGTTAAGTCTACCAGTGTATTTTCTATCCATCTTAAAAATGCCTGTTGGTGTTGCTAGAGTAATTGATAGGATTCAATCTAACTTCTTGTGGGGAGGGTTTGAAATTAGACAGAAAATTCATCTAGCTAGGTGGAAGGAGGTGTGTAAAAGTAAAGATTAAAGGGGGTTGGGAGTGAGAAGTCTTATTGCTATTAATGTCTGTCTGATGTTAAAATGGTGGTGGAGATATGGTAGAGAGCATAAGTCATTATGGAAACAAGTGATCTGTAGTAGATATAGTGGTTCTAGAGAAATGTGGATCCTAACACCAATGGAAGATGACAGGGTATCTAAGGTGTGGAAGGATATTGTATCATTAGCCTCATCAAATATTAGTATGGTTGAGTTCTTCCTTCAAAATTTCAAAATTATCATAGGAAATGGGGAGAGGATTCAGTTTTGGACGGATAAGTGGTTCAATAATATCAGTCTTGAGAATGAATTCCCTAGATTGTTCAGTCTGTCAACTAAGAAGGAAGGCTCATTGTAGATTTTCTATCAAAATAGAGGTCAGGACAATGATTGGCACTTGGTATTTAGAAGATCACTCTTAGCTTGGGAAGAGGAGGAGGTTAAAAGGCTAAATGTATTATTGTCAAAAGCACCTAATCTGAATCAAATGACTGAGGATACCTGTACATGGATGGCTAGTAATTCTGGTGTGTTCTCTGTGGCTTTAGCATGGAAAAGGTTAGAGTCAATTAATGGGCCCATGCTTAGCATTTCAAAGTTTCTGTGGAGAAACTCTACTCTTCCAAAGGCTAAGTTTTTCAGTTGGTTAGTTTGGAGAGGGAGAATAAGGACTGCAGATTTTATGCATAGAATTGGAGCTCTAACAGCCAATGTCAGCTCTCTATGTGTGTTTTGTAGTGCAGAGGTGGAATCAATTAATCATGTGCTGCTTTTATGTCCATTGGTCTGGAAATTATGGTCTAAAATGGTAAATTGGTGGGAGATTAAGTGGGTAACTCCAGGTTCAGTGGATGTGTTGTTGCAATGGTGGGTTGGTATGAAATTTAGAAAGCAGGAGTTGGATATTTGGAAGGTTGTTCCTTTGGCCATGTTATGGTTTGTATGGAAACTAATGAATGATTGCTTGTTTAATAATGACAGTGCTGATCTTACTGAGACGATGGATCTATTAAAAGTTAGAGTTGTTCAATGGGTGAAATCAAATTGTAAAGGAATAAATTACTCAGTGCATGATACTGTGGCAAACTTGAAGCATGTGAAAGGTTGTTTGGCATAAGAGGTCTATTGGAATATGAAGATAATATGAGGATGCAAATCTGTATGCTGCTCTGGTGCTGTCAAATTGTTTTTGCTGTTATTGGAAACTAACTGTTTTGGTGTTGGTGCAGAGGTGTATTAGGTGGTTGTTGTATTTGCTGTGTTGTTCTGTTTTCTTCTTTCCTGCTGCTATGGATTGCTGTTGATCTGTATGGGCAGTGATCATTTTGAGTTGTGGTTGCTGGTGCTGATATTCTCTGTTATTGGCTTGATTCTGCTGATATGGCTTGGTTATGATCTATGTGGACAGTGATCTTTTGGAGTTGGCTGCTGGAATTGGTGTTCTTTGTTGTTGTCCTGTTTTCTGGATGGTTGGTAGTTTGGGTTGCACTTTTGTAGTAGTTTTTGTTAGTTTTTACTAGGGTGAGGTTGGTTTTGGTGTTTCAGGTTGGTTCCTCACCAACTCTTGATGGCGTGCTAACATATGATTGGGCGGTCTTATAGGTGCCAACCTAGTTGGGATTGATTTGGTTCGTTATGATACTTTTTGCACTCATCTTCCTTTTTTCTTTTATTGATGTAATAATGTTTCATCAATAAAGTTCCCTTTCTTTTGCTGATAAAAAAAAAAGAGTATTATTTTGACCCCCCTAAATTATAAAAACGTGCAAATAGACTCTTTTAAAACTATTGATAAGTATCATTTTGACCTTTTAAATTATAAAAAGCATACAAATTGACCCCTAAATTATAAAAGCGTACAAATGGACTCTTTTTAAACTATTAATAAGTATTACTTTTAAATTATAAAAACGTAGAAATGAACCCCTTTTAAACTATTGACAAGTATCATTTTAACCCCCTGAATTATAAAACCATATAAATAGACCTCTTAAACTATTACACGTACTAATTAGACCTCCTAATAAAAGGGTAAAACTGAAACACATCAATAGTTTAGGGGTTCATGCTTTTATAATTTAGGGAGCAAAGCGATACTTTTCAATAGTTTAAGCGATCTATTTGTATGTTTGTATAGTTCAGAGGATCAAAATGGTACTTTATGCCTTATATATTATGGGAAATTCTATTTCAACACACCTAATAAACTCAAGGCAAATATTTTCTCAATGCACACACTTATTAATTTGATTATTAATTAAAATTCTCAATCTAAATCCTTAAAATTACAATTACACCCTTCACATGGTACACACACTTTATTTGCAAATCCACGCACTTTTATTGACCCTAATTCACATTTGTAGTTCGACCCACAAAAGTGAAGACCAAACTGACTTTCGTTCTAGTACAAAAAAAAAAAAAAAAAAAATTGACTTTCGTTCAAATGGGAAAAAAAAAAAAGTCTTTGAACTTTCCACACCTCAATTGAAAACTTTGAAGACCTCCATTGAACCTCCACTAAAAGCCATTGAAAACCCTTGTTTAAGGTAATAAATCTTTGCATTTTATCATTTTGTTATTACATCGTTGGCTAACAATTATAATTGGGCATGTCGAAAAGGGTCTCTATTGCTTGACGCCACATTGCCATAGATCTTGATAACATTGTAGAAATCTTCACTGTAACTTATTCTTTCAAGTTTGATTCTTTCCATGATATCTTCAATCCCATCAAAGTTCTTGGCTAGAGCGAGCTTGTTGACGATCACAGTATAAAGAGCTTCATTTGGTCGATAGTCCTTGCGATTTGAGAGTTGGGTTAAGAGAGAGAGTGTTGAATTGTGATTTTTGAGAGTTTGGAAAAGCTAGAGAATCTCATTGGAGCTTAACCAGTCTTTGTGGTTGAGAATGATGGGATTATTTACTTTGCTTATTTTTGGTTTTCCAAAAACACTTTTTAAAAAATTTTACTTTTTTGTTTTCTATGTTTTTTTGTTTTTATTGTTTTTTTAATATCTTAAGCAATTTTTAAAATTTTTAGACATACCTAATATAAACACGCATAAAAATATATTTTTTGTGAAAAAAAATCTTTTAAAAATTCACTAAATACCAAAAATACCAAAAAAATGAGAATTCAGTATATTTTTTGTATTTTTATGTATTTATAATTTTTAAAAATATTTTTTCACAATTTTTTTACACATTGGAATCTGGAAAATTCAATCCAAACATACACATTGGAATCTGGAGATGCCCCAGATGAAGAAACAAAGTGATAATAATAGAAAAATTAGAGTTTAATTTTTTTAATTCAAAAAGTGTATATTGAGATTTTTTTTATTCTTAAATAATGTGTACAGAGAATTTTTTTTTTTATATAATATTATGAGTGCTGCTGGATGTCTGGTCATTCTTACTTAGAATATAATTGAGGTCAAGTTTGGGAAGACTAAACAAGTGCACTTTTTGATTTTTTATGAAATATGGGTTGGATTTGGGTTGGGTTTGAAGTGATATGTTAGAGAGGTGATATGACTTAAATAAGATGATGCGACTTAAATAGGATAGTGACTTTTTGACTTTTTGGATTTTTTGGAGGATGCCAAACTTGGCCTGAGTGTGTTTGGTTTGAGTTTTTTGGATTAAACTTTTTAAAAATTGAGGGTACGTTTGGTTTGAGTTTGGGAGATGAGTTTTAGAGATAAAAAGTACGAAAAGTTGTTTGGTTTGATTTTTTTCAAAAGATGTTTTAGAAAATTATTTTGAGAGAGAGTTTTGGAAAAACTGATTGATTTGATGTGTATGAGAGAGAGATTTGTTTGGAAAACTTGTAAACCAAACAAGTTTTTGAAAATTTTTTTGGGAAAATTTGTTTGGTTTGATTACTTTTAAAAACTTATTTGTAGAGAATTTTTCTCAAAAATTTTTGAGAAACACAAACCAAACAAGGCCTGAGTTTTTTGGTTTCGTGTTTTTTTTTTAGTGAATATTTTTAAAATTTTAAATATATATTTTTTTATTTTTTTAGATACACCTTACTTAGATGTATCTAAAAAGTAAAAATTTGTGAAAAAATATTTTAAAAAATTAATAAATACATAAAAATATAAAAAATGTACTGAATTATCATATTTTTATATATATATATTTTTTGTATTTAGTGAATTTTTAAAATATTTTTTTTATATTTTTTTATTTTTAAGTATATTTATGTTAGGTATGTCTAAAAATTAAAAAAATTACTTAAAATATTAAAAAAATTTAGTAAAAACAAAAAAATAAAATTTTTTAAAAGTGTTTTTGAAAAATTTTAACCAAACAAAGTAATTGTATTTCACTCAACTAAGAGGTTATTTGAGATATTTTAAATAAGTGTATTTTTTGACTTTTTATGAAATATGAATAGAAGAGTATAGAAAGGTAATATCACTTAAATAAAATGATACGATTTAGGGCTAGTTTGGCATGTACTAAATAAGCCAAAAAGTCAAAAAGTTACTATCTTATTTAAGTCACATCATCTTATTTAAATCACATCACATCTCTAACACATCACATCAAACCCAACCCAAACCTACCAATAGGTCAAAAAGTACACTTTTTTAAGATATTCCAAATCAACTCTTAAGTTGAATAACAACTTCTGGACTTTTTTAGAAGATGACAAATAAGATCTAATTATTTCCGAGATATCAATCACTCCTTATTACCCATGTTTGCTTTCTCTCTCCTCACGTGCCAAGCACCACTCTCACCAAATTACCGCCATTTTCTCTCTCCTTTTTCCCATTTTCAAATTCAAAAAACCACACTCCTCCCCTTTTACAGAACACTCTCAAAAGTGTGGCAAGAAAACATTTTCAAAAAACAGAGAGAGAGAGAGAGTGAGTGAGATCTCACTCACAGACCATGGAAGCGAAACAACAACACTCTCCAAACCCTCCTTCTTCCTCATCATCACTTCTCAGAGACATCTCCAATTTCAAAACCCCCAAACACCCTTCCCAAAACCCTAATCTCCACTCTCCACACCTCCAATTCTTCACCGCCTCCAAACAAACCCCTCGCTCCTCTTCCATTCTCCGTCGCCACCGCCCTTCTCTCGCTTCTTCCTCGGCTCGATCCAAAGTCTCCCGCAGACTCAAAGAATTCGAGCTCGAACAGTGTAAATCGGCACGAAAAGCCCAAATCGACAAAGAAAAATCACTTAAATCGCTTGCAAAATCGCTCACCGTATGGCTCAATTTCTTGCTTCAGAACCCAGTTTCCTGCGGTTGCGATTTGTCGAAAATGACTGGTCAATGCGGGTTTGAGGAATCGGATGTGAAGTTGGTGTCTGGGAATGGGAAGAGGGAGAGCAGTCGAGGTGGTGGGGTTGGAGTGGATACTCCGTGGCGGTGCCCCAAGAGGCAGAGGGATTCGGGTTGGCGTGGCGTGGTGAGAGAAGAGAGCACGGTGTTTTCGAATTCGAAGCTTTTGGCTTTGCAATCCTCGTTGCGGGATGTTTGTAGTTTTGACGATTTGAAAGAGCGAATGAAGGTTTACTTGAGCTTGGGTAGTTGTAAAGAAATTTTCAATGTGATGACTCAAGTAACAAAGGTCTGTTTTTGAATTTGTCATAATAATTATCTTCTCATTGTATGATTGTTTCAAATGTATGTTTACATATGTTGGTGTAGTTCAGGTTTGTATGGATCTAGTTTATGCTGATTAATGTTCTGAAGAATGCATTTTTTAAGCAATATTTCATGCTAGAGTTGGATTTTGCTCATCTCTCAACCAACTTTTGAGTAGTGATCAGTATTTTTTTATTTTAAATCAGAATTTGTATTTCTGGATGTCTTGTTTGTTAGCGTTAGGCTATCTCCAACCCTTACTATACTTCTACTAAAATCGAGTAGAAGTTTGAGTAAAAAACTTCATTTGATATGAACTCAAATTTGAGTAAAAATTGCCAAGTGTCAAGTTTTTAGTGGATGCTAGGGGTTCGAGTGGAGGAGAATTTGGGTAAAAGCATCTATATGTCAAGTTTTGATTGGATAGAAATTTGAGTAAAGGAAATGGGTCTCCCTTGATTGGAGTCAAAATTTCAGTAAAACTCAATTTGGTATAGGTTGGAGTAAAGGAGTGGAGTGGATTTTAGTGCCTTTTTTATTCAAATTTAAGTCTAAGGCGAGATTTGGTTGAGCCTTGGAGATGCTGTTAGACATTAATTATCAACTTACTAATAGTTGTTATTTTCTTTATTGGAATCATTGATAGTGTATAGTTGCAAGTTTGTACTTACTTGCAGATTTGACTTAAAATTAGCTACAGCGTTGCTAATAATGGTTTTTGAATGTTTTAATATAAATATCTGTTAGAATTTGTTCAAAGCATTTGATTATATTATTGTTTTACTATTCAGAATATAGACGAAGGAAGATTGAAAATGAAGCCACACTGCCCTATTGTAACTGATGTTGGGTTGAAGGAGAAGGCCTCGAGAATCCTTATGTGTTATAACCCAATTTGGCTCCGGATTGGGTTATATATTATTTTTGGTGGTGATTCATTATTGTCGGATGAGGACATAAATTCTGAAAAGGAAATTGCATTCTTGAAGATGGTTATCGAGAAGCAGTTTTTTTCTCATGCTGGTCTAGCTAGAGTTTATGCTTATAACAAGTTGGTTGAGGGTTTATATAGACCAGGTTACTTTGAGGCCTTGGGGAATGTTATATTGAAGAGATTTTTGTTGCTTGTTCTTGTACTTGATAGAGCTAAATCTCAAAGCTGTCTTCCTATCAAGTATGGCATTGATGGATTGGATGGGGGTTCTCCTCTGCTATTTACTTTGCAACCTAACATTAAATCGAGTTGTCAATTGATCCATGGTAATTAAAAAAGTATTATTCCTCATATCATTTTTGGTTTGGTATGTTTTCATTCTTTCTTTGTTAAGAGTGTGGGTTGACTTTTTTCTGTTTTGATTCAAATTAGATTTCTTATCATCGGATGTGATGCATGGAGAAGGTAATGTTCTTGCTCATCTATTGATTGTAGGGTACAAAGTATCTTACTTACAGGTAAGCTCTAAGCAGCTCAAACTGTGCATATAATTCTTATTTTCTTGCGTGCATGTGTATGTGCTTTTGGTTGTTGCCAATTTCAAATCTCATTTTGTACTTTCAATTACATGGTTTTGGCCTCTATGGCTATTTTAAAAATTGAAAATTAGGCATTAACTTAATTTAGAATCCACATTGCAGAGTTTTTGATTTCATAAAAGAGTAATTTGCCAAAACAATGTTGTTATGGTCCAGAGTCCTTTCAATGAGTATGACTTCAGGGTGAAAGAATTGTTTGAAGATCTTCAAGATGGGGTGCGGCTTTGTAGAGCCATTCAGCTCTTGCAACATGACGCTTCCATTCTCATGGTTAGCCTATTTTCCGGAAAAAAAAAAAACGATAGGTATCAATTATTCTTAGCTGGATAAACTGTAACTGGTGACCTTGTTGCTCAATGTTACGGACAGAAAATGTTGGTTCCATCAGATACCCGTAAGAAGAATGTGGTGAATTGTGGCGTTGCCCTTCAACATCTGAAACAGGCTGGTGTGCCATTATTTGATGGAGATGGATCGATGATTGTAGCAGAAGACATTGTTAGTGGAGATAAGGAACTCACACTTTCGTTACTTTGGAACATCTTTGTTCATTTGCAGGTATGCTCGCAATCTTGTCACTCTTAATATTTCAGAATGCCTCAAAACATGATATTGCGGTTTCTACTGCATTGAACCTGAACATATAATTGGGTTTTGGCATTTTGAATTAGAAAATTATGTAGTGCAGTATGCTTTTCTCTTTGGGTTTTCCAAATTTATTTTGTACTAGTCTGTTTTTTTTTTTCCAATGTTGGATGTACACTGAAAATTATCTTTCTGGCACTAGGTTTTGTAGTTGCTAAAAATAGGAGTGATAATTGTTGTACTTGTTCATCAGCCCTGCTATTTAATCTGCAGCTGCCACTTCTAATCAACAAAACGCTTATATTGGAGGAAATTTCCAGAATCCAAGGAGTTAATGCGGTATGTTTCAATTTGGATAGCTGTTTTATTTTTATTTTATTTTATTTTTATAATTTCTAATTGGTAGGTTAAGAAGAATACCCATCAAGGAGGTACTTAGAAGATGTACTTCCAGTAGTGGAAGACCAACCTAGCCTCTTAATTTAAAGAAATGTTGCTGTGTAATAAAACTATATATATAAATTTTTTGCTTGTTGGTTTTTAACGTAATAAAATCCATTTCCGAAATTAATTTTGAGCTCTTACAGTTCTTGATATTTTACAGGAACACTTGAACAATTCCACTCTTTTGGACATGCTTCTCAATTGGATCCAGGTACCAAAGTTCTCCAGTGAATGAACTTGCTGTTCTTTGTTAACTAATTGAATGCTATATTCTTATGATTCATCTATTACCAACTTTATTGCTCATCTAGTTGTCAATTATTTCCTTTCTACTTTCTTTATTTTCTTCTTTAAATTTTTTCCAAATTGGGACCATAAAGTGCAATTCATTTTTCTTTAGTAAATCCATCTAAGAGTTTGGGAAGTCTTTTTAAAACACTGTTCTCTCTTCTCTTTTGTCTTCCTCTTTCCAATCATCAAATATGCAATAACATTTTAAGAAAGGGCTGCATGGGGAGAACTGAGTTGTGTGCATGCTTCTGTATTTTGCCGTAATTTATTGCTACCAAATCAAAAAGAGTGAGCAAAATGAGAGCAGTGAAATGCATCCCATTCTTTTACTCTCTCTCTCTCTCTCCCTCTCTCTCTATATATATATATTCATATAGACAGATATATTCATTTACTTGTGTAAGGTCTCTTGTCACTGTTTTTATCGTACATCTTCCACTCGGGCTTGTTACAAGATTACTTCTACACACACTCTAATCTACCCTTACTCTACCCCTCTCTTGGGATGAGGAAACCCTACTTTTCAACAAGAGAGTCTTTCCTGTGAGTTAAACTCTGATGTACCAACAACCTCCTCTCTAGGGCACATGTTTTTACAACTATCACGCCAACAGTAGTTGGTTTTTGGATTGTTCATACTCTTCGTTCTCTGAGATTTTATGTTCTCCTAATATCCATTTTTATCTGCAAGTGACAAATTTCCTTACTATGTTTGCAGGCGATATGTAAAAGTTACGATTTCAAGGTTGATAATTTTGCTTCACTGGTAGATGGAAAAGCCATGTGGTGCTTGCTTGATTATTACTTCCGGAAGGAACTTAATTGTTCATGTTCTCTTAAGGTGGTTACCATATTCCTTTTCATTAATTCTAAAGTTTTCGTTTTTCCCATTTCGTTGTCATTTTATTTGTGCTATGCTGACAGGATATTAGGGAAACAAGTGGAGAAACATCAATTATGTCAGTTAGTGATTATACAGATGCTGTTCACAACTTCATATTATCACAGAAATTGACTACATTGTTGGGAAATTTTCCGGAGGTATAAATTTGCTGATTGCTGTATATTTGAGAACGGAAGGAAAAGCATGAAAAACTATAAGCCAAGTTTTTTGCCGGCATGTTGTTTCTATGAATTACTGAACGGATACTTCATCAAATGCAGCATGCTAATGTGTCATTTCAATGTATTACATTGTCTCCTACAGGTTCTGCAAGTCAGCGACATACTTGAACATAATGGTCCATGTAACAGTCAAAGTGTGATTATTTTGTTGGTTTTCCTCTCATTCCAGCTACTTGTCAGGAAAAACACGGTAATGCGAAAATCTAAGTGCCTAGAAACAACTAAGCCCTGTTATTGCCACACTTGAGAAATATACATATAACTCATTTTGACTTCTTACCAGGAGCAATTGAATTTTCATAAACTCTTGGGTTTTACTTGTCAAAGTCCAGAGAGGAGACGTTTAAGTATGGACCAGTGCTTTGCTCATTCTGAAGCAATACTAAATCAAGAAGATAGACATGTGTACAACACTGAAGGTTTCAATTTTTATTTCAATGGGAGTTTGGAAGTTACTTTTGTACGTCATTTCATTGAATATATTGGTCCAATTTTAAATTTATATAACCTATGCAACTGATTATCTGAAAGTTTGAGCTATTAAGAAAAGGGAAAATATGGGCCTAATTACTTACTCCAACAACCAACAAGCCTCCACTCCCCCCTCCAAAATATGTGAGAAGCTTCACATGAAGAACAGCACAATAGAAACATTGTATAGAATGAAGTCTAAAATTGTATATACAAGTTCTCACAATCTCCCTATAAAATGGGAGACTAACAGTACAAGAGACTTGAACCTACGGCCTCCCCAAATCAAAGGTCTAATATGATGTTAGGTTACTAGTTATCCCAAAAGCTTAAGATATTGAGATGAGGAGCCAACAATGGATATCAAGATCTAGCAATTATATCTAGGCATTAGTCTTACAGTTGCATGGCCTTAGTTTTGGCAAGCAGATAGTTATCTTAACTTTTATATCACTCATGGAAGGCTTGTAAATTTTTTAAATCACTTTCAATAAAAGCCATTCATAAAGTGTGGGTCAGATTGAGAACCCTAGGAAAAAAAAGGCTGTGTTTGATAGAGTTTTTTAAAATTAATTCCACTCTTACATTCTAATGCTATGTTTGGTTTAAGTTTTCAAATTATGATTCCAAATAAATTTCAAAATATGTCTTGAAAACATGTTTGGTAAACCAGACAGTTTGGAAATTTTTGGTCTACCTGGTCGTCCGTCCGGACATCCGAGAGGATATCTAGCCGGTTGACCGGAACAATACCTTTTTTTTTTCAATTGCCAATCGCCACCTGTTATTTGGAAAAAAAAAAATTATATTCTGTAGAAATTTAATGTATAAAGAGAAATGATTGTATTATTGATTCATATATTGAATGTTACAATGATTCCTATATATAGAAGAGTAGGTGGTAGTAGGTGGTAGATGGAGTAGGTAAAGTGGAGGTGGTAGTGGTGTAGTGGGTTAGGTTTAGTGGAGTAGGTGAGGTGGTAGTGGTGTAGTGGGTTAGGTTTAGTGGGTGAAGTAGGTGATAGGTTTTAACAGCCCCTCGCAAACTCAAGGGAGATAGGAACTAACCAACTTGAGTTTGGAGAGAGTAACAAAACAATAAAATACATTAATACATAAAATAAAAGAGGATAGGAGACACTGTATGGTCGTGTCAGACCGTTGGTGAAGACACTGTATGGTGGTTTCATAACGGTGTAGAGGACACTGTATGGTGGTGTCATAACGTTGTAGAGGACACTGTATGGTGGTGTCAGACCGTTGGTGAAGACACTGTATGGTGGTGTCATAACGGTGTAGAGGACACTGTATGGTGGTGTCAGACCGTTGGTGAAGACACTGTATGGTGGTGTCATAACGTTGTAGAGGACACTGTATGGTGGTGTCAGACCGTTGGTGAAGACACTGTATGGTGGTGTCATAACGTTGTAGAGGACACTGTATGGTGGTGTCAGACCGTTGGTGAAGACACTGTATGGTGGTGTCATAACGGTGTAGAGGACACTGTATGGGGGTGTCATAACGTTGTAGAGGACACTGTATGGTGGTGTCAGACCGTTGGTGAAGACACTATATGGTGGTGTCATAACGTTGTAGAGGACACTGGATGACGGTGTCAGACCGATGTAGAAGACAGTTTATGGGGTCATGTCGGACCGTTGAAGCAGACAATGTTGTGACAGTTGTTGTGACAGTTTACGGAGTCTTGCTGGACCCTTGTAGAAACTAACCGGAATCAATGTCGGGACAGTTTACAGAGTCTTGTCAGACCCATAAAGGAGCTAACCGGAATCAATGTCGAGACAGTTTACAGAGTCTTGTCGGACCCATGAAGGAGCTAACCAATTAATCAAAGGTAACATTTAAACAAAATAAATAAATAAAAACAAAAAATTAAGGGGCGACTGATATCATTCAACTTCCACCTTCCACATTAGAATCTTTTTAGACAATGGCATTAAAAGGAATGAAACTTTTAATGGCAGGTTCAATGCTTTCAAAAGCTAAAGCATTTTGCAAGCCATTTAAACTCCCTAAAAAACATGGCATAACCCTCTTGAAACAGATGGCCTGCGCCTTTTGGTTGTTTAACTTTTATTTATGCATGCATTCATAATATTATGTGTATATAATGTGTGAGAATAAAAAAAAGAAACAAAATAAAAGATAGAAAAATAATAATAAAACAAAACAGGTTTTAAAAACTCAACAGCATGCTAGAAAAATATATATATATATATATATATATATAAAATAAAGAAAGTTGGGAACAACATGATAAGGGTGTATTTTAAAAGGATAAATAAAAGAAAGTGGAAGACAACATGATACGGGTGTGTATGGATGTGATAATGGATGTGATAATGAGAGTAAAACAATCTTAGTGGGTGTGATTAAATAAAGAAAAGAAGAATGGGTTTTGTCCTTGAGTAGAGAGAAAGAGAGATCTGTGTTGTGGTGTGTGTGGTATCAATTATAGAGAGAGAGCCATTACCAGTATCGGCTGACCCAAAACAAAACCCTTGTCCTTGTCTCTCTCTCTCTCTCTCTCCTCTGTGTCTGTCGTTCTGTCTTGGGGCTTTGTTGGTTTGGATTGTGAAATGCTTGGAAGGGATGCAGAAGCTGCCAAACACACCCATCACGATGCAAACTATAAGGATAACCAGTACTTCAGCTGAGAAGTCCCATGTCAATCCCCTGATGTAAACCAGCGCTAAGAAGACAGATAAGCAAAGGAGATTGTTCATGGTTGCAGCCCCATATAACTCAGAGAAAGTCAACGAGGCAGATCTCTGCCTTTTTCTGCTAGAAAAGATAATTGCTGTTACTGACTCACTGGAGGTGGTAGCCAAAGGCAACGCAATAAATGAGATGAAGAAAGATGGAATGCTTGTCGCATCGGAGAAATTATCAACAGCGTCTACCAATGGATCAGCAAATGCAGCTGCAATGACGGTTCCCAGAAGCAGCAACAACACTGCTTCGATGAAGAGTTAAAGGAGGAAAGTTCCAACTCTGACATGCAGAGAACCCATAAGAAAAGACTCACTTTCTGCGTTGAAGGAAATATCAGTGTAGGGAGGACGAGAAAGGAGATCCAGGGGAGGGCATGGAGAAGATGTCAATGCTATTGAAGAAAATTAAGGAAATTTGGGTTTGTCCGGCGGGCGGCCAAGGCGAGATTGCCGCCCGCCGGTGGAACGAAAATACTAGGTTTTTAACCTTGCTCTGATACCATGTAGAAATTTAATGTATAAAGAGAAATGATTGTATTATTGATTTATAAATATTGTTTGATATCTATTACAAATGGTGAGTGGCTCATTATATAGGAGAGGGTGAGTGTAGTAGGTGAGGTAGTGGGTTAGGTTTAGTGGAGTAGGTGAGGTGGTAGTGGTGTAGTGGGTTAGGTTTAGTGGGTGAAGTAGGTGATAGGTTTTAACATATTCAATGTGTTTGGTTTGAGTTTTGTGGATTAAGTTTTTTGAAAACTGACTTTTTTGGTTTTTGTGTTTTTTTGTTTTTAGTGAATATTTTTTAAATTTTAAACATTTTTTTTTTTACTTTTTTAGATGCACCTTACTTAGATGTATCTAAAAAGTAAAAAATTTGTGAAAAAATATTTTAAAAATTAATAAATACATAAAAATACAAAAAAATGTACTGAATTCTTGTATTTTTTTTTTTTGTATTTTTGGTATTTAGTGAATTTTTAAAAGATTTTTTTTATAATTTTTTTACTTTTTAGGTGTATTTATGTTATGTGTGTCTAAAAAGTAAAAAAATTGCTTAAAATATTAAAAAAATTCATTAAAAACAAAAAAACACGGAAAATAGGAAAGTAGAATTTTCTGAAAAGTGTTTTTTGAAAAGTGAAAACAAGCAAAGTGATTTGTTTTTGATATTTTTTAAATATAGAAATTATTTTTTTAGACCAAAATTACAAATTATTTTTTTGAATTGAACTTTAAAAAGAGTTTGGTTATGAGTTTTGAATAGAATTTTCAATAGAGTTTTGAGTTGTGTGTTTAGTTATGAGTTATAAGTTTTTCAATTAAGTTTTGAAAACTCTTTTTAAAACTCATAACCAAACAACTTTTCTCATTTCGTATGTTACATCAAAAATTCAAACTCTATTCAAAACTCATAATCAAACAAATTTTTTCTTTTCAAATTATAATTTCAAAACTCACAAACTCAAAATACAGCTCTATTCTCAAATCTTAATTTTAAAACTCTACCAAACGTTACCAAAGTATTCCAGTAAAGATGCATGAAGTCATTTTGTGCTTTTAGGTAGATGTCATTGGCTATTTTAGTTCAATAGTAGATGATTATTGGTTAACTCTTTCTAATATTTACATTGCACTTTCAAGCTCTTATATTTATATATAACAACGTGTATTATGTGATACAAGCTTTCTGACTCAGCAGGATTGTAAATGATGGATGATATCTTTTTGGAACAGTCAATATTGGACTGCCCCCATCTTTGCTTTCTTTTTTTCTTCCTATGGGGTTCATGCTTACGAATTTTGTCAATGTTATAAGAAAGTAAACTTTCTCATTGATTAGTTCTATACAATGGTTTGACTGTTTATTTATTTTCTCCTTTACTGTTCCTCATTTCATTAAGGTGGCATGAGAAATTTTAAGGCCATCATGGCTTGGTGGCAAGACATGGCTATGCGGAACAAAAGATTTAATTTGCGACCGGGTACTCCTCCTTTGCAATTTTTATCAACTAGAAGAAGCAGCAGTACAATGCAACGAGGTAATCTCTTTGAACTTTGAACCCTTTCTAGGCCTTTTTTTTTTTCCGGAATTTGGGGAGATGGTGGTTATCTTGATGCCTCTTTCTAATTAGTTTGAATTTTGTTGATGTTTCACTAACTCTATTCCTAAAGGAATCTAAATGCAAATTTCACATCAAATTGTTGGTGATTAGTAGAATTTTTAAAAAAATTATATATATATTGATTGTAATGGTCACTTAAAATAATTTTTTTCTCCTTTTGTTTTTTGTTGGAAAATCTAAAGAAGTTGAGTTATCAATTAGACTAAAGATACAAATGCTCTAACCTTTTTGTTCATAATGATGATTGGAGTTGTCATAATGATTGTCTTTAAACTGAACCAATTTGGACTCTCATTTCTAACTACAACTTAATTTATGTTCTTATAACACATTGTTCACTGGTTAAAATTGGGTATGATATAAACAAGGTTAAATTGACATTTTGAATAATTTATTTCTGACATCATCCTAAACTGTTAAGTCAACCAATGCTAGTGTCTAGACTAATGGAGGGGGCAACATGTAATGCGACAATTAAACCCAAGGAGGGGAATGTAATTTCCAGAAGGTTAGGGGTACTAATGTAATGGGAAAAAACCTTAGGGGGTGTTAATGTAATTTACCCTTTTTTTAAATGCATATTCATGTTCTATCACTTTTTGCTCAGAAACATTCTTTTCCTGATGGCTTGTTCCTTATGTGGTGAGTCCAGAAAATGCAGCAAAAATTATTCAGTCTCGCTTTAGACAATCATTGGCACGCAACAACTATTTGCGCATAAAGAATGCGGTTACTTTCTTGCAAACTGTGATTCGGGCTTGGCTGGCTGTCAAGAAGAAATCAGCAATCAATAAATTCTGTACCAGCAGAGTTCAGGAGTTTTCATTTGGTATTGACTATTCTTTAGAAATTTATTCACACGCCTTTTGGCATATTCTATCTTGTCTGATCTTTTTGGTTAATCACACAGAAAAGCAGAAGCAATCAGACGTTTTGGGCAGATATATCACCTACATGGTTGACAGGCACAATTTTGTTAAGTTGAAAAGGTTTGCAACAATCATTGAGCATGCCACGAGGGCTTGGATTTCTCGAAGACATCATGGTGGCAGCATATTAACTCAAGATATGTCTACTCATGATGTTGTTAATGCGGCCATTGTTGTTCAGAAGTGCATTCGTGGATCGACAGTAAGGTCAATATACTTTCAGAGGGTTTCTCAGCTAGAGAAAGTTTCTCATGCATGTGAAGAAACTGAAGTTAATGATTGTCAAATAAAGGCAGCATCTACTATTCAGCTTGCTTGGAAAAAGTTTCTTGTGCACAAATCTCTCTGCTTTCAGAACTTATCTGCAACTAAAATTCAGACTTGTTATCGTGGTTGGTTGATGAGAAAGAGTTTTGTGATTCAGAATTTATCTGCAACTAAAATTCAGAGTTGCTATCGTGGTTGGTTGATGAGAAAGAGGTTTATTATGATTCAGAAGCATATTAAGGCAGCATTTAATATTCAGCTTGCTTGGAAAAAGTTTCTTATGAACAAGGCTCTCCGCCTTCAGAACTTATCTGCAACTAAAATTCAGAGTTGCTATCGTGGTTGGTTCAAGAGAAAGAGTTTTGTGCTTCAGAAGCAAGCAGCATTAAAAATTCAAAGTATTTTTCAATGTTTGAGATGCTTGAGGGATTTTCAACAATACAAAATTGCAACTAGGTCAGCAATTATTATTCAATCTCACACACGTGGATGGATTGCTCGAAGAGTTGCTTATCGACTAAATTGTCTCATCGTTGTAATTCAAGTAAGTCTAGTTGTTCTGTAGATAACTTTGACATGTTACTGAAAATTGTTATTGATTAGAGGAAAGTTCTAGCTATCTGAAAATTGCGTGCGTGCGTGTGTGTGTGTGTGTGTCTCTCTCTCTCCTGTGTGTGTTCTGTTATATTTTATATCTTTATATTATGAACATATATGGAATATTTGGTATGTGTAATTTCTAATCTTGATTCTTTTTGGATGGTAGAAGGTCATTCTAATCTTGAATTTTTGGTTTGTCTTTACCTTTTTTTGGTTAGTCATCTGTATGAATGCAATTTTCCTAACTGAACATGACATAAAATTAATTATGTGATTGTTTGGTTTAATCAAACCAGAGTCATTGCCGTGGTTGGTTAATAAGAAGGGAGATTGTGGTCCAAAAAGAAGCTGTGATAAAGATTCAAAGTGCTTTTCGATGCATTCAGTGCCAGAAGCTTTTTGATTGTTATAGGCATGCTGCAACAGAAATCCAACGGTTTGTCAGGGGACAGATAGCTCGAAGGAGGGTTTTAGGTATCTTTCATGTGCTGCCTATTTGTTTTAGTAATGCTCTCTTTTATTTATGTTTTAGTCTTTGCAAGTGTACTCATGTATGAGATCCCGTTAATGCAGGGGCTTCTTTCCTCCCAAAAACAGATCTAATGGGTTGCATTGTGACTTCAAAAGATTGCTTCCAGAATCTTGAATTGGGTATGTTTTTATGCTCCGTTTTGAAGTTGCAAAGATGGTGGAGGGTTGTTTTGATGCATAAATCAAGATCAAAGTCAGCAATCATAATCCAATCTCATATTCGAGGGTGGATTGCCAGGCAAGAAGCTACTAGAGTAAGGCATTGTATTATTGTAATCCAAGTAAGACACATCTCTCTTTCGTTATCCTATTCTTTCCTAAATGCTCCTGTAATGGTATTGATAAAGTGAAGCCATCAATGCATGCGCTAATTTTTTATTATATCTTTTTAATTTATTTTTTTTGGTTTGGCCTTTTTGATGTGGTAGTCATACTGGAAAGGTTACCTTGCACGGAAAGCTTCAAGAGGGCAGCTACTTGATTTACGCCTGAGATTGCACAAGTCTGCTGCAAATGTGGATGATAGCATGCGCATTATAAACAGACTCCTGGTGGCACTTTCTGATCTATTGAGTATGAAAAGCGTCAGTGGCATTCTTCATACCTGTGCAACTTTGGGTGAGCATTTTATATCATTCTTATAGAAGTCATTGGACACTCATAGAATCGTGTCAAATACTTTTCGTACTCAATAGATCAGAAAGTGCCACCAGGAAAAGATTGCAGGAATTTTTTGTTGTTCTAACCATTTTCTTTGTGTGTTGTTTTTCATTGGATGTACAAACTAGAAAATTTGATGTTAATTGGAGGAGATTTTGAGAAGTTACAATATTTTTAATAATGAGCTGATATTGCATTATCTTAGATAATAGGACTTACAATTTAATTCCCTCATGATTTATCCTCACAATTTTTTTTTGTCCATCTTTATATTCTTGAGATATGCTAAGTTACTCTTCCTCTCTCTACTAGAACCATTCATTATTTCCTTTTGAGTTCTTGGTAAAATGTTATGTCGTTTTAGTTATTGCACGTTGATGTCCTCTAGCACCTGGATGCTATTGTTTTTCTTAAAGCTGGGTATCAGGGTAATGGGGGTAGGGGCTATTTTTACATTTTTACACGAGTCTACAAAACTCTGAAAATACTAAATTTTTTAATGCATTTATTCTTGTTCATTATTAGTTTTATTAATTTGTGAGTAAGCTCTTTCCGCTTGTCATGTGTAAATTTTTGATTTTTTTTCTTTCTTACATGGTGATGGTGCCTTGTTGGTCAATGCTAAAGTATCACAAACACTTCTAGGGAGGAGCCGTGTTTGTATTAGACACTTATTGGACACTCATAGAATCGTGTCAAATACTTCTTTAACGTGTTCTAATTTAAAAAAATGATATTTCATGATTTTAGTTATTCTAATGATACTTCATTAACACTTATTGGATTCCCTAAAAGCTCATGTTGTGGATCTCTTAACAATTACAATGTCTACCATTATTGGGATTGAAACTTAATGAAACAATTCTGAAGATGTATGCTAATCATGTTCATGATGACTTCTAAAACAAAATTCACTGTGATTAGAACAATTACAGGAAGGTCATTTGTCATGTATTTAAAAAAATTTTAATTTGTGAAATGTTGAAGCAATGATGGTGAACTTGTTCTACAGATATGGCGACAAAACATTCACAAAAATGTTGTGAAAAACTTGTGGAAGCCGGGGCAGTTGACACGTTACTGAAGCTCATTCGCTCAGTCAGTCGAAGTATACCCGATCAAGAGGTTCTAAAACATGCACTGTCTACTCTAAGATGTATAAAGAGAAAAAGAGAATTGTATTATTGATTGATGTTTGTAATTGTTTTAATTATTGAATGCTACAATGATTCCTATATATAGAAGAGTAGGTGGTAGAGGTGTAGTGGGTTAGGTTTAGTGGAGTAGGTGAGGTGGTAGTGGTGTAGTGGGTTAGGTTTAGTGGGTGAAGTAGGTGATAGGTTTTAACAGCCCCCCGAGATTTCTGAGAGAGGTTCTGTAACACTCTGTTGTCTAATCATGTTCATGATGACTTCTAAAACAAAATTCACTGTGATTAGAACAATTACAGGTAGGTCATTTGTCATGTATTTAAAAACATTTTAATTTGTGAAATGTTGAAGCAATGATGGTGAACTTGTTCTACAGATATGGCGACAAAACATTCACAAAAATGTTGTGAAAAACTTGTGGAAGCCGGGGCAGTTGACACGTTACTGAAGCTCATTCGCTCAGTCAGTCGAAGTATACCCGATCAAGAGGTTCTAAAACATGCACTGTCTACTCTAAGAAATCTTGCTCGATATTCACATTTGACTGAAGTGCTGATTCGTAGTCGTGGATCTGTAGAAACGATTCTTTGGGAGTTGCTAAGGTTGGTCAGAGAAGTTACTTAGAGTGTAGAAGTTTTTTGTGTTTTTGATTTTCATTTGTTGTGTTTTGTACTTTTTTTTTCAGAAACAAAGAGGAGGGTTATTTCATTGCTTCTGAGCTTTTGAGGAAGATATGTTTGAATCCGAAAGGTGTTGAAGCTGCACGCAACTCGCCAGCTCTCTTGAAGAGGTTACACAATCTTGTTGAGGATCTCACAAGGAAGACAGGCAATGAAAAGAGGTAAGATGTTGGCAACAGAAATTCTGAATATTGTTTTTGTTTGTTTTAGTAAAAAAATGTTGTGTTTTTTGTACAGTGAAAAATGACAGTAAGTAGAAAACGTTTTTCGTGGTCAATAGAAAATAAATTTATTCGGTTGAAAAACATTTTTCACTTTTGAAACATAAAAATCGTTTTCTGGATTGAAGTGTTACTCATGCCACCACACAACCCCTACACCATTGCCCCATCACTAGCATATTAGTTTCAAAGTTGCAACTAAACATAAAAAAAATGGTTTTAGTTTATGTAAATAAGTATTTTTTTTTTTTTGGCTGACACAAATAGAGCGTTACTTTGATAAATTATATGCATGTCTATCGTTGTTTCCTTATAATTGTGTAATTAAACTTATTTCTAGTTACTTCTCTGTTTGTTTCGGCAAAACATAAGTCAATGAAAAATATTTTTTATAGTCAATGGAAAACAAACTTATTTTGATTGAAAATGCTTTTCACTTCTGAAAACGTTTCTGGACAAATGTCTTACCAACCCCTACCACTTCCCTACCCCACCACTACCACCATGGACTAGCACAGTAGTATAAGTTTCAAAAAATATTTTGTATAGAAAAATGTTTTCCGTTGAAACAAATTGAAAGTTACTTTTGATCAAACTTCTAATGCATCTCTAACTTTGTTTGCTTATAATTGTGTAACTAAACTTATTTCTGTCACTTACATCCAGGAATGCTAGGGGTCAGCTTGCAAGAGAGCAGTTGGAGAGAAGATTAAGAGAAGCTGTTGAGCTCCTAAATTTAATTACAAATATATAGGGCAAAGTCCCAACCCTATATTTGGTTCAATGTATATTTTTATAGTCAAGAAATTTAAGTTCTCTTTGAATTGAATTTTTTTGGGGGGATCCCAATGTATGTTTGTTTCTTTGGGAATTTGTGATTTCATGATCCTTGTGGTTTTACTTTTTGCTCGCAAGTGATTTGTTTAATTATTCATTAGCTTTTGCTCAAATCCATTTCGAAGGTAATTTAGTATGATAAAAAATAAAAGACAATAGAATATCTATATATTTGGGTAAATTACACATTCCAGTTTGAGAAAAATAGTCAATCTCACTTTTGATATAATTATATTAATATTTTTTTAATAAGATTAAATTGATTGAAATTAATATAGATGGTGAGTAGATATTATATAAATTAAAACCTAAAAAAAAGTATATTTATATTAAAAATATAGGACTAATTATATTGTTTTTTCAAACTTCAAGAAATGTGAATACAATTCCTTATATATTTTTGTGATCAATAAAAAATAACTTTAATTGAATAAAAAAAACCCTTTATAATTTTAAAAGTGAAAAATAATTTTCAAACAAAGGTAGCAACCAACACTACCCCCACCAATACTATCACAATTATTAGCACATTATAACAACCAAATATATAATTTTTTTTTTGTAGAAAATACATATATATATTTTTGCAGAACTTACGATCATGCAATTTTATGACCCCCAAAAAAAAAAATTTACAAACACACCTCTTAAAATTTACTTCAAATACAAATTGCTCTGATAATTTTAAAAATTATATCTAACCTTTTAAAATTTTAATTTTCATAACAAATAACTCTTTTTATTAATAAATTATTAAGTCAATTAACAATTTTTAATGATGCTAAAAATTTATTTCAATTAATAATTTAGATAATTTCATCATTGTAGAAAAGAATAGTTATAAGTTTCATCTTTTCAATTTAATTTGTTAAATAAAAAATTCTAACATTCAAGGGTCACTCCATTTCAAAGGTAATTTAGTATGATAAAAAATAAAAGACAATAAAATATCTATATATTTGGATAAATTACACATTCCAGTTTGAGAAAAATAGTCAATCTCACTTTTGATATAATTATATTAATATTTTTTTAATAAGATTAAATTGATTGAAATTAATATAGATGGTGAGTAGATATTATGTAAATTAAAACCTAAAAAAAAGTATATTTATATTAAAAATATAGGACTAATTATATTGTTTTTTCAAACTTCAAGAAATGTGAATACAATTCCTTATATATTTTTGTGATCAATAAAAAATAACTTTAATTGAATAAAAAAAACCCTTTATAATTTTAAAAGTGAAAAATAATTTTCAAACAAAGGTAGCAACCAACACTACCCCCACCAATACTATCACAATTATTAGCACATTATAACAACCAAATATATAATTTTTTTTTTGTAGAAAATACATATATATATTTTTGCAGAACTTACGATCATGCAATTTTATGACCCCCAAAAAAAAAAATTTACAAACACACCTCTTAAAATTTACTTCAAATACAAATTGCTCTGATAATTTTAAAAATTATATCTAACCTTTTAAAATTTTAATTTTCATAACAAATAACTCTTTTTATTAATAAATTATTAAGTCAATTAACAATTTTTAATGATGCTAAAAATTTATTTCAATTAATAATTTAGATAATTTCATCATTGTAGAAAAGAATAGTTATAAGTTTCATCTTTTCAATTTAATTTGTTAAATAAAAAATTCTAACAATGGGGTATTCATAATTTTTCAAACAATAAGGGACTTTCTGTATTTTAAGGAATCCTCATGGGGTGTATTTGTAATTTACCCAAAAAAGAAAATAGAACACAATTCAATACAAAGAATAGAATGGACAATGAGCACAAAGAATTTTAATACCAAAAAAAATATTGAACTCAATACAAGTCCAAAAGGGAAAAAACCACATGAAGTGAGCAGCTTCTAACTATAAGAGGCAAACAAAGAACAAGCAATTAGAAATAGACCTCAGCTAATAGAATAAGATCGACAACACAAAGCTAGGACACAAATCAACAAAAGATCCTCACAATCCGAGGGCAAGATTCAGGATCCCCTCGCAAGCATGGCTAGATCCAAAAGCGAAAAAACCACATGAGGTGAGCTGTAGGCTTGACTCCTTCAATTTGGTCACCGAAAAATCTTCCAAAAGCCTTCGAACAAGGGCAAAACATTGCTGCAGGAAAGACTTAAGTACAATCCTAAGAGGCTGCAAACAATAAATATACAATTGGGGTGAGAATAATATAATGGAATTTGAGCAGACAAGATCATGAGGGAGTAAGGGGAGCACTAGCGTGAATTTCAAAAAATCCAGACTTGAATCCGTTGATTTATCTAGTAACTATTCAAGCAAATTGTAACGAAGATAAGTTCTATCTTTATAAGAGCAAATCAAGACTACATGCATGGAACAGGAGATGGTAAAATTTTATTCCTCGCATTGACAGTATGACTAACAGTCAACAACATAGGCAATGCCATTGATGAAAACCCTCACCTTCAACCATAGGCTCCGAGAAAAAGGTCAATCTTATAAATGAGAAGAAATTAGCATTGGAAAGAAATGCTGCTTCCCCTCAACAAGACCTCATCAATTGCTTCCTTAGTATCTGCAATGAAGACAATTCAGCTATATTGTCCGCTTCTCTCTCTCAGCCTCTGCAATCATGACAGATTTAAGAACAGAAAATGCATAGGAAACTATAAAAATTAAGCATACAAAAATTTTGTTATTTGAGATTGCAGAACAAGAGAGAGATTGCTAAGAGCAAGGCTCTCCGGGAGCTTCTCATGTGGGATGCACTTGTCAAATGCACACATGGAGAGTAGCAATGGAGACTCTAAGGATGACCCTCCTGTGTTCTGCACCTTTAGGAGGGTTCTCAACTCAAAGATACAGAATAGGAAAGACGCCTAATACCAAAACGATGGCAAGTATGTGCAAATATAGTTTAATGTTTCCTTCAAAGAAGCTCTATGAGTGAAATTAATGCATGTAGTATTAAGAAAATAGCTAGTACCGATGTAGAATTCTGATACTCAGGTGGTATGGGCAGCAAGCATGACTCACATGGACAAGAACATCTTCCAGAATGTGTGCTGGGTATGAGTTTGAGAGAATCAAAACCCTAGCTATGATTTATTACTTTGTGACACAGTTCACATGGAAGCTATCCTGCATTGAAGATTCGTTCCTGCAGAGATCTAATGCTAGTTTCCAATCAGTGAGTACCAATCCATACTGAGCAAAAGAAATATAATGATGCAATTCAATGTGTCCTGGGTATGAGTTTGACAGAATCAAAACCCTAGCTATGATTTATTACTTTGTGACACAGTTCACATGGAAGCTATCCTGCATTGAAGATTCGTTCCTGCAGAGATCTAATGCTAGTTTCCAATAATTGAGTACCAATCCTTACTGAGCAAAAGAAATATAATGATGCAATTCAAGTCAAGCAGCCTTTCATTGGTTTAAATGAAAAATAAAATGTGTCCATGCTGTTGAATAAGCTTATATGTATCAGTCTAGTGGGAACGGGTAAGCAATTCATCCACATTGCTCATCCAGCTCACCATAACTTTTTGGACTAAAAAGACAGTAGTTTCTCCACAATTAGATGACTTTGATAATCTGCTCCACATTAAAAATTGATCCACGTTATTGATTTGTTCTGCCAATCACAATCATTAAAAGAAGAAACAAAGTTTATTGGACAACAATCGGCAGCCCAAGCTTGAACCAGACTAGCAGAATGTGTAAGCCCTTTTCTCAATATCTTCTGGCATTGCAAAAATAATATCTGAAGCTCGTTCAAATCCCTGTTCCCACAAGAACTTTTACAGCAGTACCATAATATAATTAGCTCTGGCAATCACAGTTTTATATTGCCAAAATCAAATAAATCTCATTCTAGGTCAGGAATGTAGAAAACTGCCCACATACCTGACTGATTAGGATGGTGGAAATCCTTGAAAGTGTAAAAACTGAAAACTCTGTTGGTCCAACATATCATAGAAAGCAAATAAAATCTAACTGAACAATGATAAAGAACATATCGCATTCCCATAGCAATAGTATTAAATTAAGAAATCAACTTAGAAAATATGAGGAAGAAGAACTCCGA
This sequence comes from Camellia sinensis, assembly GCF_004153795.1. Lineage (NCBI taxonomy): Eukaryota > Viridiplantae > Streptophyta > Magnoliopsida > Ericales > Theaceae > Camellia > Camellia sinensis. The sequence goes on from NW_021024703.1 coordinate 414,174, forward strand.
AAATATGAGGAAGAAGGAATATATTTCTGTTATATTCAAAACTTCTTATCTTACAAGACCAAATGACACTCCTTATATAGGAGATATTACAAACATCATTATAACCCATTATATGCCACTTACATATTATATATTACCACTATCTACCACTATCATATTATATACATGCCACTATCTACCACCAACACCACTATCATATTCTATACATGCCACTATCCTTCACCAACACCACTATCATATTATATACATTATCACAAATTTCCAGCAAATCAAACGTGCAAAAGTAATTACCACATTTTGGTACTTTAGATGGTTCTTTTCTGCAACTCATGGTACTATTATGAATCTGTGATATCTTCACCCTTCTGCTCTATCTTCTTTTGTAACTAGAGAAAGAGGATTACCTCCCCCCCCAAAAAAATTACTGTTTCCATTGGGATCTCCTTTGTAGGCCAAAGCCTCAGATTCCTGACAATACTCAAACCAACCTAGTGAAAAGTGTCTATACCAAAGAATACAAAATATGGGTCAATTTCGAAGGTCAAACTCTTTGGTGGCCTAATGGTTCTAATCATGCACGCTGCGAATTGATTCATGCTCAGTAATGGTATGGGACTACTCTTGACAATGAGCATGCACAACCCATTATAAGTGTATGAACTATTAAGTGATTGAAGTCAACCAGAGTTAGAATTGGACTTTTAAGCATTATTGATGTCTCGTGTGAAGGCTTCTTATATTTTTATTTGCTACTCTCTCTAAGACTTTCCTTATTAAGAATTTCCAGTGGGATGCGATAGTTACCTGGGATGATTCTGGTGAAGGGGGCGACAGGACCACGTCGCCGAATCCTTTTCCTTGGAGGTAGGTCCTTTGAGTTTGAAGAAGTGGTTGCAGATCACAGAGGCCACCACCAATTGTCTATAGGGGAGCAGGAGCAAGGGTTGCAGCGGGAGGTGGTGCTGTCGGGGTTTGAAGTACATTGGACCACCAGGAAACTGAGGACGGAGTCCCACATGTCCGATCGTCATTCTTTTTCAGGCCGGCTAGAAGGGAAGGGATGAAGCGTGGCAACCTGGCTTCGCGACGAGGACAATGGTGGTTTTTCGGTGCAGATTGTGGTGACGTCAAAAGGCAAAAGGACTCAGATTTACCTTCCTATGTCGGAGTTTGGAGATAGATGGGAGGGGGTAGCACTGGTTATTGAAGGTTTTGCTATAGGGCCGGAAGGGGGGTCGAAGGCAGGTGAGGACAAGGGGGTGATGATCGAGAAAAGGTTGTTCCAAAGCCTGGGGGAACAATCAGCCCAATTGGCGGAGTTGAGGTGGTGAATGGTGTGGCGGAGGAAGGGTGGTTCCAATATCTGGACAGGGCAGTAGTGGGTAAAGTGGGTTTGAGAGGGGACAAGGGGGTGGGTTTTTTAGCCATGACAGAATGGGTCGGTCGTTGGTGGAAGGAGTTCGGGAAAGTGAAAATCCGACCAATCAGGGGCCAAGACTTTTTGTTTGTTTTGCCGACACGACAAGACGACGAGACCTTGCTGCGACAGCGGTGGGTTATTGCTGGCCGTGACCTGAATCTGGTGTGGTGGTCTCCGACAGTGCTGTGCCAGGCGACGGAAGTGTCAGAAGCGCGGCAAATCCTCCGGTGATAAGCCCCTTTCAGACTCTACATCATCCAACAAAGATAATAAGGACACCACTGCCTCTCTCTGACCTTGTAAATGGCCAAACACCTCCCTATTCCAGCTTTTCAAATCCTCTTTAAGTAATTTCAGCTTCTGTGCCAACATATAACTAGGCGAGCTTGTAACTGCATAAGTAAACCAACATTCCCACACCATCTCCAAGAAACCATCTGCTTGCAACCATATATTCTCCAATTGAAAAGGCGTAAGGTTACTGCGAAGCCCCCACCATCAAGTAAAAGAGGTCAGTGATGAGACATCGGGCGGGCCAACCGAAACTGAGCCACCTCCGAAAAATGCTCCTCCCAATCACTTCGAGATCAGAAATCGATCAATCCGAGACAGACTCTGCCCATTCGACCAGGTGACTCTCCCTCCTTGAAGCGGTAAGTCAATCAGACGCAATTCATTAATGAAAGAACACAAACTCCACATAGAGCCCGACTCCCGAGAACTCCCCACCCTCTCACTTGGCCACCTCATCATGTTGAAGTCACCTCCCATACACCAAGGTTCAGACCAACGGAACGCCACAGCCTCCAACTTTGACAGGAACTCTCCTCAATCAACACGTCGTACTGGACCATACACCCCCGTGAACACCCATCAAAATTGGTCCTCCACACACCGAAATAGATAAGACACTGAAAAACTGCCAAACTCCTCTTCCTTCTCAACAACCCTCGAGTCCCAGCAAGTCCCAGCAAAGCAGTACACCACCTGCCGTGCCCATTGCCAGCAAATGTAGCCATTCCACAAACCTGCACCCCCCCCAATTTCCCGCACCACCTCTACCTTTAACACCTCCATCTTTGTCTCCTGTAAGTACACCACATCAACTGTTGCCCTACGCAATACTGCCTTCACCGCTAAGTATCCTGTTAGAATTTACCATCACCTACCACCAATTTACCATCACCTACCACCACCTACTCCTCACCTACTACACTCACCCTCTCCTATATAATGAGCCACTCACCATTTGTAATATATGTATCAACAATATATCAATCAATAATACATAAATTTTTACATGGTATCAGAGCAAGGTTAAGACTCTAGTAATTTTGCTTCACCGGCGGGCGGCAACCTCGCCTTGGCCGCCCGCCGGACCTCAATCTATTCCGCTTATTTTCTACCCATACCTTTCCATCCCTGCCTAAAACCTCTTTCTCTAAAATCTGGATCTCACAATCACCAGATGCCATGTTCACGCCACCGATAAGCCCATCGTAGTTCGGTCAGTGTGGTCTGTCAATTTCGAGTCAGAGTTCGAACTAATCCGACTCATCATCGATCTCTACCCTTTCGTCTCCATGGACACAGAATTCCCAGGTGTGGTGGTTCGTCCCAAGAGCGGAATGAATTTCTTCCGCAATCGCAATCCCACCGCGCATTACGCGACCCTGAAAGCCAACGTTGATCTCTTGAATCTCATTCAGATTGGCCTCACTCTCTCCGATTCAGACGGTAATCTCCCCGATCTCGGCACCAACAATTGCTACATCTGGGAATTCAACTTCATGTTGTTGACTGATATACTTTCCTCCGCACTGATCTCCCTCTCTCTCTCAGGTTTTGAGCTGCTGAGGGATAGTGCATAATGGGTGTTGATCATGTTGTTGACTGATATACCCACCACACAGACACATTCCCATACACAACACAACAGACACATTGGCTACCAAGCACATGCTCCGCCCTGCACACACGCACACAGAACAACACAACACAACACACCCAGCTTTTCTTTGTTTTTGTTTTTGTTTTTTTATATATATATCTCTATATATATATATTTTTTTATTCTCCTATATCTCTTTTTTTATTCTACTATAATAGTCTAATAAACTATTACACATTACACCAACCCCTGCGTCTCTCTCTCATCTTTCCATCACACCCAACTTTTTCTTTTTATTTATTTATTTATTGTTTTGCTTCAACCCAGACACCAACTTTTGTCCCCCTCTTTTCATTTCTTTTTATTTTTATATTATTCACCCACCTCTGTTTTTTCCACTCTTTATCAAGTGGCTTGAATTTACTGTTAATATACCAGCTCTTGGCAACTTCAATATCAATTCCCTCTTTTTCAATAAGTTTGACTACAGCAGTGCAGTGGGTTAGGTTAATTGGGTCTGTCCCTGGATATCCTAAGGCTCCTAATTTGAAAAAGTGGGGACATATGACGTTGCGTACCATTATCATCATCATCATGTTCCCCACTCTCTCTCTTTTTTCTTTTAGCAGTTTGAAAACACATGGGCATGTCCCTCCTTTTTTTTTCACCATCTCCCTCTTTTTCTACACAATATTTTTGTACCACCGCCCACTCCATGATACCAATATTATTATTCTTATTATTATTATTATTATTATTATTCTTATTATTATTATTTTTCACAAAAAAAAAAAAAAAAAATCCTTCCAGTTGATTTTTTCTGCATTTCCACACCTACCATTCGAGTTTTCCAAACACACTTGCTTTATTCATTTCAGGGATCAACCCCGATCACAATTTTACACCCAAAAAAAAAAAAAAAAACCAACCAAACAAACAAACAAACAACCCACAACAACCACATCAACAGGCGGGATTTTTTCTTCTTTACTCTGCTGCCGGTCTCTTCTTCTTGCCTCCGTCCTGGGCGGCCCTTGACGGTGTTGCCTCCGTGTTTCCCACTCCACCGAGCACGTTCACTCCACCCTGCTCCTCCACTACAGCATATGGTGTACCTCCAAAACGAAACATCACGGTGGCCTTCCGCTTCAGCTCCTTATTTTCCGCCTTTAGCACACTTATCTCTGCTCGCGCATCCTTATACATGCGTTGGAGCAGAGCCAGCTGGGAGTTTAACTGCTGCACCTCATTTGCCCTACTCTGCAGCCGGTTCGACAAGTTTGTCACCGCAGTCATGGATTCCACACATGCCTTCAATGTATACTGATTGGCTTCCACATCCGACTGCACTGCCATTCTTTGCTCCACAGACCGCATCGGAAAGTTCAACGGAGCAAACTCCGGGGCGCTTGGTTGAGGTTCCAGTGCCACCGCACCAGTTCTCTCTCTTGTTGACTCGTTGAGGTCGGGAAAGAGGGTGAGCAGACCACGGGAAGACGAAGCCATTTTCTGGTTAGCTGGACGGAAAGAAGAGGCCATGTATCATATTCTATACATGCCACTATCTACAACCAACACCACTATCATATTCTATACATGCCACTATCTACAACCAACACCACTATCATATTCTATACATGCCACTATCTACAACCAACACCACTATCATATTCTATACATGCCACTATCTACAACCAACAATCAATAATACATATATTTTTACACTCTGTAAACTGTCCCGACATTGATTCCGGTTAGCTCCTCTATGGGTCCGACAAGACTTTGTAAACTGTCCCGACATTGATTCCGGTTAGCTCCTTTATGGGTCCGACAAGACTTTGTAAACTGTCCCGACATTGATTCCGGTTAGCTTTTTCAAGGGTCCGACAAGACTCTGTAAACTGTCCCGACATAGATTCCGGTTAGTTTCTACAAGGGTCCGACAAGACTCTGTTAACTGTCCCGACATAGATTCCGGTTAGTTTCTACAAGGGTTAGTTTCTACCTAGGAAGCACGGATACAGATACGAGATACGGATACGATACGATACGGATACGGCGATACGACAAAATTTGAAAAACTAGGATACGGGTACGGCGGGGATACGTTCGTAAAAAATATTATTTTAATAATTTTTAGTAATGCAATATGCATAAAAATAAAACCTAAAGCAAAAGACAACTTGATAAAGAAGAAAGATTCCTATAAAACTAAGAGTCTTCAAGGTCAATAGCTTCAACTTGTTCTTTTCATTAGTAAATATTACAAGACCTTAGCTAAAGCCAAAAAACCATTCTTAAATAAAAATTTCAGCAAATATACTTTTTTAAGTCGTCAATGATAGCCTAGGAAGCATGGATACAGATATGGTGATATGAGGATGTGGATATGGATATGGCGATATGTCAAAACTTGAAAAAGTATGATATGGGTACAGCGGGGATACATTCGTAAATTTTTTTTTTATAATTTTAATAATGTAATATGCATGAAAATAAAACTTAAAGTAAATTAATAAATAAAGAGAGGGATTCCTATTAACCTAAAAGTGCTCAAACATTCATAAAACATCCAAAATTAAAAGCAAAAGCAAATGCAAATTAAACATCATCCTTACATGCCCAACATCAGAAAAAGAATGAGAGCAGAGAGAAGAAACGTGAGAGAGTGAGAAAGAGAGAGAGAAGTGAGAGAGACAACAAGGATACATCAATTTGACAAATTCTATTACTTTAACTCTCACTATATTCCTCTTATCAAATAACTAAACAAAATATTATAAGTAATATGTAACTTCGAGTATCCGATACTTCAAAATTAAGTATCCGATACTTCAAAATTAATAAAAAATTAATTAAGAAGTATCCGATACTTTTAAGAAGTATCTGATACGTATCCGCGAGTATCCGAGGAGTATCGGTATCCGATTAGTATCCGATACGGATACGTCACCTTTTTTGAAGTATCCGTGCTTCATAGGTTTCTACAAGGGTCCGACAAGACTCTGTAAACTGTCCCGACATTGATTCCGGTTAGTTTCTACAAGGGTCCAGCAAGACCCCATAAACTAGGACTCAGATTTACCTTCCTATGTCGGAGTTTGGAGATAGATGGGAGGGGGTAGCACTGGTTATTGAAGGTTTTGCTATAGGGCCGGAAGGGGGGTCGAAGGCAGGTGAGGACAAGGGGGTGATGATCGAGAAAAGGTTGTTCCAAAGCCTGGGGGAACAATCAGCCCAATTGGCGGAGTTGAGGTGGTGAATGGTGTGGCGGAGGAAGGGTGGTTCCAATATCTGGACAGGGCAGTAGTGGGTAAAGTGGGTTTGAGAGGGGACAAGGGGGTGGGTTTTTTAGCCATGACAGAATGGGTCGGTCGTTGGTGGAAGGAGTTCGGGAAAGTGAAAATCCGACCAATCAGGGGCCAAGACTTTTTGTTTGTTCTGCCGACACGACAAGACGACGAGACCTTGCTGCGACAGCGGTGGGTTATTGCTGGCCGTGACCTGAATCTGGTGTGGTGGTTTCCGACAGTGCTGTGTCAGGCGACGGAAGTGTCAGAAGCGCGGCAAATCCTCCGGTGATAAGCCCCTTTCAGACTCTACATCATCCAACAAAGATAATAAGGACAACACTGCCTCTCTCTGACCTTCTAAATGGCCAAACACCTCCCTATTCCAGCTTTTCAAATCCTCTTTAAGTAATTTCAGCTTCTGTGCCAACATATAACTAGGCGAGCTTGTAACTGCATAAGTAAACCAACATTCCCACACCATCTCCAAGAAACCATCTGCTTGCAACCATATATTCTCCAAATGAAAAGGCGTAAGGTTACTGCGAAGCCCCCACCATCAAGTAAAAGAGGTCAGTGATGAGACATCGGGCGGGCCAATCGAAACTGAGCCACCTCCAAAAAATGCTCCTCCCAATCACTTCGAGATCAGAAATCGATCAATCCGAGACAGACTCTGCCCATTTGACCAGGTGACTCTCCCTCCTTGAAGCGGTAAGTCAATCAGACACAATTCATTAATGAAAGAACAGAAACTCCACATAGAGCCCGACTCCCGAGAACTCCCCACCCTCTCACTTGGCAACCTCATCATGTTGAAGTCACCTCGCATACACCAAGGTTCAGACCAACGGAACGCCACAGCCTCCAACTCTGACAGGAACTCTCCTCAATCAACACGTCGTACTGGACCATACACCCCCGTGAACACCCATCGAAATTGGTCCTCCACACACCGAAATAGATAAGACACTGAAAAACTGCCAAACTTCTCTTCCTTCTCAACAACCCTCGAGTCCCAGCAAGTCCCAGCAAAGCAATACACCACCCGTCGTGCCCATTGCCGGCAAATGTAGCCATTCCACAAACCTACACCCCCCCAAATTTCCCGCACCACCTCTACCTTTAACACCTCCATCTTTGTCTCCTGTAAGCACACCACATCAACTCTTGCCCTACGCAATACTGCCTTCACCGCTAAGTATCCGCCACTGTAACCACTTCTTTACTAGGAGATCCCTTTCGCCATGACGCCTCCACTACTGAGAATAATCGTAAAGCTTCCTCCTCGTGGCCTTCGAATTACAACCCCAGTAGTCGACTAACCTCAACTATGCGTTCTAGCACCCAATCTGAGACCTCCTTAGCTGCAGGTATCTCATTCCTACCCAAGACATTGCTACTCTCAACCTGCATCGGTGTTGGGCCCATCAATCCCTCCTGGTCACCCCTATCCACGGCCAACGGTTGCAAAACCAGAGCCAAATTGTCACAGCCCTCCTCCATTTCTGCTTCAGCCCTGGCACCCCATGACAGAACAACTCCCTGTTCGTCCCACAACTCGTCATCCAGTTGACGACATATCCTTGCCTTGACACCCGATATTGTCGCCATCTGCCCTTCCACAACAACACTACGAGAGCCTTGAAAGAGTCTGCTGCCTTATCAGAAGACCCAAGCCCATGTCTCGCGGATGACCCATCCTACTCCCTTGACGACAAACCCTGCTCCATTCTCACTGACGTCTCGGCCAACATCCCTGCCTTCGACACGTGCTCCCTCACACTGTTGCACAAGGACTCAAAAATCCGTTGCACTGGGAGATCCGTCTCCGGACCCGCATGTTGAGGAATGGACCTAGACATTAAGAGCTCCAGCCCATCCCCAGAACAGTTAAGCCCAAACTAACACCTTCCCCTACGAGCCTATTATTTTTCCCACCATGACCCATTTGCTTATTTCCTTGACCCACTGGGCCTAACCCCATACGGTGCCTGCCGTGGCCCTTCCACTCCTGAGCTTGCTGTTTCTTAAAAAGCAAACGTTGACCTTGATTTCCCCCAAATCGTTGAAAATCTAGTCTAGCCCTAAATCTCTGAAAATTTGGTATATACCCAAATCTATGCCCATTCTGACGATCATGCATCCAGTCACGCCCATTCTTCTTCATACGCAGTCCACCCGTTGTCCCTCTTGACGGCGTATCAGCCTCCACTGTCGGCGCACCAAAACCCTATCTGACACGTAATCGGACCACCCCAAGGTCCCCCGACAGTTCGTCGGTGTCCACAAAACCACCACATCGATCGCCAATAACTCGGTACATCAAATTGCCGCGAAGATGTATGGGTAAGTCCATCACCTTCACACTCTTGATCAGAGTCAGTCGGCCCTCGACTGAAAGATATTGCCTCTTCCAGCCTGCTAAATGACGTTGAATTTGTTCCACAACCCCTTCCCATACCCTTTGAGCTTTAAACGATGCTCCCAACGGCAAATCCAAATAAGTCACCGGTAAAGTCGACACCTTACAGCCTAACACCGTCGCTAACACGGGCAATCCCTCCACATTACCCACTGAAATCAGCTCGGATTTCCTCAAATTCACCCAAAGGCCAGAAACTGCCTCGAAACACAGCAAAACACATCGCAAGTAACCCACCTGTTTCGGCATTGCCCCACAAAAGATTAGTACATCATCTGCATACAGCAAATGGGAAACACATAGAGATGCTCCTGTGAGAGAAGCTATTACAAAGCCCTCCAACAAACCTTCATGAACAACCTTATCCAACAGTCTACTCAATGCCTCCATCACTGAAATGAACAGTAATGGAGACAAAGGATCCCAGTGATGAAGACCTCGATGAGTTGGAAAAAAACCCGCCGGCGTACCATTTACCAGAACAGACATCTGCACAGTAGAAATACAAATTTGTATCTACTAACACCAAGTCTCTTCAAAGCCCATGCACTCCAAAACATATATCAAAAACTCCCACCGTACATTATCCATAAGCCTTTTCAATGTCCAACTTACAAATCAAACCTGGTTGCCCCTATCAAATCTGCGAATCCACACTCTCATTAGCCACCAACACTGCATCTAGAATCTTGTGACCCCCCATAAAAGCATTTTGGGACTCAGATACCACTACCTGCAAAATCCCTTGAAGCCTATATACCCTAACTTTAGCTAAAAGCTTAGTTCCAAGCAGACTAATAGGCCTAAAATCCCAAATATCTAGTGCCCCCCTTTTTTAGGAATCAAAGCCAATAAAGTCGCATTAAAACTCTTCTCAAAATGCCTTGACCAAAAAAAAAGCCTCCAAAGTTGCCATTACATCTGTCTTAACCACGTTCCAACACTGCTGAAAAAATGTCGTAGTAAAGCCATCGGGACTTGGCGCCTTATCCCCACACATCACCTACAAAGCCCCAAGAACCTCTTTTTCCATAATAGCACGCTCCAAAGTCACTTTGTCCTTCACCGATATCATGTCAAACTGAACCCCTGCCATCCCTGGCCGCTACTTCCCTACGTGCGGCCGAAACAGATACTGATAAAAAGCCATAATTCCGTCATTAATCTCCTCATTCGTGTCTAGATCACAACCATCCACCTGGAACCTATTGATTTGTTTCACCTGACGATGTGCGTTAGCCATCCGATGGAAGAACTTTGTATTTCAATCCCCATTCTTCAACCACAAACACCGGGACTTCTTCTTGAAACTCGCCTCCTCCATATGAGAGATACAAACATAATCTTGTCTGGCTACCTCCTTTCCGGCAATGTCATCAAGCGACAAACCCCCTGTAGGCTCTATGTCATCCAAGGACTAAAGTAAAGACACCACCTCTGCCTTTTGGCCCTCTAAATGGTCAAACACCTCCTTATTCCAGCCTTTCAGATCCTTTTGAAGCAGTTTTAATTTCTGAGCCAATATATAACTAGGAGAGCCTATAACCACGTAACTAGTCCACCGTTCTCGAACCCTCTCCAAGAAACCATCTGATTGCAACCACATATTCTCAAAATAAAAAGGTGTTGGGTCCCTCCAAACCCCTCCATTGTTAAGTAAAATGGGCCAATGATCCGACATTGGGCGCGGTAAACGAATCTGAATAGCATCCAAGAAATGCTCCACCTAGCCTCCAAAAATCAAAAATCAATGAATCCGAGATAGACTCTGCCCATTCGACCAAATGAAACTTTTCCCCTAAAGAGGCAAATCAATCGATTGCATCTTGTCAATAAAGGAACAGAAAGCCTACAACCACCTTAACTCTCTAGTGCTCCCCACACTCTCTCCCAGCCACAGTTTTGTTTTTGGGTTATGTATATATAATGAATGTGTGTAAATGTTAGCATATGATATGAAGTGTGTGTGAGATATATAAGATTTATATATGAATATAAATTACTAGCATGCCTAAATGTTTTAATTATTCTAGTTATCATGGATGCACAAGTTCAATGGACATTATTATTTGTTTTGCTTCCGTTTTTATGCCCTGATATGATTTGAATATTTTGAAATTTTGTTTAAGGCTATAGGTAATTTCATGATTCCTAGCCGGTTATGTCCTAAACCTCTAGGGGCGGGTTTAGGTTGTGACACTGCCAGTCGGCGTTGAATCCACTATACCACTGCTTCCCACACCCCTTTGACCTTCAATGATGCCCCCAAAGGCAAATCCAAATAGGTAGTTGGCAAAGCTAACTTCTTACAACCCAACACTGCCGCTAAGACTGGCAATCTCTCTACCTTCCGCACCGGAATCATCTCCGGCTTTCTCAAATTCACCTGTAGACCTAAAATTTCCTTAAAACACAGCAAGACACATCTCAAATAGCTCACCTGCTCCGCCACAGCCCGACAAAAGATTAAGGCATCATCAACATACAACAGATGGGGAACACAAATAGGCAAGAGAGCCCACCAAAAAACCCTCCAACAAACCTTCATGAACAACCTTATCCAACAGTCTACTCAATGCCTCCATCACTGAAATGAACAGTAATGGAGACAAAGGATCCCAGTGATGAAGACCTCGATGAGTTGGAAAAAAACCCGCCGGCGTACCATTTACCAGAACAGACAGCTGCACAGTAGAAATACAAAATTGTATCTACTAACACCAAGTCTCTTCAAAGCCCATGCACTCCAAAACATATATCAAAAACTCCCACCGTACATTATCCATAAGCCTTTTCAATGTCCAACTTACAAATCAAACCTGGTTGCCCCTATCAAATCTGCGAATCCACACTCTCATTAGCCACCAACACTGCATCTAGAATCTTGTGACCCCCCATAAAAGCATTTTGGGACTCAGATACCACTACCTGCAAAATCCCTTGAAGCCTATATACCCTAACTTTAGCTAAAAGCTTAGTTCCAAGCAGACTAATAGGCCTAAAATCCCAAATATCTAGTGCCCCCCTTTTTTAGGAATCAAAGCCAATAAAGTCGCATTAAAACTCTTCTCAAAATGCCTTGACCAAAAAAAAAGCCTCCAAAGTTGCCATTACATCTGTCTTAACCACGTTCCAACACTGCTGAAAAAATGTCGTAGTAAAGCCATCGGGACTTGGCGCCTTATCCCCACACATCACCTACAAAGCCCCAAGAACCTCTTTTTCCATAATAGCACGCTCCAAAGTCACTTTGTCCTTCACCGATATCATGTCAAACTGAACCCCTGCCATCCCTGGCCGCTACTTCCCTACGTGCGGCCGAAACAGATACTGATAAAAAGCCATAATTCCGTCATTAATCTCCTCATTCGTGTCTAGATCACAACCATCCACCTGGAACCTATTGATTTGTTTCACCTGACGATGTGCGTTAGCCATCCGATGGAAGAACTTTGTATTTCAATCCCCATTCTTCAACCACAAACACCGGGACTTCTTCTTGAAACTCGCCTCCTCCATATGAGAGATACAAACATAATCTTGTCTGGCTACCTCCTTTCCGGCAATGTCATCAAGCGACAAACCCCCTGTAGGCTCTATGTCATCCAAGGACTAAAGTAAAGACACCACCTCTGCCTTTTGGCCCTCTAAATGGTCAAACACCTCCTTATTCCAGCCTTTCAGATCCTTTTGAAGCAGTTTTAATTTCTGAGCCAATATATAACTAGGAGAGCCTATAACCACGTAACTAGTCCACCGTTCTCGAACCCTCTCCAAGAAACCATCTGATTGCAACCACATATTCTCAAAATAAAAAGGTGTTGGGTCCCTCCAAACCCCTCCATTGTTAAGTAAAATGGGCCAATGATCCGACATTGGGCGCGGTAAACGAATCTGAATAGCATCCAAGAAATGCTCCACCTAGCCTCCAAAAATCAAAAATCAATGAATCCGAGATAGACTCTGCCCATTCGACCAAATGAAACTTTTCCCCTAAAGAGGCAAATCAATCGATTGCATCTTGTCAATAAAGGAACAGAAAGCCTACAACCACCTTAACTCTCTAGTGCTCCCCACACTCTCTACCAGCCACCTCACCATAGTAAAATCACCCCCTATGCACCAAGACTCCGACCATCGAAGAGCCACACTTTCTAACTCTAATAGGAACTCGCCTCGATATGCATCTTGCAACAGACCATACACCCCAGTAAACACCCACCGAAATTGGTCCTCTACACATTGAAACAAACATGACATAGAGAAACCTCCCACCCCCTTCTCATTCTTCATCACTACTCTAGAACCCCAACACAAAAGTATCCCACCTGCTGTACCAGCGGCTGACAAATGTAACCACTCCACAAATCTCCCTCCCCAAATATCACGCACCACATTCTCCCCTAACACTTCCATCTTTGTCTCCTATAAGCACAACACATCAGCATTTGCACTATCCAGCACCGCTTTCACTACTATCCTTTTACCCCTATCATTCAGGCCCCGCACATTCCAATAGAGAATTTTTATCGTCATTTCAACATAAGTAGTCCCCCACGAGTTCTCCAAGAGTCATGTCTGGCCTTCAAACCTCCCTGTTCATAATTAATGGAGCATTC
>NW_021024703.1:428139-456884 GCF_004153795.1 Camellia sinensis
GTATTTGGTTCCTTTTTGTTTGATGTGGTTATTGTGGTTGGAACGGAATAAATGTACGTTTTAGGAGATTCAGCGTACTGTTAGTTGGCTTGAGGGTCGCTTACTAGTTGTTTTGTATAGTTGGTTAGAATTGAAAATTAATCCAGATATGTTTGGTTTTTTAGAGTTTTTGGATGAGGTTATTGGTTAGAGAGTGATTCCCTTTGTTGGGGTTTTGTAATTCTTTGCATCATCTTGATGCTTTTTTAATAAAGGTCGCTTGCTTATTTATCCAAAAAAAAGAAGAAATCAACCAGAGTTAGATATGAAGATCACAGACAAGGTAGGGAAGCCATTGCACAGTTCTTGAAGCCATAAGCATTTAAGGCACAATAAATTGATGGGATGATCAAACAACACCTAGAGATGTATAGGAAGGATTGTTAGATTGTCAAGTTATGATCTAAAATAATTATAAACCCAATCTTTGAAATGAAAATCACTTTCTTTAACAGGGAAAAATGACATCAACAAGCAACAAGTACTGATACATGTGCTAAATAAAGGTAGTGGAAAATTTTCTGCTCAGTTCAACAAAAAATTTCTTAGATTAATAGAACCCTCAACATACCTGGAAAAGATTTATCTGAAGTATGTGGTAGCAGCCAATAGTAAATTGGAAGAGAGGCAACTCAATAAAGAACGAGTTTGTGTCAGGAATTGATTTCAGTCAAACAAATGGAGAGCGTTAAATTATATTATATGAAGGTGCATATTACTAGATTACCTGATATGACATATAGACACAATAAAGAGCAGAGTAAATGTAAATATCAGAGAAGCCTCAAGACCTCCTGTGTTTTTAAGGAAAGTTTTTGAGGATTCCTTTTAACTCCATAAGTTGAATGCTGTTTTCTATTTTTAAATGCCGACTTGTTACTTCCATAGAGTAACCACTAATACAGAATTAATGACAAAAGAAAATACTAAGCATTTTGCTCAATAATAATGATAAATCATCAAAGAGGGCAACTTGTCCTCTTCTTGTTTTCTTTTTATTTATTAATGAATTTACTTCTGTTGCTGATCAAAACAAGAAAGAAAAAGAAAAGAAAAGAAAAGATTCTCTGTTTGTTTCTTAACGAAAATCCCCAAAGATTTTGATTGACACCCAAAGGGTGGCAAATATGAGTAGTTTTTTCATTCTTCTTCAGGTCCTTCTTGAACTTGAAGTCATTAATTATTTTTTTTTGATCGGCGAATGTCGGTGGTTAGTTGTTAGATTAGTAGCTTGGGGGAGTTGAAACTTACATCCATGCATCTTGCAAGAAAATCTTGCCCTCCCATTCCGCTCCTAGGAGTGGAACCCAAGACCTCCCCCTTAGGAGAGACTTTGGTGGCCAAAGGGCTAGCCAACTAGGCTAAAGCCCCTTGGTTTGAAGTCATTAATTTAAGCTAATTAATCTTCTTTCATAATAGGATAATTTGGGCTCAAACCTGACTCATTTGGATGATCAATTTTTTGTCAATCCATCAAAATTCAGGCCATTGAAAACAATCATTCATCCTTTCTTACATCTAAGTGTCAGTACGAAACCAGAAAATTTTACCTAACAAGAAAATGGATGAGTTTGAAATGGTATTGGAAGAAATCCAGTGCAAGATTTTTAAACCATATTTTCCATTTTTCTGAAATTAAAATATACCTCCTTTGGTGTTTAGTCTGAACTTCCAGAAACACATAACAAGCATATTTGTTTTCATATCTCCTTACCAGTACTACCCTTGCTCTGAGCTGTCACGTCTTGAAAAAACTCCCCTTCCTCATCTTGATGCATCGCCAATATTTCACAAATCATTCCAACCAACACGAGGTCATACCATCAAAGCAAGAGAATAAAAATTGGAGGTAGGAGCAGTGCAAGTGAGACTGAGATTGGTATAAGAGAGATCTCTTAATGTAGATCTTCACTTTCTAGGAATCAGCTTTCTTGTTATCGACCATTGCTTGTATTTTCCGATCATGGGGTCATGAATGTTATTCCTTTCTTCGAAATAACACATCCTACAACACAAAAGAAGTGATTGAGGTCCAAAACTTAATAGAACACTGCACAAGATAGGGTTTATCTATTTAGTAAAAACACTCCCCAATCTATCATCTCACTTGACCTGTCAGATATGGTGAATTCTGTAAAATTCCCTTACTTTGGGGAATGTTTTTACTACATAAATAGACCCTATCAAATGTAAATGGAAGTCTTAAAAACTTTATTATGCTTCATTTGTCAAACAATTAAAAGGTGATTGTAGAAAGAAATCAATTCGTACAAGAATAAATAAAGAATTTTGGATAGGTACTAAGGTATCTCTAAATATATATATAATCAAGATGGATGGGCTTAAAACCATTAAATAAGAACCTATTCCAAACGCATAACGAGTCTAACTTTTTTTTTCTCCTTGTACTCTTTCCTTCCTGTTTACCTATTACCCAACTCATCCAAATAGGAGTGGAGCGAGAAGGGTTACCTCAAAATTCAAGTTCAATATGCCCTAGCACAGAGGCAACCACAAAACACAATAATAGGCAACAAAAGTAACCAAGCTAGTATACTTGCACTCCCAAAAAATAATCGTGTCATCTGCATACAATAAATGAAATTGTCAGATATCTCCCTCTCCTCTCCTCTCCTATCCTATCCACGGTAAGACCGTCCATAAACCCTCCTTGGCTATCCTTGACCTAAATATATGTCAGGAACAGAAGCTGCCCTTCTTATACTCCTACAAATGTCAAGAGAAAACAGTAAGAGAGCATTTCGTCTTAATGGGCAATCAAACCATTGAGATACCAGATTGGATCCACTTCCTCCATCTCTCCCAAAAGCCTGACATTTTTAATATATGTTCTTTCATTTGTGCAATTGACAAAATTATATCTTCCATATGAAAAGCATATGTACATGGGAATACATATTTATCTTTTGAAGACTTCCCCTTGCAACATCTTGCGTCATGGTGGTATCATATCCATTCTAGCATGCTCCATGTCCGTGTCTATGCACTAAGTTCCTTCATGACCATTATATTGGTTGCCTTGGTTTTGTTGGAGATAAGATTATATTGTCAAAAATATCAAAAGATATGGAAGCTATTAGAATATACAGAGATCCCATGATTTATACTTATTGTGATTTTTTGTATCTTTGATTTATTTCAATTCCTTAACTGAAATGATTTGATTGTATCTCCTACTCTATATATATGGTGTATCATGTAAACAAGAGTATCAAATTGAGTGAATGAAAGATGTAGCCCTTTAGGGCTTTGTGTGTGTGTGGATATAGGCCAATATTGGCTGAATCATGTTAAACTTTTGTGTTGTTACTTTTTCTTTTCTCTCCATTATCTCTCTATATTCAACCATATTGTCTTACTACAAATTCAACTAGGTATCAGAGCCTACTGAACCCTAGGCATGTTTCTCTATGGAGAACTCTCTCACTTCATATTTTTTGTTATCAAGGTTTTTTGCCCTCTTTCTTGAGTTGATCACTAGTTTATTGATGCGGTAAGCAAAATTCATGATTTTTACTTATTTTGAGGCTGCCGGTGGGTTCAGTAGCATTATTTTGTGATAGTCTGAGTTTTCCGGCTACTTTTCTACCCTTGTAAGGTCCCTGCACCAATTTAGTAAGTACATATTTGGTTCTTTTTTATTTTTTGGCTACTAGTGTGTTCGGTAGCATTCTTTGTGGGATGCCTTTTTTCGGCCTTCCTATTTGTGGTGATTTGCTATTGTTTCGACTTTCTTACTTTCTCTCTCTCAATTGGTTTCTCTTACTGCCATCATGATTGATTCATTTCTCTGTTGCAAGATGTTGATTCCTTGCTATGTTCGTTGAGGTTGTCATTGAGGGAGTTATTACAATTGTTATTGTTTTTTGGCAACTTCATTGTAGTTATTTATAATGATCATACTATTTTCGAGTTCAAGTTGGATACTTCACTTCAACCGTTCCGTGTTCCAACTTGAGGGGGAATGTTGGAGATAAGATCATATTGTTAAAGATATGGAAGATATTAGAATATATGGAGATCCCATGATTCATGCTTATTATGATTTTTTGTATCTTTGATTTATTTCAATTCCTTAACTGAAGGGATTTGATTGTATCTCTCACTCTATATATATGGTGTATCATGTAAACAAGAGTATCAAGTTAAGTGAATGAAAGATGTAACCCTTAGGGATTTGTGTGTGTGGATGTAGACCAATATTGGCTAAACAACGTTAAACTTTTGTGTTCTTTCTTTTCTCTTTTCTGTCTCCATTATCTAACTATATTCAACCTCATTGCCTTGTTACAAAATTCAACTAGTTTTTGTAAATTTTTGTAAATTCTTCACTTGCCTAGAAAGGTTCCTAAAGTGCTTTGCATATATATAGTGATCCATGTATCAAACAAGATTGGAATTTTAAAATAGAATTTATAAGGAACAATTAACAAAATACTACAATTGTCTTGTTCATTCCCCTGGCTAGGTTCTTCCTAACATATTTCTCCTTAAGGATGTAGTTATTGTTCAATCAACAATCACCCTCATTTACTATATTCCACTAGGATTACGGGAAAAATAAAAGGAAAGGAAGAAAAAGAAAAGAAAAGAAAATTCTCTCACTAATCTAATACACTTTATCTTTATGGCATGAACTTTTTATTTTCCAAAAATACCAAGTGGTATTTCCAAAAAGAATTAGTTGATGTCAAAAGCTCAGCTTTTTAGACTATCATGCGGATAGCATAATATGATTTATACGAGAGCTCCTACATCATTAGCATTTACAAATAACGATACATACAATCAATGCATCGCCAAATACATCTATGATTCTTTAATGCAATAAAAATTGTCAAACCTATGATAAAACAACTAATACTCAAACAACATTCTTATACTTATTATGTACATATAACTATGCGCAGGTTAGACCCCATTTTATGGGGGGTTTTGGAGGGGAAGATTGGGTATAGCCTTTGGCATAATTTGCACAAAGCGGTTGCTGTCATATTCAAATATACAACCTCAAGGTTAGTAGGCTGAGTTTTAACCACTGAACCAATGGACCCATTTTATGTAGATATATATATATTGGTGCAAACTCTTTAACATCAGATGGAAAATTGTAGTTTTGTGACTCAAAACCCAATTTTACACCTTCTAATCGCCCATTATCTAGGCTAAGCACCTTAAAGAGTATGCCTAGAAAAGGAGAAAAAAGAAATCTGTCCACATGGGCTGACAAATTGACCAATAAGCACCACCATTAATATTGTGTGATTGCTAACATGTTTACATGGGTTTCGTAGAACTCTAATGGCCCTAGCTCCTTTTGATATGAATAATTAGACTTTTTAAATAGGGCTATGTAAGGTCATAACTTTCCAGATTATAGGGGTAAGTTAGTAATTTTTCTTTCCCAAGTGTCCAAGTTAGCAAGGTGTTCGGTTACAGCCTTTGTCAAGTCCTTTTCATGTGTGGAAATAGTTAAGCCTTTATTAGTTTAGAAATCCTTTCTTGAGTAGGATTTTTTCACGACGAAAGTTTCCATTTCGCGGGTTGATTTTGCTTCGATGTAAGTCTGTCTTTTGTATAGCCAAACCAAAGGCGCTAGTCCGTTGGTCAAGAGCCCATACACCTCATTAGGAGGTTAGGTGTTCGGTTGTCTTTCCCCCTTGTATTTGTTTGGGGGTTTATCTTGTATGATTGTTGAGTTTGTGGTGTGCTTATAATAATATATTGTTGAACTTTTTTCCATAATTGACTATCCAATATGATGCAAGTCTTGTGATATTTCTAACGAATCTTCTAAATAAAGGACGGAAGAGAGAGCTCAGTCAGCTTAGCTCATATTCATATTCATATCGGAAAGGGTGGAACTTGATCCATTCTTGCTTGCTTATCCTCAATTGACCCCCCCCAAAAAAAAGGTCTTTTGTATAGCATGGAATTGTTGAAAGGCTTGATATACACCATTGGGCCCATTTCCTAACAACTTAAGCTTTTTAGACAATTTGTGACTTGACATTTACTAGTAAACTAAATAAAATACATTAACAAATTTATGTTTTCTATAAGGGGTGAGTGAGACACTATTAACTTCTTTTCAGTAGGAAACTCATAATGCCAGTATAATTCTAAGGTTTATCACTTCTTAATCTTCCTTTTCTTCCTTATTTTGATTTATGAAACCATTACCAAACAAGGACTTAATAACCATGCTAACCCTCCTAAAACCTTGAATTCATACCAAAGGCCTCAAACTTTGATTCTAGGATTAAATCCCATTTTTCCCCTGTTGTCTAGAAATTAGCAAGCTCTTTCCTTCAATTTGACGTCAAAACAACCTCAAGCAGTCAACCAATTCAAGCCTAAATCCATCCTTGAAGCAAAACATTTACTTCTCAATTATAAACATTTAAAAAACCATACCTAATGTAGCACCCATAGGGAGAAGGTGAAGAGAGATAAGAGAATGAAGAGGGATGAAAGAAAGAGATGGAAAGAGAGAAAGGGAAGAAAGAGATGGAGAGAGAAAAAAGGGAAGAAACCGGAAACAAATCCCAAATCAATACCCAAAAATCATAGTTTGATAGAACTATTAAATATAAGCCTATTTATAGCATCCTAGAAAACCCTAATAATAGCTGCCAAATAAATAAAAAAAACTTCAATAAAATAACACTAAGATAAATCCCCAATCTTCAATTTAACTTCAACAAACTCCCTTCCGTTCCCCCATCATATAATATGAAGATAATAACATATTATACATTTTCTATGTTAAAATGTTGGAAAAGAGTGGGACAAAAAGTCCTAACCTCAATTTTTAAAAACCCCAAGTACTGACCAAAAAACTGGAAATTGTTAGGGTTTAGATTCTAAAATGTAAAAGTCTAAAGGAAGGATAAGTAGAATTAGTGTCACAATGAAAGCATCACATATATAAAGCAAAAGATCATTGCTAAATTTGGAAGGGGGGAGGACGAAAAGGGAGATTAAGAACTAGGGTGGTGTCAGCCCACCTCAACTGCACCCATTGGAGGTGGTTTTTCTCATCGGGCTCGAGCAGCCCTTATGATTGTCAGTTCGGACTTCTTTTTTCATCTTAGGACCCTGTGTGTGTACTGTGTGACACAATTTAAGGGGAGAGGACCTTAAATCGATCAGGTAGTCCCTCAAATTTTAAATATATACTTTCTAATTTTAATATTCAGCAACCATTTTATTCTTTTAAGCTGGCAAAGTATCCTAGATGTGTTTCACACATGTACAAGCAATAGATAAGTGTACCATGTGTGCACAAGCATCTGTGGCTTAAATTTTAATTGAAAAAAAAAAAGAAGAAGAAAAGAATGGACAGATGTATTTTGACATGGGCCAACACATATACAACACATGCCAGTGTTTGGAAAACCAACATATCACCCACAACAAAGCATGTCCATGGATCATAATTTAACATTGAGACTGTATGAGCATGGGTAGTTTAAGTAAATGGCCTAGATGGTTAATGCCTGTCCATCATAAGTCAAAACATCTACGATTCTACATTCAATAACTTAGTTTCCTTTTGTGATACAACCCAAGATATAAGTGTCAACACAGCTAATCCAAGTGTAACAAACTGAAACATGGTCGAGGGAGCCACAAAAAGAAACAATTTTGATGGACTTCTTTAAACCATGGAAGAAGTATGTTGATTCAATCCACTCTCTAACGTGCTATACCAGCAGCAATGCCTCCTTAGTTACAAAATGAAAATCCACTCAATAATCACAAACACTAAGGCGAGTGAGTCATAAGTAAAGACATCAAACATGAAACCAAGCCACAAAAGTAATTACCAATACACTTCACCACTTCCCCCCAATGAAATGTTCAAAAAGGGATTACTGAAATCAAATAAAGCACCTGAGTTTAATATGTATATGGAAAACCAAAACAAAAAAAGTGTACATATTTTGCTGTTGGAAAAATTGATTAACAAAGAGAAGCCAAAATGACAAGGATTCCCTAGCAAACAATTAAAGGTGAAACATACTTAAATTCACATAAAACGAACAAAACCTTGTCTCACAAGCACCCAAAACAAAAAAAAAGAAAAGAAAAGAAAAAGAGTTTGCAAAATAGGAGTCCTAAAACCATTATAACTCTTAGACATTGAATCAACTATATAGTCACCATGTTAAATCCTTCTTAAGATTGGGCGGTCTTGACCCCCAAAGAAAATTCAGCAGACCCTTCAGGTCATATAGCCCTTCTTCGCTAACAAGGGACCATTTAATAACGCCATCAACTTCAACCTTGTTTATCTTGCAAGTCACAAACAAATTTAATTCATAACAATTTAAGGTAATGCAATCCCAGATCTCTACTTTCTGAAGTTTCTTGCATTTTAACAGGATATACTTCAAACCAATTTTTTCAATATGACATTCTTCCAATCTCAAAAGTTTCAGTCCCTTGAGATTCTTGGCAATTTCAGGACACAATTGCTGACCTATGAACAAGCCAAACAAGCATAGTACTTCTAGCTTCTTGCAGTTTATGCCTATCACCTCAATGATAGAACCAATGTTATGATTGTCACTGTCACTGTCACTGAACGAAATTGTCATCTCCTCTATCCTACTCCAGCACTGCATTGCCCTTGAAAATCCTGTACGTTCGATATATAACCCACAAGCTACGGAGAGTACTCTAAGCTTGGGTGACCTACAACATGTATAAGTGTAAAAAGCTAATTTTGTTTTCTCATGGACAGTCCAAGTCCTTCACAAAATCACCCAGTTCAAATCAGAAACATTTAGAAAAATAAATTCACAAAGAGATTATTTCTCAATCAAATTGAGGGTCCCCTTTTAGCTAAGGACTAATAATAGAAAGAAAATACTCATCTATATAATCTACAGATCAGTTGTTTGACAGTCACCAACTAAAATTAAGTTGCATAACAGCTTACTAGTACACTCTTCAACCATAGTTTGACACAAGTTTCACTTTAGTCTCTAAATTTCAATTTGAACAATGTGATCCTTCACTTTAAGTCTAATTTTAATTTGGTCATTCCGTCAAAATTTTTGTTATTGACAAAATTAACAAGTATCCCAAAATCGTTAATATTAACTTCCAATTTAGACAGAAGAACCAAAAATTGAAACTTTAGATAATTGACAAGTATCTCAAAATTGTTGATTTTAACTTTCAATTTAGATAGAATGACCAAATTAAAACTACCACTTAAAAAGTGTGGGATGAAATTGTTCAAATTAAAACTATACCCAGACTAATTTGAACATGTTTTAGCCACAATCTTAACAAAATTGAAATTATACCTTTTTGCAGCATAGACAAGGTGATCATCAGTGACTGTAACAAACTCCCATGGAAACATGATTTTGGTAATTGGGGTAACCCTAACCCTAACACCACCATCTTCATAATCATCATCATCATCATTGTCACATGCATAGACATCCATGACACCACGAAGCAATTTCGTGAAATTTATACGAATATTCCAGAAGGACATGCTATGGAGGGCGCGGAGATTGAGGGTGTTCTGCTCTCCTTTTTCGGCGAAGAATCGATCGTAGCACGCACGTCCCCATGATCGGCACACCCAAGCAACGGTTGTCAACAAAAACGCTGGTTCCAATCTGTTGAAGATGTCAAGCATGAGTTTTTTGTCGAGGCTTTCCCATTTTCCAAAACCCTTCTCTTCGATTTTTGCTGCTTTGCCTCCATTGATTCTTCTCTTGCTCTGGTTAGTCTTCCTCATCTTCTCTCTAACTCTCTCTCTCTCTCTCTCTCTCTCTATCTATCTATCTCTCTCTCTCTGGTGTGTAAAAATGGAGGTGGGTTGGTTGTGTTGGTGCTGAGCTGGTGGTGCATTGGTTGTGTTGTGCATGGTTGCCACTTGGGTGTACGTTACGAAATCAAAATGAGGAATCTTATTTAATGGGTTGCAATTTTTTTTTTTAATTTAAGATTTAGGTAATATATGAAATGAGGAATCTTATTTAATGGGTTGCAATTTTTATTAAGGCCAAGGTTGGTAATTTAAAAATAATTCATTTTTTTATTTTTTTTTATCACATCATATCTTTACATCTCTGTACATCTTTTCGTAAAAAGATAAAAAGTACATTTATTTATGTTATCCCAAACAACCCCTTATATGAAATGAAGAATCTTATTTAAACAACTTACATTTAAGTCTGAATAAAAATTTATTATTCAAGGTATATTATTTTAATATTTTTTAATTTTTTAATTAAAATATAAGGGATAAAAAATATATTTTTGAGATGATTTTTTGATTTTTTATGAAAAAATATGTAAAATATAAAGAAAAACAAATTTTTGACTTTTTGATATAAGTTGTTATTTTTTTGATTTTTTTAATAACTTTTTTACTTTTAAACTAAAATATTTAGTTGTCAAACGATGCCTCAATAGGTCATATTAATCATGTTTTTATCAAATACTATTTAAAAACGTCACTAATTATTAATTTTCAGTAATAATTTAAAAATTGTCATTAATTATAAGTTTTAATGGTAGTTTAAAAAAAAAATCTTCACAAAAAAGTCATTAATTATAAATTTTAGAGACAATTTATAAAAATTATAACAAAAAAGTCACTAATTGTCAATTTTTAACAATATATGTAAAAAATCATCATGAAAAATTATTTTTAGCGACGATTTTATTAAGACTTATTTTCAATAGAATTTGATAAGAATTAATTCTAACTATTAAAACGTATTAGTAATCTAACCTCTTATTTTAACGAGCTGCAAATTTTCTTTTCTAGATTTAGGTAATATATGTTGGTTTTGGCTAGGAGGTAAATACGAAAGGGTGAACATATATATTAATAAATTTTAAGAAAAAGTATGAATTATAATATTAATTTCTATTAGTACAATAAGATGAATATATATATAAATAGCATGTTTTTTATATTCACAGTTAGTTCAAAAAATAGTAACAATAAAACAATCTATTTATTAAAGTAAGGTATTTTGAGGGATTTTTGGGAAGTAGGTTATAATCCACTTCCCAGATTATAACTCACTTCCCTCTCTCACAAAAAATTGATTATAATCAACTTTTAATCAGTTTTTAATCAAAAAATTGATTATAATCAACTTCTCAAAATAACCCTGAATTGTTATACTTGACAATCTTTCATCTCATTACAAATTTCTATAATATAATTGATATTAAAATCTCATACAATGTATTTTTCAATGAATGTGATAAGTAATTAGATAACACCTTATTCTATTCTATAAACTTGGATTTGTAATTAACACTTTCTTTTATTGTTTTTTTTTTTCATTTTTTTTAATGTTATATTTTGATTCATTGTTTTATAAATATAGGGTGACATAGCCCTTGGGGGTGGGTTTAGCAGAAAGTGTCGGCCCAAAAATGCTTTCAACTTGGCTTCAACTCTTCGGCGCCCTTCGGCATAGTGCCCTTAAACGTTACCTTAAGTAATGTCTTAACCCGAAGCTCTTCGGCGCCCTTCGGTATGGTGCCCTTAAACGTTACCTTAAGTAATGTCTTAACCCGAAGCTGAAGTCTGGCGGAGCCTACGTCACCTCATACTTTGGTCACCAAAAAAAAGATAAAAGGTGACATACACTTAAAATTTTTAAAAGAAGAAAAACTTAGAGGAGGCAAGGCTCAATAATATACAAATAATTTTAACTAATTATATAATATAAGTAAAAACGTTGTTGGTTCATTGAGCCTTAAGGGTGATCATGGATCCGTCCAACTCGTTCAACCCGATCAATCTAATCCAACCTGATTGATTTTGGAAAGATACATATCTTTTGGCAGACGGATGTAGAAAAAATATTTCAATATCCGCTAATACAATTTGGATGGTAAATCGATCATCTTACACTCTCATGAATCCGATCCGTCCGTAGATGAAATTTAAAACAAAAATAAAAAATGAATTACTAACAACTAACAACATAGAGTAGAAATAATAAAATATATATTTTTGTAAAAATGAAAAAAAAATACCTTAAAAATATGCATGTGTGGTGTCATGGCCTATTATAGACAAATAATATATATATTTTCAAATTACTAATCATTGGAGATTGTAAAAATAATTAATTATAATTCGAAAAAATGTCCAAAATTTGTAAAGTCCAAATCACCAAACCGATCATATCTATTCGCCAATTCGCATGACCTGTTCAATGTATTTTTCAATGAACGTGATAAGTAATTAGCTGGTACCGTATTCTATTTTTTAGAAACTTGGATTTATAATGAACACTAGTTATAAGAAATTAATTTCTTTTATTATTTTTTTCATTTTTTTTTAATGTCATATTTTGATTCCTTGTTTCATATATATTGAGTGACACACATTTAAAATTTCTAAAAGAAGAAAAATTTAGCAACGGCGAGTCAGTACAATATGTATATAATTTTAACTAATTATATATTATGGAATGAGCTTCTCTTCAATCCACTTTATGGATTAGACCGTACGATTGGGCCTATGAGGCTCTCCCATTTCGATGATCTGAACAGTTCAATGTATATAGCTCGTTGAGTACTTCATCCCTTAAAAAAATCATGTTGATCGGATATCGATAGCCTCTTAATCGGAACACGTCTTTTGTCCATAATAAATATGATTTTAAAAATAAATTATTGACAAAAATGTGTTCTGATCAAAGGGATGTCGATATCCGATCAACATGATATTTTGCAGTGACAAAGTGCTCGACGAGCTGTACACATTAACCAATTCGGATTAGGGATGCTCGCGGATCGATTTTTGATTGTTCGATTTGCGGTTTGGACCCCATATGTCTACAATTTGGGAAAAATTGAACCCGCAACCGCCCACAGTGTGGATTGCGATTTGTGGATGTGAGGATTGCGGTTTGTGCGGATAGAGTTTGCAGATGTGCGGGCGGTTTGCAGATTCGGTTTTTCCTTTAAAATTTTATTTTTGGGCTTGTTTTTTTTCCCATTTTTTAAATATTCTTTTTGGGATTTTCCCTCCATTTTTTAAATATTATTTGGACATAAAATTGCATATTTCTTATCATGAAATCATTATTTTCCAAATGATTTATCCCAAATAAATTACAGCCAATCTATCCAATTTACTTCTAGAAGGAAACATATCGTAAGTACAGGTCAGAATCAGTCAATTGACTCACATTCACTTTACAGAAAAAATGTATAAGCTAAACAATATATACATATGCAGGCAGGTGAGTCCGGGCGCGGGTAAAACCCCCGACCCACCTGCAACCCACAAAACAGGAAAATCCTAACTCACATCCAACCCTAACAATTATGCGAAACCGTCCAAATAGGTGCGAGTAGTCGGGTTAGGCGATCTTCGTGGGTCGAATAACCCTATACTCAGCCCTAGTTCAAATCATCGAAATGAGATCCGTTATAGGTCTCACGGGCCAAACAGTATGATCCAGTTCCCATATAATATAAGCAAAAACGTTGTTGGTTCATTGAGCCTCAAAGTTCTAACACTATTTTCATAAATTTTTGAATTAAAAAATTATAAAAATACACATGGCACATTATTATTTGTTCTTTTATTTTAACATTTTAATTAAATCATTGATTAATATGGAAAAACTTTTAAATTTATTAATTTATGAACTATTTATGGTATCTATTATTATTACTATTTATATCTATAATTTTAAATTTCAAAATTACTTATATAGAAAGTTAAAAAATGAATTTTAGCCATATCTTTTATCAAAATCTAAGTCATATCTAGTTTGAAATTAAAAAAAAAAATTCAAAATAATATTTCAAATGCAATTTTATCCTTATAAAAATAAAAATACATGTAACTTAAAAAAAAAAAATATCCCTATACATGTAACTTCAAATGAACATATTTGTACTTAAAAAAAATAAAAATAAATGTAGCATGAAATACATGTGGCATAAAACTATTGGTCTATCTAGCCATATCTAACTTTAATTTATTTTATTTTTTAAAATGTAACTAGAATTTCAAAACAAAAATTTAACCATATTTAACCCTACAACTAATTTAAAATTTAGAACAAAAAATGGAAATGAAATTTTAATAATAATTTATAAAGAGTTATAAAATTCAAGTGTACATGTCCTAGTCCTATTAAAAAAATATGAAATTAAAAATTAAAATTTTAAATATAAAGTTTAAATTAATAATTAACATTTCATTTCTCTTAAGCAAGTTTTAAGCCAAAAGCATAACACATACCCAATCTAAATATTGGATATTGTTTTCAAATGTAAATATACTTTAATATTAATAGAATAGACATTAGTCGTATTTAAGAATAAATATATAAATTTCATACTTAATATTTTAAAATGTTAATAACTATGAAAAAAAATTATATACATATTTCTTATTTTGATTATATATATTTATATAACAATTTAATACAAATAAATAAATAAGTACACAAGTAACTCATGGATTATTCTTAGGACAATAATAGTATAAAAGTCAATCCGAAATCGATTTTTAGGCTATATTTAGTATTTAGAAAAAATTACACATAAATCCCATGGGGGGAAATGTTGCTTTATATAGTCCTCAATGTTTTTTTTAAAACCATTTAGTCCTTTTTTATTTTTGTTATGGTATTTTGTTTATATGTATTGTATATGTAATTGTCTGATTTGCCCACATTTGTGATTTCTTTTGATTTTTTTGTTGCTATTGGTTTGGTAAGGTATGGGATAACATTCTTTTTTTGGAGGAGGGGGTGCGTGGACTGCGGGTGGGGGGAGAGGTTGAGGTGTTGCTCAGTTGGTGTTCTTTGTGTTTGAATACATTTTTGTAGGTGGGGGGGGGTTGGGTGTTGCTGTTCAAATCTTCTGCTTCAAAAATGGTGGGTGTGCTCTGCATTTTTCAATTCAGGTTTTGTTGATTTGATTTTTCTGTTATTGGGTGTAATGTGTTTTCTGGGTTGGTTATGATGTGTTCCCTGTAAGTGTGGTGAGTAATGTTGTTATTGGGGTGTAACTTGGCTGTTTGTGGGTTTCGGTGGTTTGGTAATGTGGATATGTCGGGTTTGTGATTTTTATATTGTTTGTCAATGGTGTAGTGCTATGATAACAACATTACTGTTAGTGTCCTGGGGATTTTCGTTTTATTGTAATGTTCGAATATGTTGATGGGGGTTGTCAATGGTAGTTGGGTTTGTAATGTGTTATCAATGGTGGTTGGGTTGTCAATGGTGACTGGGTTTGTAATGTTCATTTTACTGTTGTTGCTATGTTTGTTGTCCCAATATTCTAATGTTATGTGTTGAATTAACATTAACAGTATAAATTAAAAAAACACAAACAGATGGTCCTCCTAATTTAATCGTATAAAAATTTTGTGGAATAGATTGTTTATGATAGAACATTGGTTATGTAGAACATTGCCTTTATGCTCGAAGAAACAGATGGTCCTCCTGATTTACCATCAGTTTCTAATAATACGACTATATCATCATTATTAGGTGGAAGATTTCCATTTCCTTTGTTGTGGGTGTTTGAACCATCAGATTCAATTAAAGATGTTTCTTCTGAATTGAATTTATTCCCAATAATGTTAGCCTGAACACCCATATCAAGTTGTTTTGTTCTTTGCTTTGCTACCTATAAATATGTGTTGGATTTTTGGCAAAGTGTTAATGTGTTTTTTTTTGGCCAGGCATGGAGTTCGCAGTGTTGTTGTTGTGTACATTCGGCCAGACCAATGCGGTGTTGTGTATCTACCAAACATTCACATATGCTCGGTTGGTTGACATTGTTTGTCACAAATTTGATATTTGTGACCAGGGATTGGTTTATTTCTTGTTCACTATTCCTGGGTACAACAAGTTTAAGATTGATTGCGACAATGATGTGCAAAACATGTTGTCACTTGCAAAGTCATTTGGTCTTGATCCTATTAACGCACTAATTCAAATGCGAAATAATGTGTCGGGCAGTCAACTTGGTTTAGCAGGGTCCCCCCATGATGGTCCGAGCAACACTACAGATTGGTGAACGACCGATATGGAGGACCGTACTGATTTGTTAGCGGATTATTGTCCCCATAAGAAGAAGATGTTCTTGTCTGCTAGATGGAAGTTCAGTATTACAAATGTTGGCCAATCTTTTTTGGGGGGTGTGCATGAATTTCGGACGGTACTTTGCAAGTATGCTGTTGAATGCGATTTTCAGTTTAAGTACGTAAAAAATGACTCTGCCATGTAACTACTGTATGCAAGTTCGTAACGTCAACTAGGTGTGGGTGGTTGATTCACTCAAGAGTGTCTGCTTCGAACGGGATTTTCTGTTTGAAAAGGTTCAATCCCATGCATTCTTGTGGGGTTGCTGTATGAACATATAGAAACCCACAGACGGGGTCAGATTTGGTTTTTGATGTTATCGCATGTCGTGTGCGTGAACAACCGTTGACATGACCAACTGACGTGGTTTTCGACATGAAAAACGGCTATAGGTTAGACATTAGTTACCGGGTTGCTTGGTTAGGGGTGGAAAAAGCGTGAAGTGAAGTATTCGGTGATCACGATATGTCGTTCGACCAACTCAGGTAGTATAGTGATGCCGTTATGCAAAACAATCCACATAGTTATATCAACTTGGATTTCAAGCAACAAACTGGACATTTCGTGAGGTATTTCATATCTTTTTGTTCATGCATCGATGGGTTCAAAAATTGTCATTCGCTTTTATTTTTGGATGGTACATTTTTAAAAGGAAGGTTCAAGGGGACGTTGCTTGTGGCAACCGCTAAAGGATAGGAACCAATGTATGCTATTTATTTTTTTAATGGTTCATTGTACAATTTCATGGTTGTGTTATACTATTTTCAAACATCACAACATGTACATCATATTTCTGTTTATATTTGTTTTAAATTTTGCATTCCAATACGAACTTATTATTGGCTTATTGTAGACACCCCATTTTTGACCGACCTTAAGACTCAGACGTCACCAGTTGAGCGCTCGGTGATACTGCATATTATGCTCGTTTAGAAGTCTCAGAGTCGCGGCCGTGAGCCCTGCCTCCGGATTTCCGAACCTTCTTCTGTGCCTTGCCTCGGTTTGCGAACCAGGCTCGGTTTTCTCTGTTTCTTTTCCTGAGGGGGGGAGAGGTCCTGTAGACCATCTCTCAGTGGCCGTGGGCTACATTTGGTGGCCGTAGGCCATTTTTCCCATTTCGGAGGCCCGGTTCTCGGTTTTCGAGCTGTCAGGGCCGTGTGCCTCGGTTCGGGACCGCTTACCATCTCCTATTGCTCCAGTTTTTGGTGTACATCTTATTTTACTCCCTTTTGAGGACACGTGAGGTCCTAAGAGACCCACTTCGTGGTTGAATACCCATTTTAATTGCTCAATCAGAGCAGTTTTCAGGGCCCAAACTGCGCGTTTGGCCCCCGAACATTCGTTTTGCATCGGTTTTTGTTCATTTTCTTGTCAGGTACCTCTGTTTCTTCACCAGGAAGGCCGTAGAAGCGGCGGGAGGCCAGCAATTGCTTCAGAACCCAGTTATATATTCTCCGGCGCCCCGACACCCGTTTTTCTCACTTCTGAAGCCAATGCTGAACAGCCTTAGGCCATTTTCTTGAACTTTTAACCACATATTTATGAATGTACACACATAGGGAGGACCCTAAAGTTGGTGGCCGGCCACAAATGTTGCTTTGACCCTTTTGAACCCCTCCCTAAAAGTTGCCTATCTCTTCTCTCTCCTGTTTTACAGTTTGCAATTTTGAACCATAGGGTTGTGTTAAGGGCACCTGGGAGGACACCAATGTGAAGTGGCCGGCCACTAATTCAACTTGGCCCTTTTGACCCTTGGCCGGCCGGCCATGGGGGGTGGCCGGCCAGCCACCTGCATCTCTAAAAAGGGGCCGGCCATGATACTCAGGTTGTGTTTGTTACAGTTGTACACTTTTTCTCTCCAAAAACCTGTATCCGGAGAGGACCTTTTTTGGGGGGAAACTTGGCTTGTTTTCCTCCCATTTTCTTTCCCTCCTTTTCCCCCCTCTTTGGTCTAAAAAAAGCTGGCCTCCAGCATTGAGAGAGAGGTTGGAAAAAATTGCCTTAGGCTCTTGCATGCATATCTCCCTCCATCTCATCCATTTCCTTCAAAAAACACCCAAACCCTACCCCATTTTCACACCACTATCTAGCACCACCACCACTACTCCATTTTCAGAAACTTGGGGAGCTTTCCAGAAGCTAGGAAGCATCACTCCTCAAGCCAAGAAGCAATCAAGGGTTGGTCTTCAAGGGTACACATCCATTCCATCTTTTTGAGCTTAATTTTGCAACATTTTTCTAGCTAGTTTGCTTGCTGTTTTGAGCTCCGGCCAAAACTGAAAGTACCCTTTATTTGAGCTATATTTCATGTTTTATTAAGGGACTTTTGTCATTTGAGGTCCCCATCTTGCACTTGCTTCATTATCCTTCTTGTATGCCATAATCTTGCATAGTATTTTTGGCCTGTGTGTGATCTGTTTTGGAGCATGGTGTAAACTGTAGATAGGATTATTTTGAGCCCCTCTTCAACATTGAAGAAGGGCTCATCACTATTTGGGATCTCCATGTGCCACTTGTCATTATATCCCTCTTTGGTCCCCATTTTTGCATGATCTATTAGCCTATTATGCTTCTGTTTTTGGTCATTTTATAGAACTGAAAACAGTCTTATTTTGACCCCATATTCATGTTTCATTAAGGGTCTTTGGCTTTTTGATGAATTTTTTGTATACTTTGTGTTTTGACCTCTTTTGGGCCCTATCTTGCATGGAATTTTGAGCATAC
Organism: Camellia sinensis; assembly: GCF_004153795.1. NCBI lineage: Eukaryota > Viridiplantae > Streptophyta > Magnoliopsida > Ericales > Theaceae > Camellia > Camellia sinensis. Next base: position 447,048 of record NW_021024703.1, read on the forward strand.
TTGTGTACTGATTTAGGCTTGGCCATCAACTATAAAATATCATATTTTTTGCCCCTCTTCAATATTGTAGAAGGCCCCTAATCTGTTTGGGGTCGGCAGCTGTGAGTTGCTTCTTTACCTCATGTTTAGGGCCATTTTTGCATGCTATTTTTTCCCTATTTGTGTTTGCTATTTGGCCATTCTTTGAACTGTAAAAATGCTTATCTAGGGGCTTCCTTGCTTCTGTATTTTCATCTCATGTTCAAATTATGCATGCATTGCATAGCTATAGGCCATTTCATGCGCCAAAATTCATGTTTCGGGACTTGTTCCGTGCATCGGGTATCATTTCGCTTTGTTTCGGGGCTGTTTTCCCCCTCGTTTTGCTACTTATTTTTGCCTATTTTCATATCATATTCCATGTCTTTGCCATGTCTCATTAGAGTGGCATTTCGGTGCCTGAGGGTCGGTCCTCGGTTTGCGTGCACGCGTGCACGCATTTCGAGTTGTCTTGTTTTCATCTGATGGCCTCTTATGTGAGTGTGGCTGAGGCTCTCTCATGTTGGTGTAAGCCCATTATTGCATTGCGTATGCCATTTCATCCATAGCATTGTGTATGCTCGGTTGTGTATTACCTCGTGCAGTGTGTATGTCATTCCATAACATTGTGTATGTTAGGATTGTATCTTAGTTGCATTTCATGCATGTCATGCATATTGCATCGTGTTCGGGATGGGAGTTAGCCCGGGCACGGGAAACAAGGTGCATTCCGTACTCCAAGTGACGGAACGTGTCTCAATTCCCTAGCCACCGACGCTCCGGATTATCCATGATGGAGTTAGGTTTTAGTTGAGTTTTCATGTGCATTCATTTCATATTAAATTGTGAAATTCGACTCCTCAGCCATCATGCATCGAGATGCGTGATTGGTGGCACGAGGATCGAGGCATGCATACATTTGTGAAAATACATTGCTATGCCCCTTTCCTGCTCTCTGTTGCAGCAAATCAAGAATCAGCGGTCTTCCGAGGCTCGGCACGCATTTCAAGAACAGGTGCAAACAGAGGCTAATTGGGGCATCCCAATAGATTTCCGCGCAAGGCAGCCTAAACATGCATCATTCATCAGAATCAGGGCAATCCCTGGCTTGCATGCCAGTTTTACAGCTTTCTTAGTTAATTTGTAAATTAATTAGGAATTTGTACATTATTTGGACTGTAATATTCTTTTATTCGGGACTGTATATTTATTCGGACCCTCTGCACGAGGGCACAACTGTAATAAGTTGTGGGTGAGTGTGATGTATGTCTTCAACCCAGTCTTTTCTTCCCTTTAATTTACCGTGCTTATGGATGGTTAGTTAGGGCATATTTCAATTAGCATACAGATGACAGCATGTTGCATCATTCATTTCTGTTTTGCATGCACGGTGCTCGGCGCATCAGTACTAACTGCATCGTACTTTCAATTCCAAATTGAATACATGTTAGTTTTGTTGCATCTCATATGCCCAAGTTTGTAGAATAGCCGACCTGCTATAGTTTTGCATCTTGCATGTTGTTGCATAGGCATTGTCCTGTATATTTAGGATCATGCATGGGATTTCTAATAAGCTTCTTTTCCTTTTTTTTTGGCTTGGAGTACTCGGTGAGTTTAATGCTTTGAGCATCCTTGCATGCGTGTGAGTTGACTGCCAATGAATAGCATGCTTACTATGAGGCAATATGCTTATTGTGATATAACTGCCTGAATGCTGTGGGTGAAGGTAGGGTTACTTGGATTGGATAAATCATCCACCTGTTTGTTTTTACGCCAACCAGAATAGTGGCAGAAACCATCTTTTCTAAGCCCACCTGCGGTGGCAAAATCTTGCATTTTAAGCCTACTTGCGAGTAGCAAAACCATCTTTCAAATAAACAAGCACGAAATGTTTTGTTCGCAATCGGGCGACCCAGTTCTATACTTATATGCCTGTGGCATCACATAGTAACCTATGGTAATAACCGAATAAAGGAAAACACAAGTTTTTCCAAAAATAGATATCACAGGTTAGTAGAGGCCGACTTTTGATCGGGCGAGCGGGGGTGCTCACGAAGTGACCTTCCCAATCGTACCAACGTTCCCGAGCCGAGGCAAACTTTGGTGATGACGGACACGTGCCTTAGGCAAACGAGTCAGGGTTTCCCTAAATTTCCCAAAATAAAATATTTAGGTGGCGACTCTGTATTCTGGCAAAGCAGTCCATGTTTGGCCTCTCTTCAAAATATGTTTCTCAAAAGATTTGCCGGATTTGGACTATTTGGTTCAATTTAGAACGTGACAAATTTAAGAGTCCTCGAGCGTAGTGACCCAAATGAACAGAACGGAGCTCTCGTTCCTCCCGGTGGAGGGCGTTCGAGGACGTCTACAGTTTCTGGCGCGACTCTGCTGGGATTTAGAAAACTTGACTCGAACTCGTGATAGTCTGTTTTTTACTACACTTGTGTGTTTCTTTGCATTGCATTTGCATTGGTGGCGCCTAGGCAACGTGTTTGCCATCTGCTAATCTCTGACGGTGCCGGAGGCTTGTCTCGTTCACGGCATGACCATAAGGCTGACCGGTTGTGGGCTCTGCCAATATGGGAACTCAAACCCCGGTTTTACCAGGGCACCCTTTTTGACCATTCGACTAGTGCATATTTCGGATCCATAGTGAGCATTCCAAACTGGACAAGGTGTTTACCCATTTATAGGTTGGTTTGAAAACCAGCTGGTGTGCGTAGTGAAAACCCTAGCTCGCCTGACAAAATAGGAAGGAAACCCTACCCCAAACATAGGGTGTTTTGGCTCTCAATTTGTTTGTTTTTCGATGCGTCCCATACGAATGCATGTATCAGTTTACAGTTTGGGCATCAGGCCCTGCGGGCAAACCAGTTCAGTATTTGGGAGGTCAGCTTTACCTGTGGGTAAATCAGACTCAGATTCTGAGGCCGATTTTTGGGCAGCAAAGTCATAGAGGGCACACTTATTCAACTATCCGCTATCTGTTAGATGGATCAGGCTGAGATATGCTTGTTTTCTCTTTGCTAGGGTAGTCTGGGAAACCATAAGCTTCAGAAGGCCCCGATATCCCCGCAGGTCATCGAACTTGTGCTGATAGACTTTGTCAGGTCAGAGATTCAGTTCAAGGGCAATCAGTGTTCTCTTGCAGAGGCGGGGTAAAAGGGCTAAGTCGGCAACAATACACCGGTTCAGCAGTTACAGATCAAGTGGCCTTATCCACCCCACAGTGAACAAATCAGGCTGAGGTCTCAGTTTTCTAACTGCAAGGATAGATACCAGTCAGTCCGATTGAACAGACGAACACGTAGGGGACTGGGGCAATGATGCGCCAGCATGATAAAGAAAGTAATGAAACTATGCAGCAGGATGCTGTTCGCCGAGATAAATTTGCCAAACAATAGGCTGAGATCATGGCCCAGTAGGCAGAGTTAATTGCCAGATTGCAACAACAAACCGGGGCATCTGCTTCACACCCAGTTCCTCCCCCACCAGGAGTCCCGGCACCTGGGAAGGCACCAAATGTCCAGGCAGATACGGACATACCAATGGGGCCAGCTCCGCCCCCAATTCTACCCCAGCTATCTAAGGCACCTACGCCTGTCAATCAACCGGACTCTCCTTTTGAGTTTGAGGTAGACCATACAGCACTGAACTTGAACAAGCTTGAGAAGTTGTTCAAGAAATCCCAAGGGATAAAGGCTATCCCAGATATCGAGGACGGATATACCCACGTGGCTGTGACGCTGCCAGATAGGTTCAAAATGTCGCAAATCGATCGCTTCGACGGATCTGGCGATCCCATGGTCCACCTCTGGTTATTCTCAGATATACTACAGCCGATGGGCCTCACCAGACCGTAGAAGCTTTCACTATTTGGCCAAACCCTGCCGGGTGTGGCCGTTATCTGGTACGCAAAGTTGGAAGATGAGGTAAAAAGAAGTTGGGATGAAATGGCCGAGGCCTTTGTCGCACAATATTCATACAATACCCAAATCGAGATTACGACCCGTGATCTTGAGGCGATGAGGCAGGAGCCAAAGGAGAGCTTCTCAGAATTCGTGTCTCGATGGAGAGCGAAGGCCTCGATGATGACTCTAAGGCCTACTGATAAGGATCAAATCCGGATGATTGTGCGCAATCTCCAGCCTAAGCTAATGCAGAGAATGATTGTAATCCCCTTTCCCACTTTCTCAGATTTGCACGATATGGGGGTACAAATCGAAGATGCAATGAGGCAAGGTCTGTTTGACCAGGATAAGGAGCAGCCCAGGAGGGCGTTTACCCGCAGTTCGAATGCGACCACCAGCGGTGACGCAGCTGCAAGATCTTCCGAAGTGGGCATGGTCGCCACCACCACACCAAGAGCAGCCACCCCCTTTGTTGGTGTATCTACTTCAAACCCCCGAACTTCAGACTATCTACCCCAAGGCAAGAGGGTTTTCACCCCACTCTATATGTCTTTGTCTAAAGCCCTGGGGGTCCTACTCAGGAAAGGACATCTGAAACCGCTAGAGCAACGGCCTCTACCTGATCTTCTCCCTGCAAAGCATGACCCGACTAAGTACTGTGCTTTCCATCAACAAACCGGTCATGACACCGACTATTGCGTCCGTCTCCGCCACGAGATACAAAATTTGATTGACAACGGGGTTATCCCCGCACCAGGTCCTACAAAGTCTATCGGCACTTGATCAGTGAACTTATGGGGGGATAATGTGATGTGATTGGGGGGATGAACCACCTGCGGGCGGTGCTCAGTTTACTCCGGATGTGGCGTATGGCACGCACTGTTTTGAGCATTTTACAAATGCTATTTTTGTGCTTTTTGACTTGGGTATTGGGTCAGTTTTTGTTGTTTTGTTTTGAGTCTATCTTTTTGTTTTGAGTCAGTCTCTTTTGTTTTGGGTCTGTCTTGTTGTATCGAGTCAACCCTGTTGTATAGGAGTCGGGTGATTCCGGGGGGTGTTACCTCGGGCATCACCATTTTGTTTTATGTTTGTCTTTTCGTTTTGTTTTGAGTCTGTTTCTGCCAGGGAGCCAGTTGTGCCGACAGATTTGAATGAACAGCAATGGTTTTTCATGCTTTTGTGTTTTCTTCTGCCGTGTGCCAGTTGTACCAGAAATTCTAAGTGAGATGGCAGTATTTGACTAGAAGCTGTGTCTTTTCTGTGCCTTGAATTCATTGTATCGACCTAAGTTTTCCAAAACTTTTTGAACACCGCGGTGAAAACAAAGAGGGAGGAATTCCTCGGGATTTGAAAAACTTTGATCAAATTGAGAGAAAGAGAGGCATGCTAAGCCCTTAATGATTAAAATTATGCTTGTTAATGTGAGTACTGGGAAGGATCCTGGCTTGATCCAGATTGGTTCTACACTGTCTTCAGCGCGAGCGATTTGTCGCTTTCTTAAAAACTTTCAAAAATAAAATGTTTTGCGCGGTCCTGCGAAGACCTGTGTGGAATCGCTCTTGAGATTGTGCAGCCTAGGATCGCTCTCAACCTCGAGACTCAACCCCTTCGCTTCCAAACCTTGAACTTGAATTCAGAAGGTTCAACGGTCAACTACGATATGAGGCCTGTGTGGCCAGATTCGAAACAGCCCTCGAACAAGAGGCACCAAAGTCAGATCAAGAAGATCAGACCTCATCAGAAGAAGCTTGCGAAGCTAGAACAGAAACACCCCTCGAACTAGGGGCGAAAATGTCCGATGTGCTCGAAGAGCCGAAGATGGATCCTTCTGCAAATCGATACAACAGCCACTCTCTTGGATACGGATGGCTTCGAGATCCTAAAACCATTTGGCATGGACTTGTTACACTTTTACCCTTTGAGAGGCTCGCTGGTCCGAAAACCCGGAAGGGCGACCCAGGCAAAAGTTAAAGCAAGAGAAAAATACAAAAAAAAAGAAGCAAAAAATGCAAAAGAAAAAAAGAAAACAAAAAAAAAAGAAAAATGAAGAAAAATGCAAAGAAAAGAACAAAAAAAGAAAATCAAAAGAAAAAAAATGAAAAGAAAGAAGAACAAAGCTCGCAAGGTCGAAAACTCGCGACGGACGCCTTGGCAAAAGTTAGAGCGCAAAAAGAGAGGTTAAATACCCGAGTGTACCTTAACCCCGAACTACGTAAGGCTTGATTCCTATCTTTGGGATACGTAGGCAACTTCATTCTGAAGTCCAGCCGTAAAACACTTCAAATTCGATTGTGTCCATGCGATGGTTTTGGTCATCTTTGTCTTCTCTGTATCTGAGAGTCTGGTTGCGTTCGTCGCTCTGAGGACTGCCCACAAAGCGCTACGGTGCCATCCAAACAAATGGCAACTTTCCGTTGCCACTCGATGCGCTACAAGGCCATTCAGACAAGGGGCAGCTTCCCATTGCCATTCAATGCGCCATGGCGCCGTTCAAACAAGGGGCAACTTTCCGTTGCCATTCAATGCGCTGCAGTGCCGTTCAAACAAGGGGCAACTTTCCGTTGCCATGCAATTCCCCTCAAGCAAGGGGCAATTTTCCTTCGGATATGAGGTTGTGCATCTCAAGGATAGGTTCCATGCTCGTTCAGCAGCGGCCGTTTGCGAAATAGTTTTTGAGAATTTTTACTGAGGTTGACTAATCTTCTCGAAAAGTATTCCATTTTCAAAACTGGACCATTTCTTGGACCCAAAAGAGGAAAATTTTCAATGCTCATGGCCTGACTTGCATGATTTTAAATCAGAAAATTGAACAAGCATGTTAATCTAACTCTCATTTTGGTCAAAATTTTTTAGGAGAAAACTAAAACAAAAAAAAAAAAATGGTCAAAATGATGAATTAGGGGCACAGTTGAGTCAGGCTTCCTGTCTTTTCCTCGTTGTCAATGCATTTGCCAGAAAGGGCACCACTGAAGTCAACAACAAAGGGCTGAAAGCTCTCTCATCCTCCAAGCAACGAGGTATCAAGCAAAGTGCGAAGCACGAACTAGAATGGGCCAAGATATTCGCACTCCCATCATCTGGACAGATTCTTTCACGTCCAGTCTCCCCAGTAAAGCCATCATCAACTGATGTTAGCCTGCAGATTTGCTACACACCCAGTTATACGCACACCCTCTGCGGGAGAAACTCACTGTTGTGAGCAGAAGAAAGAGTTTAATCTAGCAGAATGCTAGGGGTAGAGCCCACAATTTGCTGTTTATCCATCAACCACCCAGGGAAGGATGAAAAATGAGAAGATTGAAGAATAGAGAGATGTGCGATAAGAGGAAAGAGAATAAGAGGGCTTTTTCACAGAAAACCAGAGCTTGAGGGCGAGTGAATGTGAGAATCAACAAATGAGTAACTGCCTGTTGAGCATTGAAAGTGGCATTCGACCACGAAGTGGGTTCTCTCTGACCTCAGTGTCCCTCAAAAGGGAGTAAATAAGATGTACGCCAAAACCAGAGCAATAGGAGATGGTTAAGTTGTCCCGAACCGAGGCACACGGCCTGACAGCTCCGAAAATCAAGAACCGGGCTCCGAAATGGGAAAAAATGGCCTACAGCCACAAAATGAGCCCACGGCCACTGAGAGATGGTCTACGAGACCTCTCCCTCCCCTCAGGAAAAAAAAACAGAGAAAATCGAGCCTAGTTCGCAAACCGAGGCAAGGCACAAAAGAAGGTTCGGAAATCCGGAGGCAGGCTCACGGCTGCGACTCTGAGACTTCTAAACGAGCATAATATGCAGTATCACCGAGCGCTCAACTGGTGATGTCTGAGTCTTAAGGTCGGTCAAAAATGGGGTGTCTACAGTTGCCCCTCTTTGACAGAACTCGAAAGTCATAAGTGACGGGAGTGAATGTCAAAGCCCAGAGACGACCCATTTTTGACAAGGCCGAAGACTTAAACATACAAAAATAGACAAAGATGTGCCCGCAAGCATGTGCCGCAGGCAGGGGAAAAATGCAAATGATAATGCAAGAAGCCAAACATAACTTATGATCATGCAAAGAAATATGGAGACGTAACCCAGTGTTTAGGGACGTATCCTAAGGTTTAGGGACGTATCCAGGTTAGAAAAGAAGGAGAAACATAGGGACGTATCCCGGTGTTCCGCAAGGAATGAGAAACATAGGGACGCATCCCGGTGTTCCGCAAGGAATGAGAAACATAGGGACGCATCCCGGTGTTCCGCAAGGAATGAGAAACATAGGGACGCATCCCGGCATTTCAGAATGGTGTGAGCATTGGAACGTATTCCGAACACTTTTAAACGAAGCGAGAGAAACATAGGACGCATCCCGGTGTTTCAGAATGGTGTGAGCATTGGAACGTATTCCGAAATGCTTTTAACCGAAGAGGGAGAAACATAGGGACGTATCCCGGCGTTTCAAGATGGTGTGAGCATTGGAACGTATTCCAAAAATGCTTTTAACCGAAGGGAGGAAAACATAGGGACGTATCCGGCGTTTCAGAATGGTGTGAGCATTGGAACGTATTCCGAATGCTTTTAACCGAAGAGGGTCTAACATGTCGCACGCGCAAGGAAAAAGAATGATAATTGCAAGTGAAATTGGTGCATAAAAAATGCAAGTAATTGAGCATAACAATGCGAGATAGATGTGCATTATCAATGCAATGAATGGGCATAAACAATGCTAGTGAAGTGGGTGCATAACAATGCAATTGGAACGTGCATCACAATGCAAGCATGAGAAGTGCATAACAATGCGGGTGGAATGGTGCATAACAATGCAAGTGGAATGTGCGCGACAACGCATATTTAAAACAAAAAGCCGAATAAGGGAATACAAGCCTTAAGTAGACCAATTTCCAAACGTAACCTCCGATTTACCTCTCGAGGGGTCACGATACATTCCAAAAAAGGATACACCTCGCGCATGCCGACCGACGATGAGCTACACATCGAAGACAAGAGTTGAAAATTCCACAGAAACCTTTTGAGCTGAAAAGAGTGGGTTCTTCTTGCACTTTCTTGATTGTACTCCTAAACCGCGGTTACTACCTTTCCTTCCTGGCCATGTTCACAACTTTCCCTATTCTCCAACGGGGTGATAGACTAGGTTGGTTCAGTATCCAAAATCGAGGTGCATTCACATGCTATCTCAATCTATGGGCTGCCATACAGATTTCAAGCGCCGAGATAGACCCCTGGGTATTTTAAACCAGACTTTAGTCTCAGAAATTCCGAACCTTTGCATTCTAGGCAATAGCCGTCCGAACTCTAGTTTCCACCGTCGCAGTTGGTCTCTAGGAACTCATGGCAAACACAGCCGAGATGCATCTGGCAGGGGCTGGTTTTCTGAGGGAGCACTTTGATTACCATTCTGGCACTGAAGTAGGCTTGAGTTTGAGCATGAGGTAGAGGCGCACTCATACTTCGGAGCATTTGGCAAGACTTAAGGGGTACACACGGAATGTAGTCTCGGAACTTACTGGAGTTGAAACAAACTCAGATACCCGACATTTCCTCTTTTGCTTTTGCTTTGTAGTCTGGAACCCATAAGCTTCAAATAGGTCCTAGTTTTGCTGTTCTGACATGACCTGGGTTGAACCCTGCGGTTTTATGAAAGAACGAATCTTGTTTTGCACAGATGTGGAGAACGGCACGGCACTCGGAGCGCAAAACGATTCATTTTTTGAAATTGGGAGATGAGTTTTTGACCAAGTATTGAGCCTCTGACTGAACACAGCAAAATGACTCAACAAAGGAAATAAAAGGCACACAACCTAGACACATCGAGTAACACTCGAAACGACTCGAAACAAGAATCAAGATAAAACAAAAAGACACGACACTCAGACGTGCACAGGGAGCCTGTTTCACCGGGTAGTGTTTCCACCCTT
>NW_021024703.1:456909-493667 GCF_004153795.1 Camellia sinensis
CTCGAGACTCAACCCCTTTGCTTCCAAACCTTGAACTTGAATTCAGAAGGTTCAATGGTCAACTACGACGTGAGGCCTGTGTGGCCGGATTTGGAGCAGCCTTCAAACAAGAGGCCAGGAAAGTCAGGTCAAGAAGATCAGATCTCATCAGAAGAAGCTTACAAAGCAAAACAGTAGCCATTCTACTGGATTCAGATGACTTCAGGATCTCAAAACCATTTGGCATGGACAAAGCTACACTTATAGCATGTGAATGCGCCTCGATTCTGGATACTGAATCAACCTAGACTGTCACCCCGTTGGAGAATAGGGAAAGTTGTGAACATGGCCAGGAAGGAAAGGTAGTAACCGCGGTTTAGGAGTACAATCAAGAAAGTGCAAGAAGAACCCACTCTTTTCAGCTCAAAAGGTTTCTGTGGAATTTTCAACTCTTGTCTTCGATGTGTAGCTCATCGTCGGTCGGCATGCGCGAGGTGTATCCTTTTTTGGAATGTATCGTGACCCCTCCGAGAGGTAAATCGGAGGTTACGTTTGGAAATTGGTCTACTTAAGGCTTGTATTCCCTTATTCGGCTTTTTGTTTTAAATATGCGTTGTCGCGCACATTCCACTTGCATTGTTATGCACCATTCCACCCGCATTGTTATGCACTTCTCATGCTTGCATTGTGATGCACGTTCCAATTGCATTGTTATGCACCCACTTCACTAGCATTGTTATGCCCATTCATTGCATTGATTATGCACATCTATCTCGCATTGTTATGCTCAATTACTTGCATTTTTATGCACCAATTTCACTTGCAATTATCATTCTTTCTCCTTGCGCGTGCGACATGTTAGACCCTCTTCGGTTAAAAGCATTCGGAATACGTTCCAATGCTCACACCATTCTGAAACGCCGGGATACGTCCCTATGTTTCTCCCTCTTCGGTTAAAAGCATTTTGGAATACGTTCCAATGCTCACACCATCTTGAAACGCCGGGATACGTCCCTATGTTTCTCCCTCTTCGGTTAAAAGCATTTCGGAATACGTTCCAATGCTCACACCATTCTGAAACACCGGGATGCGTCCCTATGTTTCTCTCGCTTCGGTTAAAAGTGTTCGGAATACGTTCCAATGCTCACACCATTCTGAAATGCCGGGATGCGTCCCTATGTTTCTCATTCCTTGCGGAACACCGGGATGCGTCCCTATGTTTCTCATTCCTTGCGGAACACCGGGATGCGTCCCTATGTTTCTCATTCCTTGCGGAACACCGGGATACGTCCCTATGTTTCTCCTTCTTTTCTAACCTTGGGATACGTCCCTAAACCTTAGGATACGTCCCTAAACACTGGGTTACGTCTCCATATTTCTTTGCATGATCATAAGTTATGTTTGGCTTCTTGCATTATCATTTGCATTTTTCCCCTGCCTGCGGGCATGCCTGCGGGCACATCTTTGTCTATTTTGTATGTTTAAGTCTTCGGCCTTGTCAAAAATGGGTCGTCTCTGGGCTTTGACATTCACTCCCGTCACTTATGACTTTCGAGTTCTGTCAAAGAGGGGCAACTGTAGACACCCCATTTTTGACCGACCTTAAGACTCAGACATCACCAGTTGAGCGCTCGGTGATACTGCATATTATGCTCGTTTAGAAGTCTCAGAGTCGCAGCCGTGAGCCCTGCCTCCGGATTTCCGAACCTTCTTTTGTGCCTTGCCTCGGTTTGCGAACTAGGCTCGATTTTCTCTGTTTTTTTTCCTGAGGGGAGGGAGAGGTCTCGTAGACCATCTCTCAGTGGCCGTGGGCTACATTTTGTGGCTGTAGGCCATTTTTCCCATTTCGGAGCCCGGTTCTTGATTTTCGGAGCTGTCAGGCCGTGTGCCTCGGTTCGGGACAACTTAACCATCTCCTATTGCTCTGGTTTTTGGCGTACATCTTATTTACTCCCTTTTGAGGGACACTGAGGTCAGAGAGACCCACTTCGTGGTCGAATGCCACTTTCAATGCTCAACAGGCAGTTTTCAGGGCCCCGAACTGCGCGTTTTGGCCCCCGAACATTCGTTTTGCATCGGTTTTCGTTCATTTTTGGCAGGTACCTCTGTTTTATCACAAGGAAGGTCACTGAAGGGTGGGAGGCCAGCAATTGTTGCAGCAACCAGTTATACATCCTCCGATTTTTCTTACTTCCGAGCCAATGTTGAACACCCTTGGGCCATTTTCTTGAACTTTAACCCACATAATTTATGAGTGAGTACACACATCGGGAGGACCCTAAAAGTTGGCGTGGCCAGCACTAATGTTGCTCTAAAAGTGGCCTATTCTCTCTCTTGTTTTACAGTTGACAATTTTGAACCATAGGGTTGTGTTGAGGGCACCTGGGAGGACACCAATGTGAAGTGGCCGGCCACTAATTCAACTTGGCCCTTTTGACCCTTGGCCGGCCGGCCATGGGGGGTGGCCGGCCGGCCACCTGCATCTCCAAAAAGGGGCCGGCCATGATCCTCAGGTTGTGTTTGTTACAGTTGTACACTTTTTTCCCCCAAAAACCTGTATCCGGAGGGGACCTTTTTTGGGGGGAAACTTGGTTTGTTTTCCCCCCATTTTCTTTCCCTCCTTTTCCCCCCTCTTTGGTCTAAAAAAAGCTGGCCTCCAGCATTGAGAGAAGGGTTGGAAAAAATTGCCTTAGGCTCTTGCATGCATATCTCCCTCCATCTCATCCATTTCCTTCAAAAAAACACCCAAACCCTACCCCATTTTCACACCACTATCTAGCACCACCACCAATACTCCATTTTCAGCAACTTGGGGAGCTTTCCAGCAGCTAGGAAGCATCACTCCTCAAGCCAAGAAGAAATCAAGGGTTGGTCTTCAAGGGTACACATCCATTCCATCTTTTTGAGCTTAATTTTGCAACATTTTTCTAGCTAGTTTTCTTGCTGTTTTGAGCTCCGGCCAAAACTGAAAGTACCCTTTATTTGAGCTATATTTCATGTTTCATTAAGGGACTTTTGTCATTTGAGGTCCCCATCTTGCACTTGCTTCATTATCCTTCTTGTATGCCATAATCTTGCATAGTATTTTTGGCCTATGTGTGATCTGTTTTAGAGCATGGTGTAAACTGTAGATAGGCTTATTTTGAGCCCCTCTTCAACATTGAAGAATGGCTCATCGCTGTTTGGGATCTCCATATGCCACTTGTCATTATATCCCTCTTTGGTCCCCATTTTTGCATGATCTATTAGCCTATTATGCTTCTGTTTTTGGTCATTTTACAGAACTGAAAACAATCTTATTTTGACCCCATATTCATGTTTTATTAAGGGTCTTTGGCTGTTTGATGAATTTTTTGTATACTTTGTGTTTTGACCTCTTTTGGGCCCTATCTTGCATGGAATTTTGAGCATACTTGTGTACTGATTTAGGCTTGGCCATCAACTGTAAAATATCATATTTTTGGCCTATCTTCAATATTGTAGAAGGACCCTAATCTTTTTGGGATCGGCAGCTGTGAGTTGCTTCTTTACCTCATGTTTAGGGCCATTTTTGCATGCAATTTTTGCCTTATTTTTGTTTGCTATTTGGCCATGCTTTGAACTGTAAAAATACTTATCTAGGGGCTTCCTTGCTTATGTCTTTTCATATCATGTTCAAATTATGCATGCATTGCATAGCTATAGGTCATTTCATGCGCCAAAATTCATGTTTCGGGACTTGTTCCGTGCATCGGGTATCATTTCGCTTTGTTTCGGGGCTGTTTTCCCCCTCATTTTGCTACTGATTTTTGCATGTTTTCATATCATATTCCATGTCTTTGCCATGTCTCATTAGAGTGGCATTTCGGTGCCTGAGGGTCGGTCCTCGGTTTGCGTGCACGCGTGCATGCATTTCGAGTTGTCTTGTTTTCATCTGATGGCCTCTTATGTGAGTGTGGCTGAGGCTCTCTCATGTTGGTGTAAGCCCATTATTGCATTGCGTATGCCATTTCATCCATAACATTGTGTATGTGCGGTTGTGTATTACCTCGTGCAGTGTGTATGTCATTCCATAACATTGTGTATGTTAGGATTGTATCTTAGTTGCATTTCATGCATGTCATGCATATTGCATCGTGTTCAGGATGGGAGTTAGCCCAGGCACGGGAAATGAGGTGCATTCCGTACTCCGAGTGACGGAACGTGCCTCAATTCCCCAGTCACCGACGCTCCGGATTATCCTTGATGGAGTTAGGTTTTAGTTGAGTTTTCATGTGCATTCATTTCATATTAAATTGTGCAATTCGACTCCTCGGCCATCATGCATCGAGATGCGTGATTGGTGGCACGAGGATCGAGGCATGCATACATTTTTGAAAATACATTGCTATGCCCCTTTTCTGCTCTATGTTACAGCAAATCAAGAATCAGCGGTCTTCCGAGGCTCGGCACGCATTTCAAGAACAGGTGCAAACAGAGGCTAATTGGGGCATCCCAGTGGATTTCCGCGCAAGGCAGCCTAAACATGCATCATTCATCAGAATCAGGGCAGTCCCTGGCTTGCACGCCAGTTTTACAGCTTTCTTAGTTAATTTGTAAATTAATTAGGAATTTGTACATTATTTGGACTGTATTATTTGGACTGTAATATTCTTTTATTTGGGACTGTATTATTTATTCGGACCCTCTGTGCGAGGGCATAATTGTAATAAGTGTGGGTGAGTGTGATGTATGTCTTCCAACCCCACGTCTTTCTTCCCTTTTATTTACCTGCTTATGATGGTTAGATTAGGGCATATTTCAATTAGCATACAGTATGACAGCATGTTTGCATCATTCATCTGTTTTGCATGCACCGGGCTCGGCGCATCATACTAACTGCATCGTACTTTCAATTCCAAATTGAATACATGTTAGTTGTTGCATCTCATATGCCATGTTTAGAATAGCCGAGCCTGCTATAGTTTGCATTCTTGCATGTGTTGCAATAGGCATTTCTGTATATTTAGGATCATGCATGGATTTCTAATAAGCTTCTTTTTCTTTTTTTTTGGCTTGGAGTACTCGGTGAGTTTTATGCTTTAGCATCCTTGCATGCGTGTGAGTGACTGCCATGAATAGCATGCTTACTATGAGGCTATATGCTTATGTGATATAACTGCCTGAATGCCTGTGGGTGAAGGTTGGGTTACTTGGATTGGAATAAATCATCAACTGTTTGTTTTAAGCCCACCAGATAGTGGCAAAACCATCTTTTCTAAGCCCACCTGCGGGTGGCAAAATCTGCATTTTAAGCCTACTTGCGAGTAGCAAACCATCTTTCAAATAAACAAGCACGAAATGTTTTGTTCCAATTCGGGCGACCCAGTCTATACTTTTATGCTGTGTGCATCACATAATAACCTAGGCTAATAACCGAAATAAGGACACACAAAGTTTTCAAAAATAGATATCACGGTTAGTAGAGGCCGATCTTTGATCGGGCGAGCGGGGGTACTCACGAAGTGACCTTCCCCAATCTTACCCAAGTTCCCGAGCCGAGGCAACTTTGGTGATGACGGACACGTGGCTTTAGGCAAACGAGTCAGGGTTTCCTAAATTTCCCAAAATAAAATATTTAGGTGGCGACTCTGTATCTGGCAAAGCAGTCCATGTTTGGCACTTCTTTTCAAAAATATGTTTCTCAAAACGATTTGCCGGATTTGGACTCTTTGGTTCAGATTTAGAACCGTGACAAATTTAAGAGTCCTGAGCTGTAGTGACCCCAATATCGAACAGAACGGGAGCTCACCCTCTCGTGGCGTTCGGGGACGTCTACACTTATATGTTACATAAACACATCTTGTGCAGGGTTATTTCCCGTTGCTTTTGCTATTGTCGATTCTGAAAACACATGTAACTGGGAGTGGTTCTTACGTCATTTGTCCGAAGTTGTAGATTGTTCTAGGACTTTAACTTTTGTGTCCGACCGTAATACGGGGTTCGTACAATTGATGCATACCGTCTTCCCAACCGCACACCATGCATTTTGCTTGCTACATTTGCAGATGAATCTTCAAGACTGCATGAAATACATTAATGCTGATCAGAAAATTAGACTCATGCGGAAGTTGCGTGAATACGCTTACGCCCCACAGTAAATTCCTTCAACCAAAAAATAGATATTTTGTTACAATGTAGCCCAGCGGTGGTTGAAAATTTTCTGAAAAATTTAGATCCTGAACATTGGTCCAATGTGTACTTCAGGTATGATGCTAGTTACATATACACTACGCAATATCTTTCAATCATTAAATCTTATGAATCTAATCACTTTTATTTTTTGGTCTCCATAGGGGACATAGGTATGGCGAGATGTGGTCTAACGCTGCTGAGTCTTTCAATAACTGGATTCGAGAAGCTCGTCACCTTTCCATTACTCAACTAGTGGATGCAGTTAGGGGTAAGATCATGGAACAAAAGTCAAAACATAAAGTCAAATCCATGGAGTGGGTTGGCGAGATCTGCCCGAAAATGGAAAAAAATTCGGTTGCTGCATACGAAGATAGCAGGTCATGGATAGTTAGTCAATCGGATAACAATGTGTTTGAGGTTCGTTCCCATCCATCAGTTTTAGTTGACATTGGCAACCGCTCATGTTCTTGTTTCCAATGGAAACTAAATGGGTTCCCATGTTCACTTGTTGTTATTGCTTTCCGAAATAGTGGCAAGAACATTTACAATGCTATAGAATCGTTTTACCACGTCGACGAGTATAAGGCAGCGTATGGGGGTCTATCCACCCAATTCCCACGGTGGGAAAACCAAATTTCAGTGTAGCAGACTATCTCATTACGCCACCTGTGTACAAGCGTCTCCCGGTAGGCCGAAGCGGAAAAGAATTCTATCGAAGGGCGAGGTTGTTCAACGTATTCGGTGTGGACGTTGTGGCAAAATGGGTCATCACAATAGGAAAACATGCAAGGAACCTATGTAACATGCAAGATGATCTTCTTTGCCTTAATTTTTTTTCACAACCCATTGCTCAAATAATGGTTGATTACTTTTTTTATTTGTGACCACATTGTGGCTCAGCAACATTTTCACCTTCGTATGCTTTTACATTACTGGATTTTTTTCCAAACATCATATATTTATTTACTAATTTTTGGATCAGTTTGTTGAATACATGGCATCGGTGGAAAATTTTCTTTAAAATATATTAACATTTTGTGTGCATTTGCTGTAATGTTTTTTTTTTGGAACATGGTTGGTGGGTATGCTCGACGCCCTTACTTCTTATTTTTTTAATGGGTGAACCAAGACATTCGATGTTTAATTTGACACATTAATCATTCAGGATATGTAATCAAGTTTTGTTCGTTACCGTTGTTAATCACTTTACACTCCCTCGCACATCATGTTCGCCAATCCGTTTCATGATTCAAAAAATCGTAACACAAGGATTATTATGATTCTGGTAATCACATTTTGCATATTCCTGCATAGTCGTATACCTACTAATTTTTGATACGGTATCGTTGCCACAATGTAGTCAACGTACACCAACTTTAGACAATCAATCTACACGCTAAAATACCGAAACCAATTACAAACTCTACCATAATTCTCCCATTAATTTAATGAACATCAAACCAAATGACCATTCAGATTCATGTCCAAATTTAATCCGCTAACTCAAACATCATTGAGAACTACAAATGCCACAAAAACATATTTGCCAATCTTTGAACTTTAAGTAATTCGCCAAAAAAATAAATGTACACCAACTAAAATTATCATCATACACAGTGCCAAACAAAAAAAATATACCCACAACTAACACGTCAAAAACATTAACTGTCTACTTCGAATGTCCAATAAGTCGCTAGAAGTTGAACAAAATACTGAAACCAAACCTTGTGTCAATAAAATGGAGGTGCTGTGGTGACTGAGGACAGCTTTAGACACGTGTCAAAGCACGGACTCCTCTGACTGGGTCATTCAAAAACATCTTCACCATTGTTGTCCATAGTTTATCTGGCATTTGCCTATCCATTGTTTTCCCAATATTGCAACCCTCCATGTATTACTGGATGATGTAGCACACAAAAATTGCACAATCTGTCCTGGTATAGGCCAACAAATCAACTATTTTAGATAGCATAACGTTTAGGGGCCAAATTCAGTTGTCATGGACACTAAAACAACAACCTAACAACAAGAGAACAGAATTTAACACCCAATACATCATTTTTGGAATTCAAAATTCTGTAGACGTGCTCAAACGCCACGAGCTCCACGCGCTAAATGGCGCAAAATCAGTTCTGTTCATTGGACTACTACAGTTCGGACGCAAATGTCGTGGTTTTGAATCTAATCTCACAAAGTGCAATGTGAGACCGATAAATCACCAAAGAGTCCAAATCCGGCAAATCATTTTGGAAAACTGATTTTAATAAAGAAGTGTCAAACATAGACTGCTTTGCCAGATACAGAGTCGCCACCTAAATATTTTATTTTGGGGGATTTAGGAAACCCTGACTCGTGCCTAAGGCCACGTGTCCGTCATCACCAAAGTTGTCTCGGCTCGAGAACTTGGATATAAGAGGGGAAGGTCATGCAATGAGCACCCCCGCTTGCCCGATCAAAGATCGGCCTTTACTAACATGATATCTTATTTTTGAAAACACATGTGTTCTTATTCCGGTTTATTAGCTAGAATTACTATGTGATACGCACAACACACAAGTATAGACTAGATCGCCTAAGTTGGAACAAAATATCTCATGTTCGTTTGAAAATGGTTTGAAGGTGCTACTCGTAAGTAGGCTAAGATGTGGATTTGCCACCTTCAAGTGGGCTTAGAAAACATGATGTTACCACTCTCAAGTGGGCTTAAAACTCGCATTTCAATGAATTATTCCAATTCAAGCAGTCCAACCTTCACCCACAGGCATTCAGGCAGTTATATCATTTAAACAAATAGCCTCATGGCAAGCGTGCTATCATGACAATCACTTACACACATGCAAGATGCTAAAGCATAAAAGCTTACCTAGTACTTCGAGCTAAAACAATAGCTAGTTAGTAATCAATGCATGATCCTGGCTATGTTAAGATGCCTAATGCAACACATGCAAAAATGTAACTAAAATAGGCTCGGCTATTCTAAGATGGCATGTGAGATGCAACTTGATAATCATGTATTCAAGTAGGAATTGAAACACAATGCAGTTAGTATGATGCGCCGAGCCCGGTACATGCAATACAGATGAATGATGCAAACATGCATAGCATAAGGATGCTAATCAAAATATGACCTAGAACTAACCATCATAAGCAGTTAAGTAAGAGCATCGGTGACCAGGAATTGAGGCACATTTCATCACTTTAAGTATGAAACATCCCTCATTTCCCTTGTTTGGACTAACACCTATTCCAAACAAAATGCAACACATGCAACATGGAAATGCAATGCAATTTAAACATGCAAACATGAAATGCAACTCAAGCATGCAAACATGCAATGCAAGGGACAAGTGTGCAACAACATGTAATGCAACATGAACGACCTAACAAGGCTAATGGCATGCACAATGCACAATGCTAATGCATGCATACTCAATGCAAAACAACATTAGTATGCAACAATATGATACAATGCAACTAGCATACACAATGCGAATGTCAACTAGCATACTCAATGCGAATGAGCTACATGGCATAAACAATGCAATGATCGATATGGCATACTTGATGCAACATGACTATGGCATACACAATGCGAATCAAGAGCATGGCATGTGCAATGCAAACAATAACATAACATGCACGGTGTGATATGACATGGCATACACAATACTCAATGGGCTTAAACCAAATGTGGGTAGACCTCAGCCATGCCAAAAACAGAGGCCATAATGCTAAAATGAAGGCACCGAAAACATATACAAACATGCATGCCAATTGGCTCACCAATTGAGGCACTAAGGTGCAACTCTCAAGACCACTTAAAGAGTGAAAAGCATGGAAGTGCAACAACACTAAGTGCACTGAAATGAGGTAAGAAATGATGTCAAATCATTCAAACAACACAAGTATGGCATGCTAGGGTCCTTAAAGCATGAAGCTATCAAAGAGGACTATAAAGGAGGCATGCAATACATGGCACAAATATATGAACTAAGCATGGACAGAGCTCAAGTAGGTCTAAACAAAGACCAAAACATGTTGAGATGAGGGTTCAAAGGCCTAGGCATGCGAGCATACGAGCTAAGGCATAAACTAGGCAACAATGCATAACACTCAAAGGCACTTAAAACATGATTGAGGTAGGAACATGGCCATACCATAAGCTCTGAAATGTCATGTTAAGTGATGCCAAATCATGTACACAACACAAATGAAGCATGGAATGGTGCTCAAAGCTTGAGGCAAGCAAGAGCATTTGTACTACAAGTATACAAAACATGAAGCATGTGACCAAGACAGCCTAAAACAGTCCTAGAACATGTTAGAATGATTCTAAAATATGTATGGAAGTAGGCCAAAATATGCTAGCATGAAGGGCATGAAGCATGGTGAATGCAAGGCAAATAAGGTGGATTACACTACACCTACCAAAGCCAAGCATGTGATGACTTAACCAACAAAAATCAGAGTTATGGCATGTCAAACTAACACCAAAAATGGGCTAATACCAAGTCCACACATGCTAGAATAACAAGCTCACTCATTAGGCATGCAAGACTAGTAAAGAGGACTTACACGACAAGTGTAAGAAGAAAATGAGGGATACCCTAACCAACCAAAAATAGAGTTATATCATGGAAAAATAAGACCCAAAACACACTGAAATGGTGGTCTAAAAGCCTAGGCAAGATGGCATACGCATGGGCTCTTTTTTAAGGCATAAAGCATGAACCCTTCAAAGCATTGAAGGAGTGAAAGATGTGAGTGCATGGTAATGAAACATGCTCTAAAATCACATATGAAATGATGTCAAATCATGAAAATAGTCCAAGCAATGCATGCTAATGGACTCAATACACAAAGCTAATGAGCTAGATTAAACCATGGCTATACAAAGCAATGCATGCATGACCAAAATAATATAAATCAGACCTAGAGCATGCTAAAACATGACCAAAAGCTTTTCAGAGTCAAGCCAAAATCATGCTAGAATGATAGTCAAAAGCATGATGCATGTTAGGCTAGTGTGCAAATTTACACTACAAGTGTATGGAGCATGCAAGCAGCAACCAAACCAGCTTAAAATAGAGTTAGATCAGGCCCAAAAAGTCACAAAAACATGCTTGAAAAGAGCTAATATAAGCCACAAAAAGATGCTACTTTATAGAGCTAACAAGGCATGACATAGAGTGACAAGGAGGGGAGGCTATCCCTTCCCATTTGGGACCTCAAAACAAGCTTTTTACC
Organism: Camellia sinensis; assembly: GCF_004153795.1. Lineage (NCBI taxonomy): Eukaryota > Viridiplantae > Streptophyta > Magnoliopsida > Ericales > Theaceae > Camellia > Camellia sinensis. Next base: position 468,289 of record NW_021024703.1, read on the forward strand.
ACTAAAAATCCTTTGGATTTCAATGGTTCTAAGGCCACGAAAATTTGTTTTGAAAGGCCTTAGAAGATGGCTCAAAAGCTGTACAAGTCAAGGAGCAAAAGGGAGGAAACACCTCCTAACCAAACAAGGAACAAACCAACACTTTGAGGAATGAAAAACATAGTTTTCTTTAGTTCAAAACCAAACCAAAAACAGTTTAAAAGGGTGGCAAAACAAGCATACAAGAATGGCCAAGATAGTGTATAAAAATGAGTTTAAAAGAGGGAGATGCTTACCCTTGAAGCACAGCTGCAAAACAACCACTTTTCTGAGCCAAACAACCTTTAATTAGCCCAAAAATGGGTTCCAAGGGACCTCAAGCCAATGGTGATCAACTTTGATGAAGGAAATGTATGCAAACTAGAAGTATTTCTCTACTTCTATGCACTTCTATGCACAAAAGGAGCAAGAGAGAGAGGCAGAGATCTTGCTCTGGAAGTTTTGTAGAGAGAGAGGGATTTTAGTGAGAGAAGCTCTCAAGATTGTCCAAGAAGTTAAACCCTTTGAAAATGAGATATAAGGCTTCATTATATAGCAATATATCAATTTTGGTCGAAAATATCTGAATTGGGACAGCTGGAGCAAGCTGGAAACAGTTGGAGGAGAAATATCTGCAAAAAATCTGAGTTTTGGACATTTTTGGCCTATCGGCCAACATTTGTGGCCGATAAGGTTCACTTTTGGCTGACCTATGGCCGATGAGGTCCAATTGTGGCTGATGCACTTCCATAGAGGCCGATGGAAAAAATTAGTCCTGGTCCCTGACTTGAAGCAAGTCTAATTCCTTCATCTGGACTCCTTTTCAGGTTATTCTTGAGCCTAAACTGTAGCTCCGGAAGTCTTCTTTCCAATTTGGAAGCCTCACCTCAAAATTCTATGTGTGCTAAGAGATATCCCTATTTTAGTGAAGGTTGCTCAGTTTCGGTCCAACCGGAATGATGCCCAACTTTAACCAATCATATCTCCCCCATCCAGACTCGGCTTTAGGAGATTCTTAAGTGAAAAATGAAGCCCCGGAAGTAATATTTCCAATGGTGGTGGCCTCATATCTGAAATCCAAGTATTCAAAAGGATAGGCCTGATTCAGCGAGAGTTGCTTGACTCTCTCTTAACGATTCATGCCCAACTCCTTCCCCAACTGGGTTTCTTCCCTCTTTTCTTCTTTTCTTCAACTCCAAACCCTTAAGCAAGGTGTTTTGAAAGATTTTTCAAAGATTTCAACTCTCTTTCATTCATTTCCACTTCGTCCTTGCTCGGTTTACCGAAAAGCACAACATTTGACAAAATGCAAGCCTCGGAACATCGTAGAAACTTATTTTCAAAAATATTTTGAAAGAGAGGGTTTTAAGGTATAAAAACCATTCAAAATAGCTTTGGTCGAAAATGGGGTGTGAGGTTAGGATTTGACTCTCCTCTTGCCGAAGAAATCGAACATTTGTCCTGCACATCTTTCATCACCATGTAAACCATCGGTAGCGCCCAAGTCTTAAGGGCGGTCAAAAATGGGGTGTCTACATGCGCATATGTTTAACAATTGAGGCACCACAAATCAATATAACATAGCAACATGCCATAATACTGCTACCAAAGTAAGTTATACTTTTACGAAACATTGCACACACATCAACGAAACATATGACAATTACTCAGAACATATGTACACTTCACATTTATTTTCCACACACATAAAAGGCAAACAAATTAGTTAGTGCAATTGCCCACATAGTTACGTGATTCATGCAAACATTCAAACATATATGCAGCAAATAAAATATAATTCCAATAAACCACAATCACATAATTCGTGCAAACATAGCATGATAAAAGTCGCAACTTATGTATCTGGCTTCTGCTGTAGGCAGTTAAGGACTGGGACAAGTGGGCCATCAAAATCCGGCGTTTTACTGCTGCCCGAGGGCCAATCGTGGCTTAATAACTCTGTTGTAATGGTCTTCTACCCACTGCTTCTACACAAACAATGTTCACACACATTATTACATGACGCTGTAAAAACACTTCAAACACCATGCACATTTACCAAAATTGATGTAACCCCAACTATCCCACATACACGTCGTTAAACAACAAACAATACCAACAACAACTATTTAAAAGTACATTCAAAGGCAACGACTTACTACTTTTAACGCTTCATTGTAATGCTCATCCCGTATCCTTCACCTAGATTTCAAAGAATTGAAATGTTTCCACGTTCCGATTCCCAAATCGTTCACCATCAATGTCCAATGTTTGGCGTAATACACTGGATAATGTGTGTACCTATGCCCTCTTAAAGCATTTGTTTGCACATTCAGATACTTCGTTCGGGACAATGCACTTAGATTTTGCATCACATCATCTTCAAAAATTCCACATAAAACCCATAAACAATATCAAACCATTTGTCGCGTGAGACATTTTTTAAATGCTAACTGACTGTGTATGCTCAAGTTTTAGCGTTTTATTCATACACACACGTACCGCACAAACACTGTTGAACACATATGACGGGTCAACACCTTCGTTTGAACACACACCATTTTTTTGCAATTCCACGAGCATGGCTGCATATGCATCGATGACCTACACAAACACAAAAACATTGGAATTCACGTCGTACATAAGCACTCACATTACATGTAAATGACAAACAAACATGTTATACACATGCACAGAGCGACACATCTCTACTTACATTTCCTTGAATCGATACCCGCTGTACCAGGTCACGCACATCTGAAAATCGAACTTGTATACTGTTATCACCCCCGTCCTATATCACAGACCTGCAACCAACTTTAGGGCGTAAGCATTTTTCTTAAATTATAATTTTTACGATACTATATCCAACATATATGCAGTGTACTACTTTAATTGTGGAACTAAACCAGCTGAACCATCAACGATTGTACAGCCAGTTTTTTATTTTACAAAGGAAGTTTGAAAATTTGGTGTGATACGCAATTTTTGAAGTTGAAACATTGACATTGTTTGCGTTACATTACACATTCAGTGATTACTACCAAAATTAGGACCTAATCATTTTCTTCAAATAATAATTTCTACGCTACTACATCCAATATATGTGCATGTACTACTATAACTGTGGACCTAAACCAGCTGAACCATCAACGAAGGCATAGTCAGTTTTTTAATTTACGAGGAAGTTTTAAACATTTGGGGTGCTACGCCATTTTTGAAGTAGAAACATTAACACTACTTGTATTACATTACACATCAGATGATTACTACCAAATTTTTTGACTATCTACACATTCGGACCTTCACCGTTTAAGTTACTCACACTAACGATCATATATAGCCAAAGATACTTATGCAGTCGAATATTCAACAGTTAATGCTTACCCATCACCGTCTAAGCTATAAATTGTGTCCAGCAGCTTTGTTTCGTCATATGCGAGCATGTTCCACACATGATGTTTCCGAGACATTTCAAACCCATGCTACGTTTTCTGCTCAGCTCCTACATCATCAATTACGTATATCACTTCTGGCCCCACTTCCCTCATGTTGCCTCTCTTTTAATTTTGCTTGCTACGACAAACAAACTCCGGGTATTCATAGTTGCTTAATCTAAATTCACGTCGTTCCTTGTCCTTTACTTTTTTGACCAATGATGACACCTTTGTGTCGGGACTACTCACTCCAACCTTAACCACTCCGTCTGCACCGCCAACATCAGATCTAACGACGTCATCCACCGTCCGATTAACATTGCCATTTCGTCCACTCCTTCTGCACCGCCAACATCAGATCTAACGACGTCATCCACTGTCCGATTAACATTGCCATTTCGTCCACTCCTTCTGCACCGCCAACATCAGATCTAACGACGTCATCCACTGTCCGATTAACATTGCCATTTCGTCCACTCCTTCTGCACCGCCAACATCAGATCTAACGACGTCATCCACTGTCCGATTAACATTGCCATTTCGTCCACTCCTTCTGCACCGCTAAACATATTTTAATTGGAGGTTAATAATCTAATTTATTCCTAATACTAGTCATCCATATTTAAAGGAATGGAAGAAAAATAAATAGGAATAACCGAATGAAAAATTAAAATCAAATGAGAGAAAACGAATAAAGATCGAACGATCGAATTGAATAGAATTGTAAGAGTGTGATTATAATTGTGTTGTGCTTGACTTTATTTGTTTAGGTCGGACGCCGAACCATTAGTACATGTACTGAGGAGCCCACTGTGAGTAACACTGTTGTAAAGATATGTTCAATCGTATTTATTTTCTGATTGATGAATTATATTGTTTTCTGAAATGACACTTTTTATCAATTGAATGATGATCCTATTTTCTGAACTGTATTCGTGGCATCCATAGCATATTGCTATTGTTATTGATATTGTTACAAAAATCTCTGTCAGTTTCAAATCTTGGAACTATTGTTATTATATGATGGCCATCAATTGATTGTTTGGTCTTTAAGACCTATTGTATTGTATTGTATTGTTGCTGTTGGATGTACCACATATGACCTATATGAATTCGAACATGATTGAAAATGATTGATTGAATCGAATGATTGAACAATTGATTGACAAAGATATTGATTGAAATCTATTGTTTCAAAGACCGTAAGGACATCATTCTTAACCTCTTTACACATATGTTATTCACTGAGCTCTAGCTCACTGTTTATTATATATATGTAGGTGATCGAGTATCAGATCAAAGCTAGTGGCGTCGACTCGAACCCTTGTTTTGTCAAGCCAGCTATAGTGCCTCACCGATAGGTTCCGAACCAACATGTGTCAAGGCTTTTTGGATGGTTCAAATTCACCCCTTGATATTGGTCAAGTGAAATTAATGTTTTATGACTTTTGTTAATACTGCTTTCGATAATGGGATTTAATTTCCTACATTGTGTTTTGTCTTGTATATATGTGTTTTGTGGACATAAGTGTTTGTGTATATAATTATGTATATGAAAATTTATTTCCATTCAGGTCCTCACAGCTCATTGGACGATGTACGTTAATTATTGATTGGCTTCCACCAGCCCCTTTATATTGTATTATTGTCATCATTGTAAAACAGGCCTTCGGTAATCACTGATTACTGGCCGGTTACGACGCTAAACCTATAGAGGCGCGTTTGGGTCGTGACACCCCCATCCCATATCACAGACCTACAACCAATTTTAGGTCTTAAACATTTTCCTTAAATTATAATTTCTACGATCCTACATCCAACACATATGTAATGTATTACTATAACTGTGGAACTAAATCAACTGAACCATCAACGATTGCACAACCAGTTTTTAATTTTCACAAAGGAAGTTTTAAAACTTTGGAGTGGTATTCAATTTTTGTAGTTGAAACATTGGCACTGTTTTTGTGTTAAACTACACATTCAGTGATTACTACCAAGATTAGGAACTAAGCATTTTCTTTAAATAATATTTTTTACGATACTATATCCAATACATATGCATAGTACTACCGTAACTGTCGACCTAAACCAGATGAATCGTCAACGATGTCATAGTCAATTTTTAAATTTATGAGTAAGTTTTAAACATTTTTGGGGTAATACTCCAATTTCCTAAATCAAAACATTGACACTGCTTTCGTTACATTACACATCAGATGATTACTACCAAATGTGGACTATTTACACTTTCGGACCGTCACCGTTTAAGTTTCTCACACTAACAAACACATACAGCCAAAAATACTTACACAGTCGAATATTTAACAGTAAATGCTTACCCATCGCCGTCTAAGCTATACACTGTGCCCAGCAGCTTTGTTTCGTCATATGTAAGCATGTTCCACACATGATGTTTTCGAGACATTCCAAACTGGTAGACACCCCATTTTTGACCGACCTTAAGACTCAGACGTCACCGATTGAGCGCTTGGTGATGATGCATATTGTGCTCGTTCTGAGGTTGTGGAGTCTCGGTTGAAAGCCTTGCCTCCGGACTTCGGGGCTCTTTTGTGCTTTGCCTCAGTTTGCGAACCAGGTCCTATTTTCTCCATTTTCTCTCCCCGAAGGGAGGGAGAGGTCCCGTAGACCATCTCTCAGTGACCGCAGGCTACGTTTCGTGGTCGTAGGCCATTTTTCCCGTTTGGAGACCAGTTTTCTGTTTTCGGAGCCGCCGGCCGTGCACCTCGGTTCGGGACCGTTTAACTACCTCTGTTTGCTCCGTGTAGACACCCCATTTTTGACTGTCCTCGAGACTTGGTTGTGCTTGTAGGTACACCCAACAACTAGTTCGATTGTTTGCTGAGTACTCAACTGTCTCGGCGGAACGTCATCGGTTCGAGCTTCCCGGACCTTGTATCCTTTTTGCCCCATTTTTGGACCTTGGCTAGGTCCTTTCAGAGTGACCTACTTAGTGCACTGCCGGCCATGGCATGGAACTGCCGGCCATTACTTTGCTCCTGCCGACCACTGGTGAAGCCCTGCCGGCCATCAGTGAGCCACTGCCGGCCATTAATGATGGCCGGCACCCCCCTGTCTCAGCTGGTTTTCCTCCAGATCTTTTGAGCCAGCTGGTTTTTTGTTTGCTCCCCTCCATACACGTGTATGGAGGGATGAAGCCCTTGTAAAGCTTCTTGAAGAAGCTTTGGCTTTACATTCCTCTATATAAGCAAGAGACCTCCCTCTTTGCCAGAGGTTTTGAGTTTTGGAGAGCAAAAACTCCCTTTCTCTCTATATTGTTTGTATTTTATGCTTAGAAATTGGATTTCCTTGCACTTTTACACTACAACACCTAGATATACACCACCACCATTGAACCAAGCTTCTTGGGAGGTCTTCTTGAGGTCTGAAAGCAAGCTTCCATGCCCTGAAATTGCTGGTTTCGAAGAGGGTCTTCAAGGGTGAGCATTTCCTCCATTTTTGTACTTTTTTGCACCTTGGTTGAGCCCTCTTTGCATATTGATTTAGGCTCTACTTATAACTGGAAAAAGTCTTGTTTTTAAGTGCTTTTTAAGTTTGGTTCAGGTCATTTTGCTGTTTGGGGTGTGTAGCCCCCTTGCATGCTTTGTTTGGCTTTGTTTTAAGCAATATCTTGAGGCCTCCAAGCTAGCCTTGGTTTGGCCTTCCTACCACTGAAATCTAGTGGGATTTTGGTGGTAGAGGTGTGGTTTTGAGGTCCTAAATCAGAGGGGGTAGTCCCCTCTCTTTGTGTTCCTCTTTGCTTGCATTTTTGGCCTTCCAAAGGACCATCCCTCTATGCATTTTTGAGGCTTGGTTCATGCCTATTTTTGTGACTTCTAGGACCTGCCTTGGCCCTGGTTTGGTCATGTCTTTCTTGCATCTAGCATGTGTAGTGTAACTCCATCCATAGCTCATCAAAGTAGCATGTGTACTTAGCTTGTGTTGAGTCCATTTCAGTGGGTTTTTGGTGATGTTTTACCATTCCATGAACCTATTTTGGGTTGGTTTTGTTACTCCATGCTTGCATGATATGCTTGTAATGTAAATCCCCCAAACTAGCTTCATATGCTCCATGCCATGCCATGTCATTTTAGCTTCTTTGGTTTACATTCCAGCATTTATTTGGTCATCATTTGGCATGATATGACCCTATCCATAGTTGGTTTAATCATCTTTTGCATGCTCCATATAGGTGTAGAACAAATCATGTTTACTAGCCCCTTGTGCATGATGTTTTGACTCATCATACTAGCATATTTTGGCTTTGCTCAAACTTGATTTTATGCTTATTTTGAAGTGTTCTAGCACTGTTTTGGGCTTCCATGGCCATATCACTCATGCTTTGTATAGCTATAGTGTAAATGCTTAGGCTAGTCTTGCGTTTTGAGGCCCCTACCATGCCATGCATGTGATGTTTGCATGCCTTGCCCTCATTCCATATGCTATTTCAGTCCATGAAATGTTGTCATACACTTGCATTTGGCATGCCTTGAATGCTTTGTATAGCTTGTGCTTTATGCCTCAAGAATGGACTTTTGCGCATGCCACTTAGGCTAAGTCTTTGGCTCATCATTTCAGTACATTTTGGGTCCTAATATACCATGATGTAACTCTGTTTTTGGTTGTCCAAGTCATTCCATGATTTGTTCTCATAGGTGTAGTGCATTGCCTCTTTTGTAGCATTGCATGTCCTATGTTTTAGCATTGTATGCTAGCTTGCTTTGGCTTACTTCCATGCATGTTTTAGTCTCATATCAATATGTACTAGGACTATTTTGGGTTGCCCTTGCCATATCCTTCATGCTTCGTATAGCTGTAGTGTAATTGGCCTTGCAAGCTTCGTGTTTTGATGATTCGCGCATGCTATCCTTGAGCTATTTAAATGATTTGGCATCAATTATCATCTCATTTCAGTGCATATAGTGTTGTTGCACTTGCACATTTGTCACTTCTTAGGCACTTTTGAGAGTTGCCCTTCTAGGCCCTTTGATGAACCTTTCGCATTTCACATGCTTGAGTGTGTTGTATGGCTTAATTCATCGCTTTGGCTACTGATTTGGACCTAGTTGAGAGCCATCCATCTTTGGTGTAAGCCCATCTTACCATGTTGTCACATGCTTGTTTCATTTCGTATGTTGTCTCATACTTGTTTAGCTTTGCATACCTTGCATGCTCACATGTTCATGTTACATTTTGTCATGTTGTCCAAGGTCATCACCTCACATCATGCTTATATGCTTGTTGCATGCTTGGTTTAGTTGCATGTTTGCACATTTAGGTCATGTTGCATGTTTGCCATGCTTATGTGTTGCATTGCTTGGATTAAGTGTTAATCCGAGCATGAGGAACGAAGGGCATTTCATACTTCAAGTGATGGAACGTGTCTCAATTCTCGGTCGCCAAAGCTCTTGATGATTCATGATAGAGTTCTAGGCTTTACTTGCTTTATTTGTGCATTTATTTTTATATTGATTGGCACAAGTTAGATCTTTGGCCATCATGCATCGGGATGCGTGATTGATGGTCATGGATCCGACTAGGCCTCTCCCTTGATGTCTTGAGGTGATTTGGAGTGCCACAGTGCGTACATATCCTTGGGAAACCCTCCCTTTTCTCTATTTTGTGCTTCGTTGCAGTTTGGTGTCACAGCACACCAGTGGCCGGCAGCCTGTCACTGATGGCCGGCAGTGTGCCACCCTTGGCCGGCAATAGACCACCTTTGGCCGGCAGTGATCCTTACATGGCCGGCAAGCCACTGGTGACTTCCCCTACAGTGTTTTGGTAAGGTCCAGCAACAAGCACTGGAAGACACCCTGCAAACAGAGCCTCTAAAGAGCAATCGGAAGGCGTTTCGAGGCGAAGAACCGAAGCGAGCATGCATGCCTTCCTTCTTCAAACAGAGCTGGAATAGCACTATTTGCTGTTTTCCCTACCTGCTTGTTGTCATTCATTAATTAGTTAATTGATTTGTTAATTAATTAAGTTGTGTGATAATTAGTTGTAGCTAGTTATTCATTTGGTTTTGTAATAATTAATTAGCTTGTGGGTTAGTTAATTAGGTGGCTTGTATTATTTATTCGGTCCCTCCGAGTGAGGGCAAATTTGTAATAGGTGTGGGTGTGTGTGTGCATGTCTTCCAACCCCGTTTCTTTCTCCCTTTTATTTAACCGCTTATAATGGTTAGATTTATGGCATATTTTAATTAGCATACCTTATGCTATGCATGCGTGCATTCATTCGTCTGTATTGCATACACCGGGCTCGGCACATCATACTAACTGCATAGTATTTCAAATCTAACTTGAATACGTGTTATGTATTGTATTTCACATGCCGTCCTAGGATTAGCCGAGCCTATTCTGGACTGCATTTTGTATGTGATACATTAGGCACTTAACATGGACTTGGATCATGCATTATTGCTAACGAGTTCTCTGTTTTGGCGCGGAGTACGATGTAAGTATTTATGCTTTAACGTCTCGCATGAGTGTGATTGTTAACATGATAGCATGCTTACCATGTGGCTATATGCTTATGTGATAAACTGTCTGAATGCCTGTGGGTGAAGGTTGGATTGTTTAAGTTGGAACAACCAGTTGAAATCTGTGTTTTAGCCTACTTGCGAGTAGCAAATTTCAAATTGTCTTTCAAATGAGCGGATATCCAATGCTTTGTTCCAAATTAGGCGATCTAATCTATACTTTTGTGTTGTGCGCATCACATAGTAAATCTAGGCTAATAACCGGAATAAGAACGCATAGTGTTTTCAAAACTAGATATCATGGTTAGTAGAGTCCGATCTTCGGATCGGGCGAGAGGGGGTGCTCATAGCTGACCTTCCCCAATCGTACCTAAGTTCCCGAGTTGAGGCAACTTTGGTGATGACAGACACGTGGCCTTAGGCAACGAGTCAGGGTTTCCTAAATTTCCCAAAATAAAATATTTAGGTGGCGACTCTATATCTGGCAAAGCAGTCCATGTTTAGCACTTCTTTCAAAAAAATCTGTTTTCAAAAACGATTTGCGGGATTTGGACTCTTTGATGATTTATCGGTCTTGCATTGCACTCTACGAGATTAGATACAGGACCATGACTTTAAGTCCTGAACTGTAATGAACCTCAAATGAACAGAATGGGGGACTCATCCTCCCGGGACGTTCGGGGACGTCTATAGTTTCTGGCGACTCCACTGGGGATTTAGAGAACTTGACTCGAACTCATGATATCTGGTTTTGATGACACTTATGTGTCTCTTTGCATTGCATTTGCATTGGTGCGCCTAGGACACCGTGTTTGCCGTATGCTATTCCTGAACGGTTTGCCGGAGGATCGCTTCGAGAAGCGTGCCATAAGGCTGACCGGTTGCGGGCTCTACCACAACAGGAACACAAGTCCCAGTTTTACCGGGGCTCCCTTTTTTACCATTCGACCTAGTGCATATTCGGAATCCATAGTGACCATTCCAAAGCTAGGACAGGTTGTTTACCCGAGTTTAGGTTGTTTGAAACCTCTGCGTGCGTAGTGAAACCCTAACTCCTGACAAAATAGGACAGGGAAACCCTACCCCAACATAAGGGTGTTTTGGCTCTCCCTTGCTTGTTATGTGCTTTTAGAGTGCGTCTCTATAGGGAATGCACGTATCAGTTTGCAAATCTAAGAACCAGGCCTGAGGGCACCACTATCAGTATCTGGGAATCAGTTATATCTGCGAGTATCAGATTCAGTTTTGGGGTAGCGACTTTGCAGAACAGTGATCAGTAGTAGAGTACAGTGATTCAGCTATGCTTACGTCTGTTTTGCTTGGGCTGAAATGCTGTGTGTTTTCTCTTTCAGAGGCGGGGGTTCAGAGAGTTAGTTCAGAATAGCTAGTGTTCCCCCTTGCTGAGGCAAGACAGGTATCTGATCCGTCAGTCACCAGTTGCACCACCTCCGTTCAGTTCAGCGGATCTATGACGACCCAAAGCTCAGAGGAAATTATGGTTATGGCAGCCGCGTTAGGCCAAGGGATCATCTTGCAGGATGAGACCAATGTTGATGTACCGCATCTACCCAGGTCGCCTACTGCACACCCGATCTAGACTCCCCAGTTGTATCAGGCTCGTGAGCCCACCACGTTTGAATTAATGGGAATGATCGGCGGCCTCCAAAGATCCGTGGCCGATCTGGCCTATGGAATGTCGACTTCGCCACCAGCCACATCATATGCCGGGAACTTTGTACCACAGGAGCCCCCGCTACTGGGGCGGATTGTGATCGAGCTCAGCCAACCAGAGGTTGCCTCCAGCTATAGCAATGACATATCAACAATAACCAGGTTCCACTCTGATATAGCAACCCAAACCCTCGATCAGGCTAAGGCTAGAGATAAGAACAAAGTGGGAATAGATGCTGATCCCGTTGGACAACTGCTGTGGGCAGTCGAGGCTTTGAAAGCCGGGGGGATGAATAAGCAGCAGGTATTCACAGTTGTGGCCTAGACTGTAGATGATGCTTTCCCCACTCCAACCGAGGGCAGTTCAAGCCAGACAGAAAACCGGGATAAGCCCCGTCATGCTAGAACAGTTCCTTCCACTCATAACCTTGCACCTGGAAGAGATCAGAAAGCCAAGGCAGTGCCTGCCGACCCTTTCGCTAGTGCGTCTAGCAAGAATCCACAGATTTCGAAGTATCTGCCCTGAGGGCGCAGACTCTTTCACGCCCTCTACATGCCTCTGTCTAAGGCACTTCAAATCCTGGCTGAAAAGGGGCATCTTAAACCCCTCGAGCCTAGGCCTCTCCCTAGTCATCTTCCAGCAGGCCATGACGCTACTCATTACTGCGCGTACCATCAGCAAACCGGTTATGCCACCGACAACTGCTTCCGTCTTCGCCATGAAGTACAGGACTCGATCGACAATGAGGTCATCCTCCCACCTACCTCAACGAAGTCTGTCACCACTGAGCTTTTAGACTTCGGGGATAGTACGAGTATGTGATCAGGGGATGAACCACCTGTGGGCGGCACTCAGTTTACTCCAGATGTGGCGTATGGCACGCACTATTTTGAGCATTTGCAAATGCTAGTTTCTGACTGGGTATTTAGGTCAGTTTTGTTGTGTTGTTTTGAGTCTGTCTCTTTGTTTTGAGTCAGTCTTTCTGTTTCGGGTCTGTCTTGTTGTATCGAGTCAATCTTGTTGTGTTAGAGTCAGGTGATTCCGGGGGTGTTACCTCGGGCATCACTATTTTTTGTTTGTCTTTTTGCTTTCTTTTGAGTCTGTTTCTGCCAGGGAGCCAGTTGTGCCAACAGATTTCGAATGAAACAGCAGTGATTTTCACACTCTTGTGTTTGCTTCTGCCTTGCGCCAGTTGTGCCAGAAAGTTTGAATAAGCGGCAGTGCTTTTCACCTACTCTTCTATGCCTTGAAATTGTTGCATTAACCTAAGTTTTTCAAAACCTTTTTGAACATTGTGATGAAAACGAAGATGAAGGAATTCCTCGGGATTTGTAAAATTTTATCAATTAAGAGAAAGAGAGGCATGCTAAGCCCTTAATAAATGAAATCATGTTTGTTAATATGAGTACTGAGAAGGACCCTGGCTTGATCCAAATTGGTTCCACACTATCTTCAACGCGAGCGATTTGTCGCTTTCTTAAAAAATTTCAAAAACAAAATATTTTTGTGCGGTCCTGCGAAGACTTGTGCGAAATCGCTCTTGAGATTGTGCAGCCTAGGATCGCTCTCAGACTCAAGATTCAACCCCCTTTGCTCTCAAAACCTTGAACTTGGGATTGGAATGATCAATGGTCAACCATCAATGTGAGGCCTGTGTGGCCAGATTTAAAGCAGCCCTCGAACAAGAGGCACCAAAGTCAGATCAAGAAGATCAGTTGTGATCAAAGGAAGCTTTCAAAGCTCAATCAAAAGCACCCCTCGAACTAGGGGCAAAAGAATTTCAAATGTGCTCGAAGAGTCAAAGATGAAGAACGTCAAGAATGCCAAATCCCAAAAGGGAGGAAAGAAGAAAGCATTGCTGAAGAACAACTGAGTTCCTATCCGCAACACTAGGGGCAAATTCACCCCCCAGATGGGCGTCTACATCATCAGCGAACAGCGGCCACTCTCCTGGATACGGATGGCTTCAAAACCCTAAAACCATTTGGCATGGACTTGTTACACTTTTACCCTTTGAGAGGCTCGCGGGGCCGAAAATCAAAATGCAAAAGAAAAGAGAAGAGAAAAAATGAAAAGATTTGAAAAAGAAAAGACAAAAAAATGCAAAAAAAAAAAAGAAAAGAATTGAAAAGAAAAGAAAAACAAAGCTCGCAAGGTTGAAAACCCAGAAAGGGCGGCCTTGGCAAAAGTTAGAGCGTAAAAGGAGAGGTTAATACCCGAGTGTACCTTAACCCCGAACTACGTAAGGCTTGATTCCCATGTTTGGGATACGTAGGCAACTTTATCCTGAAGTCCAGCCCCCAACGCTTTCAAAGCGACTATGTCCATATATTGATTTTGACCATCTTCGTCTTCTCTGTATCCGAGAGTTCGGTTGCAATCATCACTGATGAGGACTATTTACAACATGCTGCGGCGCTATCCAGACAAGGGGCAACTTCTCGTTGCCAAGAGTCACCATTCAAATAAGGGGCAACTTTCCATTGCCATGCAGTGTCCTTCAGACAAGGGGCAGTGTTCCTTCTGATCTGAGGTTGTGCATCTCAACGGTAGGTTCCGTTCTCGTTGAGCAGTGGCCATTTGCAAAAATAGTTTTTGAGAATTTTTACTAAGGTTGACTGATTCTTTCGAAAATTATTCCACTTTTTCCAAAACTGGACCATTTCTTGGACCCAAAAAAGGAAAATTTTCAGTGCTCATAGCCTGACTTGCATGATTTTCAAATCAAAAAGTGAATAAGCATGTTAATCTAACTCTCATGTTGGTCAAATTTGTTTTAGTAAGAAAACAAAAACAAAAATGGTCAAAATGATGAAATAGGGGCACATTTGAGTCAGGTGTTCTGTCTTTCCCCCGTCGTCAACATACTTGCCAAGAAGGGCACTCTACCTGCCAGAAAAGGGCACAACTGAAGCTAACAACAAAAGGCTGAAAGCTCTTATGTCCTCCGAGCAGCGAGGTATCAGGCCATGTACAAAGCATGAATTGGAATGGATCAAGATATTCCACTCCCTCATCTGGACAGATCTGATCACGTCCAAACTCCCCGGCAGAGCATCGTCAACCGATGTCAGCTGCAGATTTGTTACACACCCAGTTGTAGTGCAGCCCCTCTGTGGGAGAAACTCACTGTTGTGAACAAGAAGAAAAATCTAGCGGAATGCTAGGGGCAAGAGCCCACAATTTTCTGTTTATCCATCAACCACCCAGGGGAGGGATAAAAAAATGAGAGATTGAAGAATAGAGAGATGTGCGCTGAAAGAAAAAGTGAGGAAAAGGGTTTTGTGAGAAAAGCCGAGCCTGAGGGCCGAGTGATGTGAGAACCACAAATGAGAGAGGGTGGGAAACAATACTCGGAGAAACAGGCTCCATGTGCACGTCTGAGTGACGTGTCTTTTTGTTTTATCTCGATTCTTGTCTTGAGTCGTTTTCAAGTGTCTGTGTTTATGTTTAGGTCATCTTACCTTGTCTTTCTCTTTGTTGTTGAGTCGTAGTGTGTTGTATTCAGTCGTACGCTCAATACTCGGTCGAGAACTCATTTCTCAATTTCAAATCGTTTTGTGCTCAGAGTGCCCTGCCATTTTCCACATTTGTGCAAAATAGGATTTTGTTCTCTCAAAAACCGCAGGGTTCAACTCGGGTTATGTGGAAACGTTCCAGACTGCAACGCAAGAGAAAAGAGGGAAATTGTCGGGTATCTGAGTTTGTTTCAACTTCAGTAAGTTCTGAGACTACATTCCGTGTGTACCTCTTCAGGTCTTGCCAATGCTCCGAAGTATGAGTGTGCCTCTACCTCAAGCTCAAGATCAAGTCTGCTTCAACCCAAAATGGTGATCAGAAGTGCCCTCCTTGAGTACCAGTCTCTGCCAGAGGCATCTTGGCTATGTTTGCAATGAGTTCCTAGGAGACCAACTGCGACGGTGGAAACTAGAGTTCAAATGGCTGATGCCTAGAACGCAAAGGTTCGGGATTTTTGAGACTAAAGTCTAGTTTAAATACCCAGAGGCGTGTCCTCGGCTTGAAATCTGTATGGAAGCCCCATAGGTTGAGATAGCATGTATGCACCTCAATTCTGGATATTGAACCAACCTATTCTGTCACCCCGTTGGAGAATAGGGAAAGTTATGAATATGATCAGGAAGAAAGGCAGCATCCAAAGTGTTCTACGTGAAGAACCCTTGTCAGTATTTTAGAGCATTTCTACTGTAAGAAAGGTAAGTGTTCGAAGAGCACGAGGGGAGATCCCCATCAGAGTATAGCGGTTCATCGCCACTCACCCCATGAGGTGCTTTCTAAAGCGCCGCTATGCTTGTTTATTGCATTCCTTAAACATCATGCATTGTATTGCATTGTACCTATCAAGTTTCTTTCTCATTCATGCACGATATTGTATGTATGGTTCATTCAAAGAAGTTCCGTTTAAAATCATTCACTTAGTGTATCAATTACACTTTCACACTTCGTTCATTGTGTGTCTATCACACACATTCTCATTTTGTGTATCTATCACACACATTCTCATTTTTAGTATCTATCGCATACATTCTCATTTTCTGTATCTATCACACTCCATTCAGTTAGTGTATCAATCACACTTCATTTATTTAGTGTATCAATCACACCTCATTCACCCTTAGTGTATCAATCACACTTTCTTCATTCGTTTAGTGTATCAATCACACTTCGTTTATTTAGTGTATCAATCACACTTCGTTTATTTAGTGTATCAATCACACTCTCTTCACTTAGTGTATCAATCACACATACTCACTTTGTGTATCTATCAAACACATTCTCATTTTCTGTATCTATCACACATATTCTCATTTTCTGTATCTATCACACACATCCTCATTTTGTGTATCTATCATGCACATATTCACTTCATTATCGTTTAGTATATCCATCATACTCATTCACTAAGTGCATCTATCACACTTCGTGTTCACATTTAGTATATCAATCATACTTTGTTCACTAAGTGCATCTATCACACTTCGTGTTCACATTTAGTATATCAATCATACTTGTTCACTAAGTGCATCTATCACACTTCGTGTTCACCTTTAGTATATCCATCATACTTGTTCACTAAGTTCATCTATCACATTTCGTGTTCACCTTTAGTGTATCCATCACACGTTCACTAAGTGCATCTATCACACTTTGTGTTCACCTTTAGTATATCCATCATACTTTGTTCACTAAGTGCATCTATCACACTTTGTGTTCACCTTTAGTGTATCCATCACACTTGTTCACTTAGTGCATCGATTACACTTTGTGTTCACCTATTATGTATCCATCACACTTGTTCACTTAGTGCATCTATCACACTTTGTGTTTTCCTTTTGTGTATCCATCACACTTTGCTCACTTCACCCTTTGTGTATCAATCACACTTTGTTCATATAGTGTATCTATCACACACTCGCTTTGTATCTATCACGCTATGCCTACTTTGTGTATCAATCACACACGCTCGCTTTGTATCAATCACACACGCTCGCTTTGTGTATCAATCACACACGTTCGCTTTGTGTATCAATCACACACTCTCGCTTTGTGTATCTATCATACCTTGTTCACTTAGTGCATCTATCACACTTTGTGTTCACCTTTTTGTGTATCCATCACACATGTTCGCTTTGTGTATCTATCACACATTCACTTTGTGTATCCATCACACACGTTCGCTTCATGTATCTATCACACATGCACACTATATTCGCAGTGAGAATTGTAATAATTCTCTTACATCCTTTCTGCATTGTAATGTAGCTTGGTTTCTACTTGCTTAAAACTGTTGCATTGTTATGCTTCGTTACAGCTTTCTTTGCATGATCATAAGTAATGCTCGGCATTGTGCATATCATTTGCATCTTGCCCCTGCCTGCGGGCGTATCTCTTTATTATCTTGCTTGTTTGTCTAAGTCTTCGGCCTTGTCAAAAATGGGTCGTCTCTGGGCTTTGACATTCACTCCCATCACTTTGTGACTGTTGAGTTCTGTCAAAGAGGGGCAACTGTAGACACCCCATTTTTGACCGTCCTCGAGACTTGGTTGTGCTTGTAGATACACCCAACAACTAGTTCGATTGCTCGCTGAGTACTCGACTATCGCGGTGGAACGTCATCGGTTCGAGCTTCCCAGACCTTGTATCCTTTCTGCCCCATTTTTGGACATTGGCTAGGTCCTTTCAGAGTGACCTTCTTGGTGCACTGCCGGCCATGGCATGGAACTGCCGGCCATTGCTTTGCTCCTGCCGGCCACTGGTGAAGCCCTGTCGGCCTTTAGTGAGCCACTGCCGGCCATTGATGATGGCCGGCACCCCCCCTGTCCCAGCTGGTTTTCCTCCAGATCTTTTGAGCCAGCTGATTTTTTGTTTGCTCCCCTCCATACACGTGTATAGAGGGATGAAGCCCTTGTAAAGCTTCTTGAAGAAGCTTTGGCTTTACATTCCTCTATATAAGCAAGAGACCTCCCTCTTTGCCAGAGGTTCTGAGTTTTGGAGAGCAAAAACTCCCTTTCTCTCTATATTGTTTGTATTTTTTGCTTAGAAATTGGATTTCCTTGCACTTTTACACTACAACACCTAGATATACACCACCACCATTGAACCAAGCTTCTTGGGAGGTCTTCTTGAGGTCTGAAAACAAGCTTCCACCCCCTAAAATTGCTGGTTTCGAAGAGGGTCTTCAAGGGTGAGCATTTCCCCATTTTTGCACTTTTTTGCACCTTGCTTTAGCCCTCTTTGCATATTGATTTAGGCTTTTCTTATAACTGGAAAAAGTCTTGTTTTTAAGTGCTTTTTAAGTTTGGTTAAAGTCATTTCTCTGTTTGGGGTGTGTAGCCCCCTTGCATGCTTTGTTTGGCTTTGTTTTAAGCCATATCTTGAGGCCTCCGAGCTAGACATGGTTTGGCCTTCCTACCACTGAAATCCAGTGGGATTTTGGTGGTAGAGGTGTGGTTTTGAGGTCCTAAATCAGAGGGGGTAGTCCCCTCTCTTTGTGTTCCTCTTTGCTTGCATTTTTGGCCTTCCAAAGGACCATCCCTCTATGCATTTTTTAGGCTTGGTTCAGGCCTATTTTTGTGACTTCTAGGACCTGCCTTGGCCCTGTCCAAGGCTGGTTTGGTCATGTCTTCCTTGCATCTAGCATGTGTAGTGTAACTCCATCCATAGCTCATCAAAGTAGCATGTGTGCTTAGCTTGTGTTGAGTCCATTTCAGTGGATTTTTGGTAATGTTTTACCATGCCATGAACCTTTTTTGGGTTGGTTTTGTTACTCCATGCTTGCATGATATACTTGTAATGTAAATCCCCCAAACTAGCTTCATATGCTCCATGCCATGCCATGTCGTTTTAGCTTGTTTGGTTTACATTCCAGCATGTATTTGGTCATCATTTGGCATGATATGACCCTATCCATAGTTGGTTTAATCATCCTTTGCATGCTCCATATAGGTGTAGAACAAATCACGTTTACCAGCCCTTTGTGCATGATGTTTTGACTCATCATACTAGCATATTTTGGCTTTGCTCAAACTTGATTTTATGCTTATTTTGAAGTGTTCTAGGACTTTTTTGGGCTTCCATGGCCATATCACTCATGCTTTGTATAGCTATAGTGTAAATGCTTAGGCTAGTCTTGCATTTTGAGGCCCCTACCATGCCATGCATGTGATGTTTGCATGCCTTGCCCTCATTCCATATGCTATTTCAGTCCATAAAATGTTGTCATACACTTGCATTTGGCATGCCTTGAATGCCTTGTATAGCCTGTGCTTTATGCCTCAAGAATGGACTTTTGCGCATGCCACTTAGGCTAAGTCTTTGGCTCATCATTTCAGTACATTTTGGGTCCTAATATACCATGATGTAACTCTGTTTTTGGTTGTCCAAGTCATGCCATAATTGGTTCTCATAGGTGTAGTGCATTGCCTCTTTTGTAGCCTTGCATGTCCTATGTTTTAGCATTGTATGCTAGCTTGCTTTGGCTTACTTCCATGCATGTTTTAGTCTCATATCAGTATGTACTAGGACTATTTTGGGCTGCCCTTGCCATATCCTTCATGCTTCGTATAGCTGTAGTGTAATTGGCCTTGCAAGCTTCGTGTTTCGGTGATTCGCGCATGCTATCCTTGAGCTATTTAAATGATTTGGCATCATTTATCATCTCATTTCAGTGCATATAGTGTTGTTGCGTTTGCACATTTGTCACTTCTTAGGCACTTTTGAGAGTTGCCCTTTTAGGCCCCTTTGATGAACCTTTCGCATTTCACATGCTTGAGTGTGTTGTATGGCTTAATTCATCGCTTTGGCTACTGATTTGGACCTAGTTGAAAGCCGTCCATCTTTGGTGTAAGCCCATCTTACCATGTTGTCACATGCTTGTTTCATTTCGTGTGTTGTCGCATACTTGTTTAGTTTTGCATACCTTGCATGCTCACATGTTCATGTTGCATTTTGTCATGTTGTCCAAGGTCATCACCTCACATCATGCTTATATGCTTGTTGCATGCTTGGTTTAGTTGCATGTTTGCACATTTAGGTCATTTTGCATGTTTGCCATGCTTATGTGTTGCATTGCTTGGATTAAGTGTTAATCCGAGCACGAGGAACAGGGGCGTTTCATAGTTCAAGTGATGGAACCTGTCTCAATTCTCGGTCGCCGAAGCTCTTAATGATTCATGATAGAGTTCTAGGCATTACTTGCTTTATTTGTGCATTCATTTTTATATTGATTGGCACAAGTTAGATCTTTGGCCATCATGCATCGGGATGCGTGATTGATGGTCGTGGATCCAACTAGGCCTCTCCTTTGATGTCTTGAGGTGATTTGGAGTGCCACTGTGCGTACATATCCTTGGGAAACCCTCCATTTTCTCTATTTTGTGCTTCGTTGCAGTTTGGTGTCACAGCACACCAGTGGCCGGCAGCCTGTCACTGATGGCCGGCAGTGTGCCACCCTTGGCCGGCAATAGACCACCTTTGGCCGGCAGTGATCCTTACATGGCCGGCAGGCCACTGGTGACTTCCCCTGCAGTGTTTTGGTAAGGTCTAGAAACAAGCACTGGAAGACACCCTACAAACAGAGCCTCTAAAGAGCAACCGGAAGGCATTTCGAGGCGAAGAACCGAAGCGAGCATGCATGCGTCCCTTCTTCAAACAGAGCTGGAATAGCACCGTTTACTGCTTTCCCTACCTGCTTGTTGTCATTCATTAATTAGTTAATTGATTTGTTAATTAATTAAGTTGTGTAATAATTAGTTGTAGCTAGTTATTCAATTTGGTTATGTAATAATTAAGTAGCTTGTTAGCTAGTTAATTAGGTGGCTTGTATTATTTATTCGGTCCCTCCGAGAGTGAGGGCAAATGTGTAATAAGTGTGGGTGTGTGTGTGCATGTCTTCCAACCCCATTTCTTTCTCCCTTTTATTTAACCGCTTATAATGGTTAGATTTATGGCATATTTCAATTAGCATACCTTATGTTATGCATGCGTGCATTCATTCATCTGTATTGCATGCACCGGGCTCGACGCAATCATGCTAACTGCATAGTATTTCAAATCTAACTTGAATACGTGTTATCTGTTGCATTTTCACATGCCGTCCTAGGATTAGCCGAGCCTATTCTAGACTGCATTTTGTATGCGATACATTAGGCACTTAACATGGACTTGGATCATGGCATGATTGCTAACGAGTTCTCTATTTTGGCGCGGAGTACGATGTTAAGTATTTATGCTTTAACATCTCGCATGAGTGTGATTGTTAACATGATAGCATGCTTACCATGTGGCTATATGCTTATGTGATAACTACCCTGAAGCCTGTGCGTGAAGGTTGGATTGTTTGAGTTGGAACAACTCGTTGAAATCCGTTGTTTTAGCCTACTTGCGAGTAGCAAATTTTAAATTGTCTTTCAAATGAGCAGATATGCAATGCCTTGTTCCAAATTAGGCGATCTAGTCTATACTTTTGTGTTGTGTGCATCAACATAGTAATCTAGGCTAATAACCGGAATAAGAACGCATAGTGTTTTCAAAAACTCGATATCATGGTTAGTAGAGAGCAGAGTTCTTCGGATCGGGCGAGAGGGGTGCTCATAGCTGACCTTCCCCAATCGTTACCTAAGTCCCGAGCCGAGACAACTTTGGTGATGACGGACACGTGGCCTTAGGCAACGAGTCAGGGTTTCCCAAATTTTCCAAAAATAAAATATTTAGGTGGCGACTCTGTATCTGGCAAAGTAGTCCATGTTTAGCACTTCTTTCAAAAAACTGTTTTCAAAAATTGATTTGTCGGATTTGGACTCTTTGATGATTCATCGGTCTTGCATTGCACTCTGCGAGATTAGATGACACTGACCGTGGACTTTGAGTCCTGAACTGTAGTGAACCTCAAATAAACAGAACGGGGGACTCATCCTCCCGGGACAGTTCGGCGGACATCTACACTCCAGTTTTTGGCACACACCTTGTCTTCCTCTCTTTTGAGGGACACTATGGCCCGAGAAGCCACCTTCGTGATCGCACGCCACTCCGGTACCTAACAGCCTGTTTTCGGGGCCCCGAGCTGCGCATTTTGGCCCCCGAACCCTCGTTTTGCATCGGTTAGGGTTCATTTTTGGTATGGACCCTATTTTTCATTGTTAGGAAGATGGTAGGATGGTGGGGAGACCAGGAATTCTTTTGAAAATTATTTTCTCTCTCCTCCAGTTGATTTTCTTGACAGAAAGCTGGTTTTTCTCACTTTTGGACCTTAATTTTTGGTCTCCCAGACCACCATGGTGTTGTACTCATCTGGGAGGCCACCAATATGGGTAGGCCGACCAGCTTTTCTTCCTGACCCTTTTGAACCTTGCTAGAAAGCTGGTTTTTCTCACTCCTGGGCCATAATTTCTGGTCTCCCACCATACAGCTGTGTTGTACTCACTGAGAGGGCACCAATCTTGGTATGGCCGACCACCTTTCAACTTGACCTTTTTGACCCTGGTTGGCCGACCAAGGGGAGTGGCCGACCGACCACTTAACTGGTCGGCCTGCTTCCTGCTTTGGTCTCTTTGAGTGTAAGCCAGCTGTGCCAGCTGGAAACCTCAGAAGTGATCCTCTATACACGTGTATGGAGGATCTTTGAGCTTGGTTTGAAGCTTCTTAGAGAAGCTTTGGCATTTCTTCTCTATAAAGGGAGGCCTCCTCTTCCATTGCTAGGGTTGAACCCTTTGGTTAGAGCATACATAACTTCCCTCCATATCTCTCTCTTCCAAGCTCCAAAACCCCTTTGTTCTTGCACCATTTACACTACACCCCTAGCCTACCACCTCCACCATCCATTCAAGCACTTGGAGCTGATTTTCAGAGGTTGAAGACTCACTATTTTTTGGTCTAGAAGCCGCTGCCCTTCTTCTCTTCAAAGGTAAGTCTCCATTTCCCCATTTTGACATTGTTTTTGTTCCATAGTTTATCTCTGTTTGCAAGCATTTTTGGACTTCGAGCATAAACTAAAAAAGTCTTGTTTGAGCTCCTCTTCAAGTTTGTTAAAGCCATTTTTCTGTTCGGGGTCATCTACCCCCTTTCATGCTTCATTCCTCATGCTTTGAGCCATGATATTGAGCATTTGCAGTAGCCTTGGTTTGGCCTTTTAGCCACTGAAATCAGTGGATTTTCAGTGGCTTAAATGTGTTTTTGAGCCACTAAAATCAGAGAGGGGTGACCCTCTCACCCCTTGTTCTCTTTACTAGCTTTGTTTGGCCCTTCCAAAGGAGCTCCATTTTTCATGTTTTCAAAGTCACATTTCAGGCCTATTGGTGAGTTTTAAGTCTGCCTTGACCTCTGTCCAGAGCCATTTTGCCCTATTTGTGTCTTTGATGCATGTGTAGAACAATCCCATTCAAGGCCTTTCAAGGGCCTTTATTTTCATGTTTCCTAGGACCCATTCTAGGCTCTTTTTAGTGGGTTTTAGGACCTAGAACCCTCTTCCAGATTTGGTTTTGCCATTAGTGTGTCCAATCATGCATGGTAGAACAACCCCTTATTGGCCTTTCAAAGGAGCCCATCATTCTTGCATGCATTGACTGAGTTTCAATGGTATTTGGGCATATTTTTGGCATGGCATACTTCTGTTTTTGGCTGGTGTTGGTGAGCCTTCATATGCTCCATGTAGTTGTAGTGTAACTCATGGTTCACATAGCTTTCTTTGCATGCTTTGTTGACCCTGAATTTTAACACTTTTGGCCATGCCTTAAACTGATATTGTGCTTATTTCGAACTGCCCTATCTCTGTTTTGGGGTCTCATGGTTGAATGATGTTGGTTTGCATGCTTGTAGTTCAATACCATGCTTAATTTTGAGTTTTGAGGCTCATACATGCATATACGGAGGTGTGTTCATGTTTTGGGTCCATTATATATCATATTTCAGAGCTTATATCAATGCCATATTTCCATGTTTATATCCTTAAGTGTGCTTGAGAGTTGTCCATGAATGCCTTGTTTTCGGACCATTGAATGAGCTCCATTTTGTTGCATCTCGAGCCATCATTTTAGGCCATTTCCCACTGTTTCAGACCTGCCTAGGTCTGTTTGGGGTTGATTTTGCCATTAGTGCATGTTTAGGTACCTCTTAGAGTAACGCACTTCACTAGTTTTCGGTACCCGGGCCCCCTAGCTTGCATTGTGTGCCATGTTTAGCATGTTTCGGGACCATTTTGTATCATGTTTCAAAGCTAGAATTTGTTTGTTTATATGCCATATTGCATCCTTTTCCATGCTTTTGGTAAGAGTGGCATTTGATCCTTAGGTTCGATCCTTGGTATTCAGATGCATGTGTGCACGCATTTCGGTTGTCTTATTTTCATCTAATGGCCACTGATGTGAGTGCTGGACTGAGGTCCACTCATGTTGGTATAAGTCCATCGTACAATCGTGTATGACATTTTAGTCCATAGCATTGCATATGCTAGGGTTGCATGTTAGAGCATTATGTATGTCAGTTACTCACTGCATCGTATATGCATTTTAGTCCATAGCATTGCGTATGCGTAGGTTACATGTTAGTCGCATATGTGTATGCCATCTCATTCTCATTTGCATTGTGTCTAGGATAGGAGTAGCCCGAGCCAAGAAACGAGGGATGTTTCGACTCCAAGTGACGGAACGTGTCTCAATCCCGATCGCGACACTCCGAATTAACATGATGAGTCTAGGCCTTGTTGTGTTTATATGTGCATTCATTTCACATTTAGTCGTGCAATTCGACTCCTCGACCATCGTGCATCGAGATACGTGATTGGTGGCACGAGGATCGAGGTGTGCATACATATGTGAAAATACTTTGCCATGCCTCTTTCTTGCTCTCTGTTGCACAAATCAGAAATCAACAACTTTCTAAAGCTTGCACAGCATTCCGGATTAATTGCAAACAGAGGCGAATCGGGGATATCGCAATGGATTTCTGCACAAAGGCAACTCGAGCATGCATCTTTCATCATTCGGAACAAAGCTGAGGCGGTCTATGAGTTTGCATGCTAGTTTATTTTCTTTTCCTAGTTAATTTGTTAATTAATTAGGTGTTTGTAATAATTTAATCATTCATTCGGACTGTAATTATTTATTCAGACTGTATATTTATTCGGACCCTCCGAGCGAGGGCAATGTTTAATAAGTGTGCGTGTGTGTGATGCATGTCTTCCAAACCCCACGCTTCTCCCTTTTATTACCAGCTTATGATGGTTAGATTAGGGCATGTT
>NW_021024703.1:502738-521646 GCF_004153795.1 Camellia sinensis
TTTAGTTTATATTTTAGCCAAATAACTAAAAAATTACTAAATTAATATATTCCCAAATGTGGTCTAAGTCAAGAAAATCTTTGAATGTTAGAGAAGAGGATTGCTCCTACTTTTATTACAAACTTGTTAGGAATCACTGCTAGGTTAATTTTTATGAAAATAGCATTTTATATTAATTGAAAAAGACAGTCCTATATGTATTTGGTGTAGCTTTCGGATAAATTATAAATAAATATAAAAAAAATTATTTAGGTTTCGTTTGGGATATGGGTTAGTTTTTGGATTTTTTGACTTTTTGACTACTTTAACATGGAGCTAAAAAGCCTCGTTTAGGATAGCCTTTTTGAATTTTTTTACTTTTGTGACAGAAAAAATAAAATGATTATAATTTGGATGTAACATTTTATTTTATTGACTTTTCAACTTATTTTGTCCTTTTTGTGACTAAAATAACTAAAAAGTCAAGCTTTTCCGCATGCCCAACGAAACTTTAAATAAGTCCTCACATTTCCTCTATAAATATTTAGGTTGTCTTTAAAATTTATAATTTAGATTATTATGTATGTTGGGTGCCGCTCAATTGGTAGATGGTTCTCAAATTAAAAGTATGGATTTAAATCCCATTTATTTTTGGAAAAAAAAAGAAGATTAAAACTATAATCAAATAATATTAATAATTTTTTCAAGTAATAAATCAAATAAATTAACTTATAAATGCTATCAAATAGATCAAGAATTTAAAATATGATACCAAAATTTATCAAAATACAAAAAGATAAATATGAGACATAAGCATCTTGATGATATCATATCAAGCTTTGTACAAAAGGTCTGATGAATTATTTAAAGATGTCTTTCTTTTACGAACAGATGAATTATTATGTGGTCACTGGGTTTGATTGAGGCATCAAAAACACTTCTCATGAATAGCCTTAGGAAAGAACACCTTGTCTGTGAGCCGAACAAACAAGTCTGATGCATATGCAAATATTTGTATCCATGTATATATATATATATATATATATATAAATGTATCTTTGCAAATATAGAGACAGCTTTCAGAAATGAGATTTAGAATAACAAGAGAGTTGACGAACAACCCAATAAAGAGTTACTGTTGCTGAGTTGGTTGATAGACAAGCCAAATAAAGTGCCGAATAAGAAAGCTTAATCCACTCCAAGTTATTGTGGTCCAATTCTAGTGAGAGAAAAAATTGAAGACCCAGCCTTGGATTCTACAGAAAGTTCTAGCATAGGTACACGTGCATACATGTCAAGCATCAACTTGAAGCTAAGTTTTGAGAAACAAAGAATAAATAAATAAACGGACAGATCCACATATGGATTTAGCCGAGCAACTTAATTGAATTGCCGAAAAGATGTGTGCACCAAGAAAAATGTGAAACCCATTTTGAGAGAGAGAAAACAGAGATGTAAAAGTAGACCCATGAATTCTATTCTGATTTAACACTTTTTTCATCAACATGTACCAGGAACAAAGAACCAATTTTGCAAATAAGTTTAAGATAAATTTACTCAGAGAGAACAAAGATCTCCATCAAAGTGATGTTGGATTTTTATTTACAGTCACATGTTTGTTATTTCCTTCGTTGAACTCTTTCAGACGTTTCCCACAGACGGCGCCAATTGTGAGACCATGAAATATCCTCTCACATGGATGTTGTAGAAATCCAACGAAGAGAAGAGTTTCACCCCTATAGATCTGCAAAGATGAACATAGTCGGTGCCACCCAACCGGGGTTGCCGGCCGGGGACTCTTCGATGATGAAGTTAGTCCTTGAATCAAGGAAGTAAATTGTATATATATTTGAAGGGGTGTGTGTTCTGTAGAGAGAGATCAAAACATCCCTTCCACTTGGGATGCCCCCTCTTTTATGTAGATGGGAGGTGTGATATTTGTTTGGGTTAGACCCATTGTAGACTTTGTTTGGGTTAGGCTCAATAAGTTAGCACCTATATTTTTCTGGCTCTCATAACAATATGTATGAATAATTCAAAAAGAATATTAAAGGAAAAATCAATACTTTTCATAATTAATTTATATATATATTTTTTATTAATCATATCACAAGATATTTATATTTAATTTCTTAAATAAATTTTGTGTAGTTTTATTTTTACATATTTTTATTTTCTAAATAAATATAAAAATAAATAATTAGAATCACTTTTAGTTTTATATTACTAATTCTCTTTCTATTTTAACTATTGTTTTTAATAACAAGATGAATGTTTATTTTAATATCTTATAATTTAGTATATATCATATAAAATCATTATATGATAATTATACTTTTATAGCACAATAGAACTAAAATTATCAAAATAAACAAATAATTTAACTAAATTTATTATATATAAGTATTTAAGTAATACTTTTATAGAACGATAAAGTTAAGATTATTAAAATACATAATTTAATTTAAAATTTTATTTTATTTTCAATTAAAATTAATAGTATATTTTGGTAACACATATCATAATATAAAATATTGTTACATTAATTAAAATTAACTTTATTGTGATTTTATGTCAAGTATCATATTTTTAGAAGTGATTTACATATACGTGCATCGTTCAATTTGATATTGATTGATTAAAATAATGAAATTCAATATTTTTTTGTTAAGTTTCTAGATGATAAATTGATTAATGCCAAATGATAAATAATGGAATACTATTTTAAAAAATAGTGATTCATCGAAAATGATTATGGCTTCGTTTGGGAAGAAGGGAAGGGTTGGGTTGGGTTTTGGATTATTTTAGCCACAAAAAGACAAAATAAGTTTTTTAGTCCAATAAAATAAAATATTACATCAAATCAATAATCATTACATTCTTTCTCTCATAAAAAGTCAAAAAATTCAAAAAATCCTTCTAAAACAAGACTTTCTAGCCCCACACTAAAATAGTCAAAAAGCTAAAAAAAGCCAAAACACATCCCAAACAAACCATGTATATGTTTCTTGAATGATTTTTAAATAAAAAATTTGAATTTATAGTATTACTGATAATGCACCTTCCTGTGCTTTGTTAGAAAAGATATGCAAAAATAATTTGGTTAGAATAAAAAATTTGCGGCTATTATAATGTGTTACATAATTAATCAGAACCCTTTGAGAACTAAAATTATGATTTAAATTTTTAATTTTTTATGAATTAATATGAATAATTCTTACGATTATATATAATAATTTTATATAAAGTAAATTATAAATAATAAAATATTTTTATATTATGTGACTGTCAAGATTTTTTTATTTAATTTTAAATATAAGTTAATTTTGAAATAAATTTAAAAAATAATTTAAAATATAAAAAGTCAAAATAAATAAATAAAAATTTAAGGATAAAAATAAAAATAATGATTAAATATAAATGGGGTAGAGAGTAATTTACCACTTACATTAATTTCTTTATTTCAATTCTCTCTCCAAATAATATATGTAAAAATTATTTTGTGACTCTATCGATTCGAAGTTGTTGTCAGCCATCCCATTATTGGTTTTTATCTCCGAAAACTAGCTGGGTTTGGGTTGAAATTGAAATTAGGGTTTTGGTTTTTGAGGATTGATTCAGAAATCGAAGAGTGATATGGCTCAAGCTGTCGAAGAATGGTACAAGCAGATGCCAATCATCACCCGTTCTTATCTCACTGCTGCAATTGTTATCACAGTCGGTTGCTCTCTCGATGTATGCCTCTCTCTCTCTCTCTCTCTCTCTCTCTCTCTCTCGATTGATGTATTTCTGTATTTGTATGTAAGTGTGAGCAAATTGTACAGAATTATTGATTTCATCATCTATTACTTAGTGGTTCACATTCTATGCATTTGGGTATTATTGGGTTAGGCTTATTATCAAATTTTTTTTTTTTTAAATTTTAATTTTGGTGAGACTAGTTATCTATATGTATACATGTGTGAAAAGAATGAATTTTTTTGGGTGGTTATAGGAGATTAATAGGTTTTTATTAACTTTAAATGTATGTATTGATGTACCCATGTGAATTTCAAATTTTGTATTTTAATTAGATGATGGGTTAATTGGAAGTTGTAAGAGTAAGTAGTCATTTATGTATCATTAGTTTTATCAATGTTGATATTTAACTAGTGAATTTTATTTGCAGATAATCTCTCCTTATAACTTGTATTTGCACCCTAAGCTAGTGGTCAAGCATTACCAGTTTTGGCGGCTCGTCACCAATTTCCTTTACTTCCGGAAAATGGGTAATTTGTTTAACCATGAACTTCCAAGTAAATCCATTGAGAACGATATGTCTTTATTGTTGGAGTTGCACTTTTTGGAACCTTCTGGCTTCCGTATGCGTTGATTGATCTTTTATGTATGTAGTAGGGCTTTGTAGAGAATTTGGGTTGATTAATTATTTGTCTTATGAAATTCATAAATGATAAAATCTGAAACAACGTCGTCAGAATTTGGTTAATTGGTGCTGTATGTTCTGTCGGGACGCAGTGTCTATTTCTTATCTTTTACTTAACTGTTCTGTGGCAAATCAACTTTGGGGCTTGATTTTCTCGGTGTTTGGTTTGGATTGGGTGCAATATTGTGGTGGATGTTTTCCGCAGTTGGCGGGGTGGCTGGTTTGGTTGGAGTGTAATGATCAGATTTTTCAGGGGATAGAGGTCTCTATGCCTCGTTTGAAGAATATTTTCTTGGCGATTTTGTATAGTTGGGTGTCGGGGAGTGTGGTTCTGGATTATTTTCTTTTGTGGTTTTCATTGATTCATTGCATGTCTAGATGTAGGTTGGAGTGGTGCAGTTTGTGGCTGTATTTGTTAGCATCATCTTGATGCTCTTTTTTAAATAAAATTGTTACTCGTTATTTATATAAAAAAAAAAGGCTTGTGAAAACATAGTTACGCACATGGCTGCTTTACTCTTCTAAACTTGGGGAAAATGTTTGCAGTTATTTCAATTGAATTATTTTGACATCATAAAGTGCAAAACGTAGGTGTTTCTATGGCGATATCTATTTCAATGTCATTTGAGTGCGCTTGCTAAGATAGGTTTCTTTATTGACTTTTTTTTTATCAATGTTTGAAGTGGTTTAAAATTTAGAAGACAAAGAAAAATCATAGTTCCTTTATATGGAATATATAATCCTCAATTAGATTATCTCTTCTTGATAAATCAAACCAAGCCTTAAGTCTCATCAAATGGGGTCGACTACATGAATCCTTCTTCTCCACATGGTTCTATCAAAGGCCATTTTGTTAGTCAAATTAAGGAAAAGATATCAAGGGAATGCCATCCATTTATAAAAAGAAGCAACAAGCGAAGTGCTATGCTCGACCACATGTTTCAAAAAGATCTACAAAATCTGAAAGTGGTCGAGAGATGGGCTACTTACTTCCTACTGTACAAAAATCTCATAAAAGAACTCTTAAGCCCATACAAAGGAGTATCAAAACCATTAAAAGATCTACTATTCTACTCCCCTAAATTATCCATATAATGCGTAAAGGAATCAGACACTTCAACTTCTTCGTTCTTTTCCCTATTGTAGCCCCCTTTTTGCTCCATCACACCCTTCAAAAACCCACTCCAAGAGAGAACCAATATTCACAACTCCCTTGCTACTTGCTAGTAACACTACCTCTTCCTTGATGTGTTGATGCAAGAAGTGGTTTCTTGGCAGATGTGGAAGAAGATATTGTTGGAGCATCAAAACAAGAAGTTATGGGTGGGAAATGATGCTGAAAAATGATGAAGAGGAGAATTGTGCAACAAGGAGGTAAGACTTTTGATGTGGTGGATGATGGTGGTGGGGGATCGGAGACCATGGTAGTGATAGTTGTCACAGCCCCAATCCCTCCCTAGGAGGATTTGGCGTGATTGGCCCATGGCTCTTGCTACCAAAGGCCTAAAGCAAAAGCAGTCATTGTGGAAGTAATAGAGCATGTGCTTAATTCATACATTCATCTTAAAATTAAAATATGTCCTCAAGGTTGTCGCCACACTTGGGCTGTCAAAATAGTTTATATACACGGGCCCTATGTCGATAACACTAGTGTTGACATAAGGACTCAGCATAAACTTTCAAAAGCTAGGATCACAAAGGATTTCCACCTAGGTTCATTGGCCTCTAAGGTTTCCATGTTTGCACTCATCACCTGGAATCACATAGCAAACAGGGGGAAAGCTAACTAGCTTAGTCAGCAACCTAACTGAAAGAAGTTTTAAAACCATGGATATCAAAAATCCGTTATTTGAAAAGCAATAATGTACTCAAATCATGATAATATCAAGAGCATGTGTTAGAATTTCCCATCTTTACCTTCACCTACTCCACTACACACTCCACTTCACCTACCTCCACTTCACCACACACTCCACTTCACCTAACCCACTATCACCTCCACTACACCTACTACCACATTTTCTTCTATATATAGATCAATAACATGTTCTTCATCTTCCCTCTTCTCTCTCTCGATCTCTTGCTCTTCCATTTTCTCTCTTTTATCTTCCCTCTTCCCCCATTTTCAACTTTTTTGTGTGTATTTTTTCGAAAGAAACAGTTTGGAATCGTTACGTAACGGTGCATAACAGGCCGTTACAGTTGTTACGGCATCGTTACGACCGCTACGGCAGCCGTTACAGCCGACACACCTGTGAATCTCAATCACACTGCAAAAGCGGCCGTAACGGGTTGTGGTAACCGCCAAAACTGTTACGTAACAGCGTTACGTAACAGTTGCGGCCGCTTTTTAAAACCTTGGATGCTATTAAACCATTTGACTAAATCCAGAAAGCTAGATTAGGGCAACAAATGGAGAGTTTGGTTGTAACATTTAAGTGGATCGCTGAGGCATGTTTGCAAGTCCTGGTTGTAAAAAATGTTGTGCAGTCTGAAGGACATGCGACTAAGAGGCAGCGAAGCATTACCTTAGTTTCAAGGACAACAACCACAGTAGTCTAGATCTACTCTGACCTTAATTCATGAAACAACATCATTTTCACCCCACACACACACACACACAAAACAGAACACAAAAAAACAAAAAACAAAAAGAGAAGAAGAGAGAGATCAATTAATTATATTGATATATCATAGTTTTACATGTATATATATAATGTAGTTATAATGATATTAATTTCATTTTAAATACTATGTATGTTTTTATATGTATATACTAGGATATAACTTTTTATGCTTCATGCTTTTGCAATTCTCTCTCTATTTTCCCCTCTGAATGTTATGTGCAACGGAACAGAAGTAACTTTTTTTTGGCTCATATATGCAGGTGTGGGATACACTATTTGATGTTAGGGTCTCTCGAAGATATGGGAAATATAGTAATCGGAACATATCTTAATCTTTGGTTCTTGGTATTTTCTTTCCTTTCTTTTTTTTTTAGAAAAAATAGAAGAAAAAAAAGATGTTGTGGTCGGGGTCATAGCCCCAATCCCTCCCTAGGAGGATTTGGCGTGATTGGCCCATGGCTCTTGCTACCAAAGGCCTAAAGCAAAAACAGTCATTGTGGAAGTAATAGAGCATGTGCTTAATTCATACATTCATCTTAAAATTAAAATATGTCCTCAAGGTTGTCGCCACACTTTGGCTGTCAAAATAGTTTATATACACGGGCCCTATGTCGATAACACTAGTGTTGACATAAGGACTCGGCATAAACTTTCAAAAGCAAGGATCACAAAGGATTTCCACCTAGGTTCATTGGCCTCTAAGGTTTCCATGTTTGCACTCATCACCTGTAATCACATAGCAAAAAGGGGGAAAGCTAACTAGCTTAGTCAGCAACCTAACTGAAAGAAGTTTTAAAATCATGGATATCAAAAATCCGTTATTTGAAAAGCAATAATGTACTCAAATCATGATAATATCAAGGGTATGTAATTTTCAAAAGGTACAAAAAGATAGTAAAAGTAAATGTCAGTAGCTTTCACCAATCTCCTGACATGGTGCGTGTATTAGAATTAGTATAGGAGTTTGCAATATGTAAAAAATATATGTATTATTGATTGATGTATGCTTGTTGTATCTATTACAATTACAAGGATTCCTATTATATAGGAGTGTGTTTGGGAGTAGGTGGAGAGTAGGTGAAGTGGAGGTGGTAGTGGTGTAGTGGGTTAGGTTTAGTGGAGTAGGTGAGGTGGTAGTGGTAGGTTTATGGTAAATTCTAACACAATACATATATCCTTTCACATATCAGATAACTCCAAATGGAGGCCCATGCAGTGGTAAACAGAGGGAAATATAACATTACATAAAGGGATTGAAGAAGTGGCTCATATAGATTTTAGAGGTAGCTCCCACTATGCATTTCAATGCATTGTAGCGCTTAGTTTTGGAAAACTCTTTGCTTCCATATATGACGTGTTGGGTGAGTTTATAGTTTGTAGGTATTCGAAGATTCTTTGCACAAAACACATTTCGAAGCATTCTTTTGAATATTAACATTTATGGGTCTCAAATAATAGCATTTAATGTAAAATACACTTGAGTGTATGTTGTAATCAATTCTAAGTATACAAATACTATATTTCATTAACAAGTTTAAAAGCTTGCTTCAAGTACAAAGTTACTTGCCTTGACCCCCTTAACTATAAGGTGGATGGCCTTCTACAAATGATTCTATATTCCAGTATTCAAATAATCAACGATTTCATACACACGTATCCTGGAATGGTGCAGGGGTGTAGTTATGCCTTTAAGGTCTTCTAAATTATCTCGAACAAGGTCTAAGTTGAAGTGGAGTGTCAAAGGTCTAGGTAATACAAGGGCAACAAGCCAGTCTGGACATTTACTTCCTCTACTGGTCTGATGCGCTATGTATAGAGAGTGGAAACTGGTGTCACCTGGACTTCAGATCAGACGTTCAAATGTCATGATTTCCATCTTCTCCTCCTGTCAATTGTTCCTTGTTTAGTGGAGACTTTTTTCAAGCCAAATATATTGTTAGCTTTAAATGTTGATCAACCATTTGGTTTCCTTGCATCCAAGTAGCCTTGTTATGACCTATAACTTACACTCAGCCAATTGGATTTTTTAATGAATGCACACCTCTGGGGTTGGCAGTAGGTTGAGTTTGGGATAGAGACTCCTTCATGCTCCCTTGGACCCCAACGTGGGTTGGGGAGCACTGCCTCGAAACCATGAGTGGGCAGGTTGAGAGAAGATGTAATTTTTTTTTTACTCGAGGGATTGCTCAGTTGCTAAAATTTTGTTAGTTAGTTGGAATTTGGAAATATAAACAAGCCACCTGCAGGGTAGAAAGTACATATTTCTATAGTCTTAGCTCAATGACAAATTATGTTTCATTTCTGTCAGTCAAACAGTTCATCTGTTGGTCATAACTGCTCAGTTAGTTAATGATGCCTACTGTTTGAATTTTTGAAGTTCTTGCTTCAACTAAATCTATTCATATTGTTGAAAATCTTGCATTTAATTCATGTATGTGCTCGGATTAAATTTGCCTACACTTGATAATATCTGTCCTAACATTATTGGATTTCGATATACCAGATCTGGACTTCCTGTTTCACATGTTCTTTCTTGCCCGATACTGCAAGCTTCTTGAGGAAAATTCTTTTCGGGGAAGGACTGCCGATTTCTTTTACATGCTCTTATTTGGTGCTACTATTTTAACTGGGATTGTTCTCATTGGGGGGATGATACCTTACGTGTCTGAGTCATTTGCGAAGATAATATTTCTGAGCAATTCATTGACATTCATGATGGTTAGTGTTTCTCGGTTTACAAATAAAACATTTCTAATTGATAAACCCTTTATGCATTTACTGTTTTGGAAAGCTTGTTACATTTTGCCCGATTTCACAGGTTTATGTTTGGAGCAAGCAAAATCCTTTTATCCACATGAGTTTCTTGGGTCTCTTTACTTTTACAGCAGCTTACCTTCCGTGGGTGAGTGATCTCAGTGTGTTACTAACATGGTTTTGTCAAAGTACTAGTTCAATAGATGATTGAAATTGATATGCATTTAATACATTCAATTTAACTGCTCATTTGCTCAATAAAGGTTGCACCCTTTTTAACGCTTTTAGTGGATAATTATATTAACCAAATTTATATATTTAGCTGACGCTAATAAAACACTTTCTTTTTCAGCAGTTCTTTCTTAATTTCCATTAACGCATATTGGCACTGCCAACTGCAGAAACCTGAAACTACTTTTAATGCATTATTTTGAAACCAATTATAAGAGATACAAGTAGGGGTGTGCGCGGTGCGGGTCGGTGCGGTTTAAGAGAAAAATAGAAACTGTATGGCGGGTGGCGGATTGATAAAAGTGTCACTAGAATTTGCCATTTTCCTTATCAAAAACCGGCGGTTCGGTTGGCAAATAATGGCGGATTTGCCTTGGCGGTTCGGGCGGATTGGCGGTTTATAAAAAATATAATTCAAATTACAAAACTTAAATCAAAGAGTAAAAAAAAGACGAGAGACATCGTGATATTAAGCATCTTGCGAAGCTTTCTTCTGATGCAGCAAGTGTAGCAACAACATGATAATATCAACGACTATGCCATCAGTTCATTACAAGTATCTGTGAAAGCTGCAATGATCAAATACAATACATAAAATTCCCCTCGAGCATTAATGTAATACTATATTCTAAGGTATAGAACAACAAGCAAACTTAAGTAAAAAAGGATTTTTAGAATCCTATAAAACATGATTTAATAGCGGTGCGGGTCGGTGCGGTTTGGAAGAAAAATAGAAACCGGCGGATTGATAAAAATGTCACTAGAATTTGCCATTTTTCTTACCAAAAACCGGCGGTTCGATTGACAAATAATAATGAATTTGCCTTGGCGGTGCGGTTCGGTGCGGTTTTGGCGGTTTCGGCGGTTTCGGCGGTATTATGCACACCCCTAGATACAAGGACCTCTAGAGCCCTTCTCTAGAATGTTACTTTGGTAAATGCAGTAATCAATTTTGCTTTAGAGGATGTTGTGTCCAGGTGTTCGAATCTAGTGGAGTCCTCTTTATTATCCTCTACCAAAGGAGGTAATTTGTTGTTTTCTTGGTGAGGCATTTATGTGGATAGTCTCTTGAAAAAGAGACAAAAAGGAATGGATATGATATGTGGGATGCCAACATTGTTCTGTAAAAGTATAGAAACAAACCGTGGCCCAAACCTTTTTTTTTCCCCCACTAGAGGAAAGTGCAAGATTCAAGTCTGATCCAAGAGCACCAAAAAAGGGAGAATTATGGTTACTATCTTTTGAGTTTGATTATTTTTAGCTCTCGATGCAATTATGATATGTTTTATATTTAATTTTTTTTATTATTTCATTTTAGGGAGAAGTCCAATAAGCAAATTGGTAGCCCTAACGAGTTTTGAACTTACATGTTTTCAGTTGTCTTTTCCTACATTAATTTCTTCACTGTTTCGTATCTATCATTGATCCTTTTGGATTGTGATTTTTTTTGTTATGCATCACTTGTTCTGTTTGATGTTGTCGCATGCTGTCAATTCTTATTTAAAAGCATGGATCATGGATACTGCATTAAAATATATTGTTAGTGGCCTGCAGCAGTATCCATTAGGTCATTAAGATTTGACTTCCCTTCAGTTGTCCACTGATGCAGCATTTGGGACAAACATTCCAACCCCTAATTGAAGTGTGGCCAGTGGCTTTTTGTGGTTCAATTATTTTTTTGTTGTGCTCAATTATAAAGAAACTGAGGATAAGGGTTAAGTCTTGTTGTGTTGTATTGTGACCATTGATTATATCATTGGATACCTAACACCATTATAAGGGAAATGAGGATAAGGTTGAAGTCCTGTTGGCAATGTTGTATTGTATTGTTACCGTTGATCCTTGGAAACTTAGCACCGAATGCCTAAGGAGGCATTTTTATGGATATATTGCTTCTGTTAGTGTCATCATATGTCTTTGCAAGTTGAGATTCATAGTTGAAGAGTAAATATGACCCACCCATATGTTGTTTCAGATTATCCAATGCATTTCTCATAGAGCACCTCTTGATTCTAGAATTGAACAGGAAAAGTAAGTGTTTTTTATGTTTCTGTTTTTGGTTCTTTATCACTCACAATGAACTCCTTCTCCTACAGGTGCTTTTGGGGTTCTCTGTCCTTGTTGGTGCTAGTGCTTGGGTGGATCTACTGGTGCGTCTAAAGTATCATTTTTATTTTCATTTTCATTTTCACTTTCATTGTCTGACATGAGCATTCCTGTGTGGTAAATATGGTCCACATTCTTGGTAGTTTGAGCCTGATACAGTGCTTTACTAGTGTTGAATTTCGCACTGGGAACAATTTGGAAACCATATTAGGTAAATTATTATTTGGGATGGGTTAGGTGAAGGTTTGGGAATCTTAATATATTGGTGAATATTGAATGGGCTGGAAGGCACCTCCCTACTGAATATATTTTCCCAAGTCTCTACACTAAGAATGGCATAAAACCTAAGGGCACTTTACTGCATTATGTAGTCTTTGCACACTGAAATACGTACTAGCCTCACACACAATCCTTGAATTGGTGGGTCATGAGGGAATCCTCCTTTTCTTAATCCAAAGCACTCTCATAGTCCTCTCTTGTATTCACCTCTCTAATTTTCAAATGTCGTTAAACTTATGGAAATTGGTTGAAAAAGAAATTCTAGGTCACAACCCTTGAGATACCTCTTCTTGTTGCACGGTATACTTTCGTTTTATGCAGTGCCTTATGTGTAAATAATACCATGCATTTTGATGAGCGTTACTAGATGTGCATTTAGACATTTAACATGGATAGTCCTACATACATATTCAACTCTGGGACCCAAGGTGTATATGAAATATGCTTCTGGTCCTTGAATAAGTATATTTTGTGGATTTGTAATGGGAAAATCGGGATTTTGCTTTCGCAAGTGATCTATCTCTTATTTTGAGTACCCTTTTTGTTCACTCATGTCTGTTGCCTTTTTTTTTTTAATATACATTTTTTACCCACTTGAAAATAAATGATATTTTGTGGTTCAGGGAATGATAGCTGGTCATGCCTACTATTTTCTTGAAGATGTGTACCCCCGGATGACAGGCCGTCGACCCCTCAAAACACCGTCATTTATCAGGTCCCTATTTGCTGATGAGCCTGTAGTGGTGGCAAGGCCTGCGAATGTGAGATTTGCTGCTCCGCCGGTAGAGGAAGCACAACAAAACTAATCAAATCCCCCAAAGACTAGACAAATGCTGCTGGATTAGCTGCTGTTAATGTTCTCAGAAAATTATTTTGATGCCCAAATGGAATTATGATCGATCCTTTGTTTATGACATTGCTTTGAGTGATGTGCTAGTTATGGTCACTGTCTTCATTCCTTGTCAGGTGGTTTACCTTGTAATGATGTTGCTACCGCCCAATGGGTTTGAGTGTTTAGTCTGGACTCCATAATTCCTAGTTAGTATAGAGCGTTTTTTGTTCATTGAAGTTTGTTATCATATTCAAGAATTTGTTTTGCCTTACAATCTTATGTCATCATTTTGATTTTGTTTCTCAAATGTTATATTGTACATAGTGGAATTATGTTTTTTTTGATAATCAGTGTTGTGTATGCCCTTGCATTGAGTTAGGATATTTTGTTGGAAGTTCGAATATTGGACAATGTCCCTCCATAACAGTAACCACCACATTGGATACAGAACATCTTGCTAAACCGTAGGGTTTGAAGTAGGGCTTGCAATGAACGGAAATTTTTGCAAATTTTGGCACTTTAGCTTGCTCCGGTGTTTATTATCTAACTTGTATGGCATTGCCTCATTTCGGCTTCTCATTGTCATAGAAAAACACAATACAAGTGTAAATTCCTCATTCAAGCAATTATATTTTGTATCCAATGCAAATTCCTCAAAGAAGTGTCACAACTCTTACCTTTATTTATCGTATTTCAAATCAATAATTATTAAAATGACTGTTACGAATTAAAGCTGTGACACGTTAGTTGAAAAATTAATAGAGCATTTTTGGAGATGAGAAATTGATTTCACAGCATCAAACTAGAGCACAACGTGAAAAAAAAAGGAAAAAAAATTCAGGCAGAAACCAAATCGAACAAAATTTAACATTGATTTGGAGTAAGGTACATTGCCCTATTAAATGTATGATAGGCTGAGAAAAAAAATAAATGCTACAAGCAATAGCACAACATGCATATGCAGCGACATCAAAAAAACCTAAAAAAAACAGGGAAAAGGAAAAAAAGCATTCTATCCAATTAAGAAAAATTTC
This sequence comes from Camellia sinensis, assembly GCF_004153795.1. Classification (NCBI taxonomy): domain Eukaryota; kingdom Viridiplantae; phylum Streptophyta; class Magnoliopsida; order Ericales; family Theaceae; genus Camellia; species Camellia sinensis. The sequence goes on from NW_021024703.1 coordinate 517,004, forward strand.
CTTCCACTGCCAAACCCAATAAAACTGCAAAAAAAATGTATCAAGTACCCAAACTTTCAAGCCACAGAAACTATGAAGAAATCAATTCACTGTATCTGCATCAGCTTGTTGCAGAGAACTTCGTGTATTATACATGGGAAAAAATGAATGCTGACATATGAGCCAAACCAGGATGAAGATAATGCATCTGGATTGATTTTCTGGCCCTAATTCTCTTCCCTGACTCCTCTAGCATCTAATGCCGCAACCGATTTTCAAGGTGAAAAGAATGGTAATGCTGAGAACGACGATGCACACCATGGCTAACGGATGGGATGATATTGGGCTGATATTCTCTTTGGAGGCAACTTTCGTAGTATGTAGAGGACAAGAGCCGAAGGTAGGATCTCAACCAGCTGTTTTTAAGCAATAGAAAGTTAAAAAACATGCTTAGAGAAAATGAATATGAAATATCTGAAATTAGGAAGTTGGTATTGTAGATGTTTTGTAGAGTACCATGTAATAGATTAAGTTCAAAATTGGATGATCCAACACGTCAAGTGATGCATCTGAATCAAATGCAGATAGAATAACCTGCATTGGGAGAATTGAGTTAAAGGGCATGAGTAGGAAATTTAATGTATAGTTAAAGGGCAGCAACAACTACAAAGCAAATGAACACTTGACTTCAAATGTTGGGCTTAAAGATACTCTCTGTAGATTTCTCTACCCGTAACTTGTTAAAGTGTTCCAACAGTTCACCAAAACAGCTGAAACTTCCTTTCATAGCTATCTACTTGCATTCTATCCTGAACCTTAGTAATGTGAGAATAACCTCGTAGTCCATGGTTACAGCATATCCAAGAGCCTCTTATTCACACACAACACACACACATATGCTAGTGTTATGGACTAGTACTTTCTGCAACGTACAACAGTACCATCTTGTGCTTTATAAAAAACACATTATGGAAAAGCCAAAATTACAGTAATTTGATTGTGGAAAAAGTAAATGTTGCTTCAAGATTCCACATTTATGTCACTTATCCAAAAATAAATAAATAAAAATAATAATATTCACATTCATGTCACACAAACACATAAGTTTTCAAAAGGCAAATAAGCTGCTGCTCCACCTGTCCCATGTAAAAGGGCGTCAAACACATGTTCTTGGCAGAAGTATCAAGTTTCTTGATTACAGTTGAAATTTCAACATCCCAAAACTTCTAGTTTACCAGCTTTGAACAATCTTCAATTTGAGCCTTACTTTTTGATGACAAAAGAAATTTTTAATTTTTCTCTCCTCTATCAAAATCCATGCCCAAACTTAAAGCAAGATAAAAAGACTCCATGATCCAACTATTTGAAGGTTAATGATTATATCATCCATATATTTGAAGGTTGATGGTTACAATTGGTCATCCATGTAACCCAGAATAGTCAGGTCGGATAAATTAATCAAGAAAAATAACAATTTGTATTTTGTATCAGAACATAAATTACCGAGTCCATGTCTGGATCTTGGATTGAGGAGGGATTTGTGAAGGGAAGAAAAGAGAAGAGAAAAGCAAATGAAATCGAAGTTAAATTTATATCTTTTTTCCCTTACCTTCTTTTCCCTCCAAAAATTCAAAATCTAAACACAGCCTTGAATGTTTGTCACAGATAGCCCACATGAGCGAATTCTTCAAAGCCACATACTAAAAGTTCTACTCCAGGCAGTACTCAAGAAAACACTATTCCACAAGTAAGTGGTGCACAGAGTAATCTGGAACTTACCACAAAGCATCTTATGAGAAAGCAGGTGAAGCATATGGCAGTCACAGATCCAACCTGCAACAATTAGCACATATTATCACCAAGTTACATGGTCCAATTAACCTGCCATTTATGTAAAATAGATTTAGAAAAAAAAATACCTTCCAAATTAGAGAGAGAGAGAGAGAGAGAGAGATTAAAAAAAGAGTTACTTTAGTTACAAGGAAGACTTCACAGCACCAGTCCCAATAATAAATTTGACAAAATACTTATATAAAGTGAAAAGAGCATCAGTTTATGTATTAACTGTTTTCGTTCTGTATGTGTATGTTATACATAAAGTCAATGCTATTTTTTAAGCAGCAACTGGATGGAATCTCGTGAGAGAATTTGTAGCATAAAAAATGGAGTATCAGTTTTAAAGGAGTTCCCCTTTTTTTTTTTTTTTTGGATTTCTAGGGATTGGGCTACTATTTGTCATCCCTAGTGCTAAGAGTTTCGTGGCTTTTCTTTTGAATTTTTTCTTTTTCTTTGTATGAGGACTTCTTGTCCGCTTCCCTTCTTTTTGATCATTTAATAAAATTCTTTGTTGATGCTAAAAAAAAATAAAAAATAAAAATTGGAGTATCAGTTATATAGCTTAAAGACTCATGCTAATAAAAAATAAAAATAAAAAAGGTTTTTTTTTATATTTAAAATGTATACATATGACAAGAAAAAATATGAAGAATTCTGTTGAAGCCAAGTGGGATGATATTTGGATCTGTCCGATTCAGTACCTTGTCTGGCAAATTCTGTCGTTCTGATCCAATACGTTGTCCTACAGTGAATAATATGCACATTCTATTGTCCCATATATTTGTAATGATATTATCATTTTTTTAATAATGAAACTAGTCTACTCTATCCAAATAATTCACTTTAACAGGGATCGTTGGTTTCTCCTCTCCAATCTTCCTATAAATTGACATGGTTGTCAGATATGCTATCATTGAAGAAGATTTGCAAGTGATACATGTTTCCAATGCATTACTATGGAAGAGCACAATGAACCCAAGCTGCTCCACAACAAATTCTAGCAATTATGTTTTGTTATCCAGTAAACAAACTGTAATCAGAAAGCACAAACCTCATGAAGCTTCTTTCTTCTCCCTTTAGATTCAATAGGGAAACGTCTCAGCATGAAAAATAATCTGAAAGCATTAGATACAGCATCACATGGGAAAAGTATAAGAAAACATGAACATTATAAATATATGGGATATTCAGAATGAAGATTGCTTCAGATGCGTAAAACATAAGACAATATATATATGATTCAGAAGATTCACCTTCCTCCATACAGCAAGAAACCTAATGCTGCCAGAAATGATACAGCTGAAATATTTAAAAATGAAATAAGCACAGGACAAAGCAATATATAGAACAATTAACAATGGTTGGAACAGAAATTTTCAATCTCCACAAATTAAGCTTGTAGCGCACAGAGAACAGCTAGATAAAATGCCTAACCTGCAATGAATATCCTTCCAATGAATTCCACAACACTGTTGTCATCTATCCAGATGTATATCCAGATACAAACCTGATACCAAACACCAATTTGTTAAAAGGTGACCCTTAAAGGGTGTAGCAAACATCTGAAGAGCTATTTTCTTCCATGACCTCTAATGGGCTCACTCAAGGCTGTTTATGCTACCAAGTTTGAAAGCCTTATATTACAGCCCCAATCAGCTACACTTGCTTGCTATGAAGCACATGTATGGATATAGGTACCTTCATCCATATATTTGAAGGTTGATGGTTACAATTGGTCATCCATGTAACCCAGAATAGTCAGGTCGGATAAATTAATCAAGAAAAATAACAATTTGTATTTTGTATCAGAACATAAATTACCAAGTCCATGTCTGGATCTTGGATTGAGGAGGGATTTGTGAAGGGAAGAAAAGAGAAGAGAAAAGCAAATGAAATCGAAGTTAAATTTATATCTTTTTTCCCTTACCTTCTTTTCCCTCCAAAAATTCAAAATCTAAACACAGCCTTGAATGTTTGTCACAGATAGCCCACATGAGCGAATTCTTCAAAGCCACATACTAAAAGTTCTACTCCAGGCAGTACTCAAGAAAACACTAGTTTCACATGTTCTTTCTTGCCCGATACTGCAAGCTTCTTGAGGAAAATTCTTTTCGGGGAAGGACTGCCGATTTCTTTTACATGCTCTTATTTGGTGCTACTATTTTAACTGGGATTGTTCTCATTGGGGGGATGATACCTTACGTGTCTGAGTCATTTGCCAAGATAATATTTATGAGCAATTCATTGACATTCATGATGGTTAGTGTTTCTCTGTTTACATGTAAAACATTTCTAATTGATAAACCCTTTATGCATTTACTGTTTTGGAAAGCTTGTTACATTTTGCCCGATTTTACAGGTTTATGTTTGGAGCAAGCAAAATCCTTTTATCCACATGAGTTTCTTGGGTCTCTTTACTTTTACAGCAGCTTACCTTCCGTGGGTGAGTGATCTCAGTGTGTTACTAACATGGTTTTGTCAAAGTAATAGTACAATAGATGATTGAAATTGATATGCATTTAATACATTCAATTTAACTGCTCATTTGCTCAATAAAGGTTGCACCATTTTTAACGCTTTTAGTGGATAATTATATTAACCAAATGTATATATTTAGCTGACGCTAATAGAACACTTTCTTTTTCAGCAATTCTTTCTTAATTTTCATTAACCCATATTGGCACTGCCAACTGCAGCAACCTTTGAAACTACTTTTACTGCATTATTTTGAAACCAATTGTAAGAGATACAAGGACCTCCAAAGCCCTTCTCTAGAATGGTACTTTGGTAAATGCAGTCATCAATTTTGCTTTAGAGGATGTTGTGTC
>NW_021024703.1:545928-586393 GCF_004153795.1 Camellia sinensis
AAATAGGCCTAAAATACTATGCAAGAAAGAGGCATACAAGAGGGGTAAAGAAGCAAGTGTTAAAAGGAAACCTCAAACAGAGAGAGGCTAAAGCATAAAACTTACCGAGTACTCCAAGCCAAAACAGAAGCTAGGTTAGAAATCCATGCATGATCCTAACTATACAGAAATGCCTAATGCAACACATGCAAAAATGCAACTATAGCAGGCTCGGCTATTCTAGACATGGCATATGAAATGCTACAGCTAACATGTATTCAACTTGGAATTGAAAATTCAATACAGTTAGTATGATGCGCCGAGCTCGGTGCATGCAAGACAGATGAATGAAGCAAACATGCTATCATACTGTATGCTAATTGAAACATGCCCTAATCTAACCATCATAAGCGGGTAAATAAAAGGGAGAAAGACGTGGGGTTGGAAGACATACATCACACACACGCACACTTATTACAGTTGTGCCCTTGCTCGGAGGGTCCGAATAAATAATATACAGTCCCAAATAATTACAGTCCAAATATGTACAAAACCCTAATTAATTAACAAATTAAATTAGGAAAACAATAAATTGGCATGCAAGCCAGGGACTGCCTCAAATCTGCTCCGGATGATGAATGATGCATGCTCGGGTTGCCTTGTGTGGAGAATCCCTTGCGATGTCCCAATTTGCCTCTGTTTGCAATTGTTCTTAGGATGCGCGCTAAGCTCCGGAAGGCTGCTGACTCTTGATTTGCTGTAACAGAGAGCAAGAAAGGGGCATGGCAAAGTATTTTCACATATGTGTGCTTGACTACTCTTTAGGGAGTGTAGTCCTCGATCCTCGTGCCACCAATCACGCATCTCGATGCATGATGGCCGAGGAGTCGAATTGCACGACTTAATATGAATTGAATGCACACATAAACATAACAAGACCGAGACTCCATCATGGATAATCCGGAGTGTCGGTGACTAGGAATTGAGACACGTTCCGTCACTCGGAGTATGAAACGTCCCTCGTTTCCCGTGCTCGGGCTAACGTCTATCCCAAACACAATGCAATATGCATGACATGCATGAATGCAATTCTAACATGCAACCTAGCATACGCAATGCTATGAAATGGCATACATAATGCGCGATGTAACATGGCATACACGATGCTCTAACATACAACCTAACATACGCAATGCTATGAATTGAAATGGCATACACAATGCATAATGGACTTACACCAACATGAGTGGACCTCAGCCACACGCACATAAGAGGCCATGAGATGAAAAATGAGACACTCGAAATGCGTGCACACATGCACGCAAACCGAGGACCGAACCCAAGGCATAGCATGCAACACTAACAAGGCATGGCAAGGCATGAAACATGGTATGCAAACATGCAAATTTCAGTGCTGAAATATGATGCAACACAGCCCCGAAACATGGAAGCATGGCACCCGATGCATGGAATGAACCCGAAACACAAAACTAGGCATATGCATTGGCCTATAGCTATACAAAACATTCATTATTTGAACATGAAGTGTGAAGACAGAATCAAGACAGTCCCAAAAAAATCATATTTACAGTTTTAAGTAAGGCCAAACAATGGACACAAATAGGACTAAGCTAGCATGCAAAAATGGCCCCAAAAGAGAGATAATGAAGCAAGTAGCAGCTGCTGGCCTCAAAAAGAGGAGGGCCCTTCAACAAAGTTGAAGAGGGGTCTAAAACATGGTATTTTACAGTTAGTGACCAAACCCAAAACAGTGCACATGCAAACTTAAAATACTATGCAAAATAAGGCCTAAAAAGAGGTTTTCACACAAAGAGCAAAAAGGGGGCTTTAAAAAGTAAAATTCCCTTGATCAAACATGAAGAGGGGGTCAAAATAAGGCTATTTGAAGTTCGGACCAGAGCCCAAAAATACAAGCACAAGGGGATAACAAAACATGCAAAAATAAGGCCAAAAGAGGGATAAAGAGGCAAGTGACAAAAGGAAGCCTCAAACAGTGAATATTCCTTCAACAATGTTGAAGAAGGGCTCAAAATAAGCCACTTTACAGTTTATAACCGAGCTCAAAACAGTTTAAAAATAGGCCTAAAATACTATGCAAGAAAGAGGCATACAAGAGAGGTAAAGAAGAAAGTGTAAAAAGGAAGCCTCAAACAGGGAGAGGCCCTTAAACAAACATGAAAAGGATCTCAAAATAATGCTATTTTCAGTTAGGGTCGGAGCCCAAAAATGGAATCAAGTATGGCTTAGAAAGCATGCAAAAGAAGCTCAAAAAGAGGGAAAGTATGGCTCACCCTTGTAGACCAAACTTCAACAGCCTCTTGGCTTGAGAAAAGGTGCTCCTTGCCTCTAGAAAACAACTCCAAGTGGTTGGAATGGATGGTGGTGGTATGGTGCTAGGTGGTGGTGTAGAAATGGTGTAGGGTTTGGGAGATTTTGAGGGTTGGAGTGTAGAGAGAGAGAGATACAATGTGGGAGCCTCAAAGCAAATTTTGTAACCCTTCAGATGGGAGCTGGAGGTGCTATTATATAGGCAAAAGAGGGGGAAAAAATGGGGGGAATGGAATTCAAGTTTCCCCCCAAAAGTTGGCCCCCCCGGATACACAATCTGGGGGGAACCAAAATACATATTTTTAGTGTACCTAGAGAGAGGATCATGGCCGGCCGATTTCCTAGAGTTTAGGTGGCCGGTCGACCTTCCCCATGGCCGGTCGGCCAAGGGTCAAAAGGGTCAATGAAGATTAATGGCCGGCCACGCCAAAAAGAGGGCCTCTCATGTGTGCACAACACAACCATGTGGTCAAAAACTGGAGAAAATGAACCAGGAGAGAGAAAAGTCCACTTTTAGGAGGGGTTCAAAAGGGTCACACAGAATTACTGGCCGGCCATATGATATTGGTGGCCTCCCAGGTGTGTACAACACAAATATGTGGTTTGGGGCAAGAAAAAGTGGCCTTAGGGTGGTCAACATTGGCTTTCAAGTGAGAAAAATGGGCGACGGAGGGCGATGGAGGAATAAAACTGGTTGTTAGAACAATTACTGGCCTCCCACCCTTCTACGACCTTCCTAACAATGAAACAGAGGTCCCTGCCAAAAATGAACTCAAACCGATGCAAAATGGAGGTTCGGGGGCCGAAACGCGCAGCCTGAGGCCCCGAAAACTGACTGTTAGGCACCGGAAGTGGTGTTCAACCACGAAGTTGGTCTCTCGAGCCACAGTGTCCCTCAAAAGGGAGCAAATAAGATGCACGCCAAAAACCGGAGCAAACTGAGGTGGTTAAGCGGTCCCGAACCGAGGCACACGGCCAACGGCTCTGAAAAACGGGAAACCGGACTCGAATCGGGCAAAATGGCCTATAACCAAGAAACGTAGCCTGCGGCCACTGAGAGATGATCTACGAGACCTCTCCCTCCCTTTGGGAAGAGAAAATAGAGAAAACAGAGCCTGGTTCGCAAACTGAGGCAAAGCATGAAAGAGTCTGAAAGTTCGGAGGCAAGGCTCGCAGCCGAGACTCTGAAACCTCTGAACGAGCACGATATGCAACATCATCAAGTGCTCAATCGGTGACATCTGAGTCTTAAGGTCGGTCAAAAATGGAGTGTCTACAACTCGTTTTGGCCAAATTATTTTAGACATATTCAAAAATCGTTTTTTGCATTTTTCTTGTTTTGAAAATTTAGCAGTTTTAAAAAAATTGGCTCTTCAAAAACTGAATGGGTTTTGACTCTTCAAAATTAGCTTTTCAAAATTGACTCTTCCAAAAATGAAGGGGTCTTAGCTCTTGGCTTATGTATAGATGATTATTAGAGCTATGAGGAGAGGTCTAAGTTTTGATAAAAAGAAAGTTTATTTTGTCAAAATTGAGAGAAAATACAAAGTGAGACATACACCTCTTACCTTTCATTGATATTCCACTGATATACACCTTCCAAAATTCTATTAAAGCTATAGCTCAAAACTTCTTGCTGAGATTTTGAAACATACTCAATAACCGTGAGGGTGTAAAGAAGAAACTTTGATAAATCAAAAAATCCACCATTTCCTTTAAAGTATCCTCTAGTAGTAAATAGTAGCCCCGCCAATGAATAGTACCTTCGGCGATAAATAGTGACCGCGGATGAAAAAATGTCTGATAAGATGAGTAATGACCAATGAGGGTGAATAGTACCTATGAATAGTACTGCTGGCGATGAATAGTACTTCGCTGGCTGAATAGTGCTCCCTTAAAATAAGTTTTATTGGGCGGAACAAAGCAGTCAATAGCGGACAAAATAATTTTCAGTAGATGAATAGTGCTCCGCCGGATGAACAGTAACCGACGAATGAATAGTAACTTTTTTTTAAATTTTTTTTTCTCTTATTCGTATGATTTGTTAGTTTCAATTCGTGTTGTAATAATCTCCCAATCCCACATCTTTTTTATTTGATTTTGTAATTATTCTGTGTTATAATAATTTCCAACCCCCGCTTCTTTCTATCCCTTTCTATGTATGTCTTCCAACCCCATTTCTTTTTATCCCTTTTATTTACTCACTTCCCAAATATGTACATAGCATCATATTTTCCTTTTCATCATATCCATGTTCTGCATCCATATTTTATGCATCTAGATTCGGCTCATTTGCATCTGTGGGTTTAATCAATTCCTATGTGATTTTGTGCGCTACCTCATGTCTTAAGATGCTTCACATGTTATATATTAGAAGCCGAATATTTACGCTATGTTTGGATTGAGTGATTTGGAGAGCAAAGAAAAGAAATGGAGTGATATGTATTTCTCTTATTTGTTTGGATAACTTAAGTAGAGAGAAACGGGAAGAAATGAAGAGAAATAGAGAGAAACTCATTTCTCTTATAAGCCTCATTTTCAATCTTCCCAAAAGTGGAGAGATTGAGAGAGAAAAGAAATCACTATTTTCATAATACCAATTTTGTCCCTATAAAAATAAAAGAAATAAAATGATTGAAAATATAAAAAGGTTATTTTGGTAATATAACATAAAATAATTTCTTTTCTTTTCTCTTAATGAAACCTAACCAAACAAGAATGAGAGAAATCACAATCATTTCGTTTCTTTTATTTCTTCCTTATCCAAATAAAAAGGAGAGAAATCACAATAATTTCTTTTCTTTTCTTTTCTCTTATTACTTAAGTAATCATTTCTTTTCTTTCCTCTTCTAAGTTCCCAAACATAGTGTTAGTTGCATTCATGAGTGAATTACATTATGATTTTGTATATAAGATCATGCATATTTCACTAACTTTGTTTTGTCTGTTCGCCAGACATCGGAAAATATGTAAGTTGTTATGCTTTAACATCTCATTTTTGTGTGTCTTTATTACTTTGTTTAGCATCCTATCATGTGGCTATTTGCTTATTTGATATCTCTATAAAAGCTAGTGGATGGAGGTTGTGTTGTTCAATTTAAAATAATATCGATTTTTTTATTTGTCAACTAATTTCTATTAAGTTGAACGTTATTCAAATTCTTTCAAAATATATGAAATCAAGTTGTTCCAAAATGAATGACATGATTTATACTTGTTTGCTTTCACATCGTAATTTTTAGGATTATTAATAATTAGAACGTGAACATATAAGTTAATAAAACTCATATAATAGTTTAGTAGAGGCCAATCTTTTGATCGAGTGAGCGGGGGTGCTCAATTAATGACATTCTCCTCTTATACCTAAGGTTCCAAGCCAAGCATCCTTGGTTACGACGAACAGTGACCTTGCCACGAGTCACGGGTTTTCTATTTTTCCTAAAATATTAGGTGGCGACTCTAAGATCATCCATTTTTGGCAAAGATTTTCCAATAAAATGGATTTTCTATAAAAGTTAATGGATTTGGACTCCATCTATGTTTCACATTGCACTCGTGACACTAGATCAAAGAACTTGAGGGTCTAAACTATTTAACGCACACGGGTACCCCCGGGGTGATGTTACAATTTCTGGCGACTCTGTTGGGGATATTATGAAACCTTGGCTTGAACTCCATGGTATGACTTTTGTTTTCAATTATATGTTCATTGCATTAATTGCATGCATTGGTGCACTTAAAATCCCTTTGTTGCTCAGATATTAGTGGGAATATAGGCAAGCTTTTTGTGACACTAAACCTATCCCCGTGTTACTTTTGAGACCTTATGTTAATACTTTTTAAGATCTGTCAAAAAGGTAGCTCCACTATCTCAGGTTATCAGATTTCAAAGAGAGGTCATGTTGGCACTTCCGACTTCTTAGGATCTTAACTGCTTATTAACCAAAAGGCTTTTTCATGATGTTATCTTTACTTCAGCCCCTAGAGTAGAGCTGACCTTATACATATAGTGAGCTATAGCACTTCTTAACTTATGATAGAATACTCTCCCATTTCTCAGATGTATGGCACCATTTGTTTGAATAGTGAACCTCTAGATCATTTCAAAGCTAGAACAAGGTAACCTTACCCCTCATAGGGGTGTTTGTTCTCTTTCCAACTGTGTGCTATGAATGACAATCTATATAGAGGTTCTTCAATTCAAATTAGTGGTTCAGGTATATTAGTTTGTGAGGTTGAGTTTAATTTTTCAATGGGGCAGATAGTGATCAGTTGTGCAAACTGAGCCGAAGGGCTGCTAGAATTTTGATTGAGGGTCTTGTTTTTTGTTTTGTTTTCTATTTTCTTTTCTGTTTGCTAGGCAGTTGTAGCACCATAGTTTTAGAAAATTCTGATATACAAAGTCTACTAGAATGAATCCCTAGAACTTGTGGGATATGAGACTGTTTCTGTGATCGGGGAATGACCACCTGTTACTTGCACGAGCTTTATTTTGAACGCTGTGGATGGCCTGCACTTAAATTGGCAATTCAAGAAAGGTTTCATTTCAAGTTCTGAATCTCATGTTGAGTTCGATTCTGTGGAGTCGGAGTCAGACTCGAGTTAGTCTAGTCAGCCAGAATCTGTTGATTTCGAGAGTGCTAACCTAGACATCTCTGTCATTTTTAGGTCTTCTTTGTCGGTTTTTTTTTGTTTTTTTGTTTTTTTTTTTTTGAGTCTTTTGTCATCACTGAGTCGAAGTTTGTTTTTAATGAAAGTGTCGTAGATTCTGCCTACTTCTCTGTGTCTTTAGTTCATTGCATTGACCAAAATTTCAACCAAAAAAAAAAAATCAAAACTTCAAAATTTCTCAGGCTCTGCAAAATTTGATAGATTCGGAGGAAGAGGGACGTGCTAAGCCCTTGATGGATGAGATCATTTCTGTTAGTGTGGGTACTGAGAAGAATCCTCGCTTGGTCCAGATTGGTTCTACATGGTCTTCAGAAAAATAGGAGTGATTAGTCGCTTTATTAAAAGATTTCAAAGAATATTTTTGCGTGATCCTACAAAGACATCTTTGGAATTAATCCGAAGATTGTACAACATAGAATGGTTCTTGACCTGAGGCCTAACCCCTCTAGCTTTCAAACTTTGATTCTGAGTGTCCAATAATCAACCAGGATATGAGGCTTGCATAGCCAAATTGGAAACAACCGTAGAACTAGGGGGCAATAAGGTTGGGTGGGATTAGAGATTCAAACCGGGTCATTTCTCAAGCCTATCTGAGAGAAAAAGATTTTATGTTAAAGAACAATCGAACTCCTATTCACCACCTTAGGGGCAAATTCACATCCAATTGGACAGGTTCCACTACAAGAAAAAACACTTTCCGTGACCAACATTTTGGTCGCGAAAAGTACCATATTTGGTCGCTAAAACCTTTTCGCAACCAAAATATGTTGGTCGCGAGTTGGCCACTAAAGCCTCATCGCAGATAGTTTTCTGCGACCAAAAAAGCCTTTGGTCACTAAAAGTGACCATTCGCGACCAACACTTTTGGTCGCGGAAAGTCCAATTCATATTAGCCAAAAGTAAACTTTTAGCGACCAAAAATAAGTTGGTCGCCAAAAGTCAGCGCCTTGACCCAAAAAAAATAATTCTTTTGTGCTACCTGCGCGACTTGAACTCCTGACCAAGGAGTCATCATGCACCCAATCCACTCTGCCAATAACATGCTTCTTGTTCATATTTGGCAAAAAATATATATAACCCCTAAAATTTGGTTATATATTATTTTATAAAACTTTTAATGCCTAACCAGAAAAATAGCATGTAATTACAGTAGTATCATTTTTTTTAAAATTTATCTCATAACTTTCTGCGACCAACTTTTTTTGGTCGCTAAAGGGTAATCTTCCGCGACCAAAAAAGCCTTTGGTCGCCAATAGTATACTTTCCGTGACCAACTTTTTTTTTTGGTCGCCAAAAGGTGATCTTCTGTGACCCAAAAAGCCTTTGGTCACCAATGGTATACTTTCTGCGACCAACTTTTTTTTTTGGTCGCCAAAGGGTAATCTTCTGCGACCAAAAAAGCCTTTGGTCGCCAATAGTATACCTCCCGCGACCAACTTTTTTTTTTTGGTCGCCAAAGGGTATACTTTCTGTAACCAACTTTTTTTTTAGTCGCCAAAAGGTGATCTTCCGCGACCAAAAAAGCCTTTGGTCGCCAATAGGTATACTTTTCACTACCAACTTTTTTTTTTGGTCTCCAAAAGGTGATTTTCTGCGACCAAAAAATTGTGGTCACCAAAAGTTAAATTTTGGTCGCAAAAAGTGGACTATTTGCGACCAAAAAAAATAGGTGGTCGCCAAAAGTGTTTTTTCTTATAGTGTTCCTACATCATCAAGTCTATCTGGTTAGGAAGAGTAGTCGTTCTCATGGATTTGGATGGTTTTGAATTCTCACTATCAACATGGACAAGCTGAAAAAAGTACTGTCCTTGAGAGGCTCGCTGGGTCGAAAACGTAGAAGGACAATTCAGGAAAAAGTTAGAGCAGAAAAAAAAATTAAATAAATAAAAAAATGAAAAATGAGAAAAAATGAAAAAATTGAAAGAAAGTTCGCAAGGTTGAAAACCCAGAAGGGTGGCTTTGGAGAAAGTTAGAGCACAAAAGGAGAGTGTTAATACTCGAGTGACTCTTACCCCTGTGAACTACGTAAAGCCTGATTCCTATCTCTGAGATACATAGGCAGCTTCATCTTGAAGTTCGACCCCAACCATTTTCAACTCATCCCGTCTATATTTGAATTGTGTATCTTTATTCGACTCGGTTATCCTATCCATGTTTGATTGGCTCATCTCCGTTCAATTTAGTTGTTCTATTCCTCCTTCATAAGGAGTTCAATTGCAAGACAGATTCAGTCGTACTACCATATATCATGCTCGAGTTATCTAATTTGAGGTTGTGCATCTCAAGGGTTGATTTCATGTTGGTCGGGTAATGGCCATTTGGGAAAGCAGATTTTGAGGATTTTTAATGAAGTTGATTGATCTTCTCGAAAATTATTCCATTTTTGCAAAAATAGACCATTATTTGGACCAAAAAGGGAAAATGTTCAGTGCTCACAGCTTGGCTTACATGATTTCAAAACAGAGAGTGGAACAAGCATACTAATCTAATTCTCATGTTGATCAAAACCTTTTTACAAGAAAACCAAAAAAATAGTCAAAACGATGAACTAAGGGCACAATCAAGTTAGGTTTTCTAACTTTCTCTTGTATTTTCAAAATTCTCCATTTACATTGTTAATCACTCTCCAGAAAGTGTGTAATCTTTGTAACAAAACCCTTCAGTTGGCTAGTTTTCTAGGTGGTTGGCCAGCAATGTTTTTTTTGTTTTGGATCTTGTTTATTGGCATCATGCCCTCGATATTCTAAACGGCGCCCTCGAGTGTTCCCCCTCGATATTCTAAACAACACCAGCGAGTGTTGCACCCGATGTGTTTATCATCGCACCCACAATGAAGTTTTGTGTTCTATTCCAGCAAGTGTACATAGGTATGTTTCGATTGCTTTTGTTTTGTTTTTTATTGAGTCATTTTTTTAATTTCTGATCAGTTGATGGCTCAATGTCCAATTCAAAACTCATTTCAATCATTCTCAAATTCAAGTTTAAACAAAATGTTTTCATGTTCAAGTACTGTGTCATTTATGCCATGATGTGCAAACAAAACGAAACTCGTTTATTGAAATTCAAGATGAAGCCCCCCCCCCACGGCATTTACAGCATTACACAGAAAAAAAAGAAGAAAATTCCAAAAACAACAAAAAGGAGGAAAATCATCCGAAGCATTGGTGCTCCTTCTTAAGCAAAAACATAAAATACAAAAACAAAAACAAAAACAAAAAAAAAAAAAAAAAAAAAAAAACAGATAAACTTTTTCTCAGAATTCGGTAGTAGCTTGGCAACAAAGATAACAGACTTCATTGGCAGGCAACTTCGTCATTCGACTCTACTGTCAATTGCCTCGCCACATCTTCACTCTCTGGAGGCCTTTGAAGACTTTACCTCAGTATTGGTAGAGCTTTTGAAAGAAATTATTCCCCGTCGGCCGTCAAATGAGGAGCACCAAGGAGCTCTGAATCGGGTTGTAGATATCGGTTGTCATTTCAACTTCTTGTTTTGTTTCTTCAAATTGCTGATCTCTGCTCGAGCATCCTTGTATATACTCTGGAGCAGAGAGAGTTTAGTGTTTAATCGATGTAATTCACTCGTCCTACCCTACAGCCGGTGGGACAAATTGTAGGCTGCGGTTATAGTCTCCATACAGGACTTCAACGTGTAGTTGTTAACATCGTTATCAGACTGCGCTGCCATCAGTTGCTCGACTAACAATGCAGGAAAGCCGAGAATAGGGACAGAGACACTCTATCGAGGCTTAGAGGAGCTGGTAATCTCAATTAGGAAATTGTTAAGGTCAGGGAAGAGGCTAAGGGAACTGCGAGAAGAGGCCATGTCAGGAGAAGTATAATGGTAAAGGAAAAATTTACAGAGTAATGGTAGGGGGAGTTTGTAGTTTTTTGCTTTGTCTCTCTCATAGACCTTGGTTTAAAAAGAAGCTGGAAGAGAAGAAGAAGCCAATGAAGAAGGATTGCCGAGGCAATCTTTCATAATCGAGGCCAGTCCAACTGCTATCGGTTAGGCGCGATGTGATTGTTGAAATCGCGAGCCAGATATGGCGCTAGATGAAAACGAACGAGGCAGATAGAGTGAGACAAAAAAATAGTGAAGGAGTGCATATATGTATATATTTTGTATATAGATACGTCTATGTATCTGTATCCATATGTCTGTATATATATGTCTGTGTATCCATATCTGCATATTTGTGTTCGTATATATGTATATGTATATATTCGTATATACATGGTTTGCATGTGTATATTTTGTCTGTTTATATGTACGTAGTACGTATTATGTATATTATTTATATCTGTATATGTGTATATGGTATATATATAAGTTTTGAAAAAATAATTTCAAAAAGAAATTTACAAAAAACAAAAAACAAAAGAAAAATGTTCAAGAAAAAAAAAATAAAAAACAATCTAGAAAAAAGAAAATTTTGGAAAAAAAAAAAAACATTTTGTGAAGTTATTTGTTGTGCATCCATCATCTTATTGTTGTGTATTCATCACATTGCTTATTGTGTGTCTTACATTGCCTCTTCATGTTTTTACATTCACCATCACACATTCATTGTCTATTACATTTATCATGCATTGTTACAATCCATTCACATTACTTCAGTTGTCCCAATTTTTGGTTACAACTTTTCTCCTTTACTTGGTTGAAAACCATCCCCTATTTTGTATTAAGATACAGTCTAGGTCTCGCTCATTGGTTAAGACCCCTTTCTCCTTTACCTGGTTGAAAACTATCTCCTATTTTGTACTGAGGTATGGTCTAGCCCTAGCCTTTACTTGTTGGTTAAGACCCCTTTCTCTTTTACCTGGTTAAAAACCATCCCCTATTTCACATTAAGGTATGGTCTAGGTCTCATTTGTTGGTTAAGACCCATTTCTCTTTTACCTAGTTGAAAACCATCTCCTATTTCGTATTAAGGTACAGTCCAGGTCTCGCTTGTTGGTTAAGACCCCTTTTTTCTTTATCCAGTTGAAAACCATCCCCTATTTCGTATTGAGGTATAGTCTAGGTCTCGTTTGTTGGTTAAGACCCGTTTTTCCTTGACCTGGTTTAAACATTCCCTTTCTCTATACGAAATACAGTTAGGTACACCTATTGGTTACACTACCTTTCCTCATTTTGCGTGAAACGCATTAGGATTTGAAGTTCACATGGTTTAAACTTTTCCATTCTCCGTATGAAATGTAGTTAGGTATGCCTGTTGGATACACCACATTTCATTATTTCGCGTGAAACGGGTTAGGATTTAAAGTTTACCTGGTTTAAACCTCTTCCCTCCCCGTATGAAATACAGTTGGGTACGCCTGTTGGTTACACCACCTTTCATTATTTCGCGTGAAACGTGTTAGAATTTGAAGTTTACCTGGTTTAAACCTTTCCCCCCGCCGTATAAAATACGGTTAGGTATGCCTGTTGGTTACACCACTTTTCCTCATTTCTCGTGAAACGCATTAGGATTTAAAGTTTACCTAGTTTAAACCTTCTCCCTCTCTGTATGAAATACGATTAGGTATGCCTGTTGGTTACACCACCTTCACGTGAAACACATTAGGATTTGAAGTTTACCTGGTTTAAACCTCCTCCCTTTCTGTATGAAATATGGTTAGGTATGCCTATTGGTTATACCACCTATACTTCCACTCGCATGAAATACTCTTGGATTTCGAGTTCATTATTCCTCCTCTCATGTGAAACACGTTTGCATTTTGATCTCATTGTTTCTTCCTCCCATGTGAAACACGTTTTGATTTCGAGTTCACTATTCTTCCTCTCACGTGAAACACATTTGGATTTTGAGTTCACTATTCTTCCTCTCGCGTGAAACGCTTTTGGATCTCAAGTTCACTATTCCTCCTCTTGTGTGAAACACATTCGGATTTTGAGTTCAATATTTCTCCTTTTGCGTGAAATGCATTTGGATCTCAAGTTCACTATTCCTTTTCTTGCGTGAAACGCATTGGGATTTCGAGTTCACTATTTCTCCTCTTGTGTGAAACGCGTTTGGATCTTCAAATCATTGTTTCTCCTCTCATGTGAAATGCGTTTGGATCTCCAGTTCATTATTTCTTCTCTCATGTGAAACGCATTTGGATTTCGAGTTCACTATTTCCCTTATCACATGAAACGCGTTTGTATCTCAAGTTCACTATTCCTCCTCTCGCGTGAAAAGCATTTTGATTTCAAGTTCACTATTTTCTCCTTTCATGTGAAACATTTTTGGATTTCGAGTTCACTAATCCAACTTTGAACCGACTATATGGTAACATATAAGTCCAACTTTCAATTGCATTTCGAGCATATTATTTGCATGAGGTTTCCCTCACATGTTGTCATCTTTACTATTTTATCATCATTGCATTGCATTGCATTGATCATGAATTTTCAAATAATCAGCTTCGTGAAGCTTGTAAATCCACCTTTCAATTGTATTTTGAGCAAGTCATTTATATAGTGCCCCTAAACTACGTTGGTTTGGTACCTTGTAAAGGAATATGTAGGCAACCTTCGGGTTCAACTAACTGCATTTGCATCTTGTTTGTTTGCCCAAGTCTTACAACCTTGTCAAGAGGGTCGTCTTCGGGCATTAACATTCACTCACGTTATGAAATGACTTCAAGCTCTCTTAAAGAGGGACAACTGTAGACATCCTATTTTAACCGATCTTAAGACTTTGGCGCTTTCTTTTGATTACCCAATGATGAAAATTAAAATATGATATTTTATGAATTTCTCAACAAAAAAGTTAGATTTAAGTTGTAATTCCAACCTTACACCCGTTTTGACCAATTTATTTTAGACCTATTCAAAAAAAAATTCTGCATTTTTCTTGTTCGAAAAATTTAGCAGTTTTGGAGAAATTGGCTCTTCAAAATTTGAATTGGTTTTGGCTTTTCCGAATTGGATTTTCAGAAAAAGGAAAGGGTGTTAGCTTTTCAAAAGATGAAAAAAAATTTGCTTTTCAAAATTGACTCTTTGAAAAAATGAAGCGTTGTTAGCTCTTGGCCTATATATAGAAGATTGTTAGAGCTATGAGGAGAGGTCTTAGTTTTGATCAAAAGAAAGTTTATTTTGTGAAAATTGAGAGAAAATACAAAGTGAGATATAAACCTCTTACCTTTCATTGATATTCCACTGATATACACCATTCAAAATTTTACTAAAGCTAAAACTCAAAACTTCTTGCTGAGATTCTAAAGCATACTCCATAACCGTGAGGGTGTAAAGAAGAAAATTTGATAAATCAGAAAATCCAGCATTTCCTTTAATGTATCCTTCAGCAGAAAATAGTAACCCCGACGATGAATAGTGACCGCAGATGAAAAAATGTCCAATTAGATGAGTAATGACCAAAGAGAGTGAATAGTACTAGCTACGGTGAATAGTACTGTCAGCGATGAATAATACTCTGCTAGATGAATAGTGCTCTGGTAAAATAAGTTTTCTCGGGCAAAATAGAGTAGGCAATAGTTTCTGGTTGATGAATATTGCTCCGCCAGATGAACAGTAACCGGTGAATGAATAGTAACTTTATTTTTATTTTTATTTTTTTATCTTATTCGCATGATTTGTTAGTTTTGGTTCCTATTGTAATAATCTCCCAATCCCTCGTCTTTTTTTATTTGGTTTTGTAGTTATTCAGTGTTGTAATAATTCCAACCCCCCGCTTCTTTCTATCCCTTTTTATTTATGTCTTCCAAACCCATTTCTTTCTATCCCTTTTATTTACTCGCTTTCCACATCTGTACATAGCATCATATTTTCTTTTTCATCATATCCATGTTCTGCATCCATATTTCATGCATCTAGATTCGACTAATTTGCATCTGTGGGTTTAATCTATTCCTATGTGATTTTGTGCGCTACCTCATGTCTTGAGATGATTCACATGTCATATATCAGAAGCCGAATCTTTAGTTGCATTTCATGAGTGAATTTAATTATGATTTTGTATGTAAGATCATGCATATTTCACTAGCTTTGTTTTATAGCTGGTCGCGGGACATCGGAAAATATGTAAGTTGTTATGCTTTAGTATCCCGCTTTTGTGTGTTTTTGTTACTATGTTTAGCATCCTATCATGTGGCTATTTGCTTGTTTGATACATCTCTATGAGTGCCAGTGGATGGAGGATTGTGTTGTTCAATTTGGAATAATATCAATTTTTCATGTTTGTAAACTCAATTTATATTGAGTTGAACATTATTCAAATTCTTTCAAAATATATAAAATCAAGTTGTTCAAAAATGAATGACACAGTCTATACTTGTTTCCTTTCACATAGTAATTTTTAGGATTATTAATAATTGGAACATAAACATATAAAGTTAATAAAACTCATATCATGATATAGTAGAGGCCAATCTTTTGATCCGGTGAGTGGAGGTGCTTAATTAATGACCATCCCCTCTCATACCTAACGTTTCGGGTCAAGCATCACTAGTTACAATGAATAGTGGTCTTGTCACGAGTCATGGGTTTCTTAATTTTCCTAAAATATCAGGTGGCGACTCTGAGATCTAGTGATGTAGTCCATTTTGGGAAAATGTTTTACAATAAAATGGATTTTCTATAAAAGTTGCAAGATTTAGACTCTCATCTATGTTTCACATTGCACTTGTGAGACTATATCAAACAAATCAAGGGTCTGAATTGTCTAACGCGCACGGGTACCCCCCGGTGATGTTACAGCAAGTCCCCTTCTTTATATCCTGATTGGGCCATGTGGTAACTCCCATTAAACTATTTATAGCTCGGTGCAATGTTGTCTACCCTCTAAGACCACATTATTTCCAACCGGTCCAGTTCCGAGGTGTCCAACTAGTTAGCTCTAGCCTGGTCAAGCTATGTGAACCCATCCAAGCCAAACCCGCTCGGCTTCAAAGCATGGCCGACGTGATTAGCCCAGTCGTGGATGGAGTCATCGACCTCGACCATTCTTAGCTTGGTCAAATCCTATTCACCCTTCAAGCCAAAATCCTCTTACCTTCAGTGCTTGGCCGAAGTTATTGGCCGTCGACCCTTAGCCCAGCTGAATGCAAGATTATCATTTGACCGAGCTCCACCCATGGTCTAGGAAAACTGACATCGCAACCTAACACCTGGGTATCTTTATAGCTCGGTTGAGAGATCTAGGACAATGGCTAAAATTTGGATTCTGGTCGGCCCATTTGTTCAACATAAATTTCCCTCTCAATTGCCACTTAATTTCGTTCGCACCCGCGTGACTAGAATTTCTTTACCCAACCGAGCTAAACTCTGTGATCGATCAATTATATTGCTAGGTTTAGAAACAGTTCATCTTCTGTGGCACTTTTCCCAATGTTTGACATCGCGTTTAATAATGGTCACGTAGCAGCTCCCAATGGCTCCGTATAGACGATCGACCCATTAAGCACCTGTTCCCAAAATTTCAAATCATGGCACCTTTTTACCTCCTTCATATATAACCAATGCCTACACCCCTTCATCTCTACTATTCATCATCTATGAAGAAAAACTCAATGATCCAGAGACCCATCCCTATTTTCTCAGATCCTACCTAAATCGAAGCACTCTTCTTGCGGATTATGCATTGCCTTCGACGTTGGAGCATCTTCTATAGATCAGGGCATCGATTATAGCTCTAACCCGTAAGTTCTTCATACCTGTTAGTATTTCTCATTGTTATTCATGAAGTTCTTCATGTTCAAATGCCCCAACTGCGATATTCACATCTAAAACACAATAATAGTATCTAAAGCCCCTAAAACCTTCGAAGGAATAAAGGTTTTTTCCCAATTTAAGAATTAAATTACCCCAAATTCTTGGCTCTCCATTGTATGGTTCATCTTCTAAGATTAATATGAAAAGGTATGGGCCAAACCGGGTAAAAAATCATTTTTTAAATCCCAAATCATAACTCGATCGGTCAAACTTCATGTTTGTGATACTTGAGAAGAAGACCGAGCTATAACACAACCCACTTTCCTAGGCAACCACGTGACTGAGCTAATATCTAGTTCGTTCTCACAACTGAGTTAGAACCAAGCCACCCGTGTAACCGAGGTCAAGGTTCAAGTTATTCATGCAGCCGAGCTAAAACCCATCTCACTCATGCGACCGAGCTAAAATTTAGTTGACCTGTGCAACCGATCTAAATCCCAGCTCATCTTCGCGACCGCGCTGCTGCTTGCACTTAATTTTGATTTTCCACCATGTAGAATTCTAGAAGACTAGGCATGCCAACACAAGCACTCTCAAAGGCCGAGCAGTCACTGCATAACTAGGCCAACACATTTTTCCCAACAAATTACACCGAGCTTCATGGGGCACTATCACTTCTTCGCAAACACACCGAGTGGACTGGCTGAGTTTTACAAAGATTACGACATCCTAACCGATGTACATTTTGAGCTCGACAAGGAAGGAATCCTTCATTGGGGCTTAAAGAATGCTTGCTCCTTCATCGTGTTGTCCATAGTTGAATGGGGATTCCGCTTCCCGGTATAACTCTTGATCTATGAGTTCTGAAGACGAACCGAGTTGTGCCCTACACAAGTATCCACCAACACTTTCCGAATAATAAACGGGGTTACTGAGTTGAATTGCCAGCTTGATCTAAATTTAGGTATGGCCTAGATATTGCGCCAATACTCACTCAGCCATACAACAGATGGCTTTAATTGGTACTTGAAAATAAGATCGGGCTGCGAATGCTTGGTAACCGGTACACCTGACAAAGACTTGCACGATGACAACTTCTTTTGGGTGACTGGCAACTATGAGACTGCTGATGTGCCCGGTTGGTACATAAGTAAAAATAAAGGCTCAACAAGTAAGCTAAACTCAGCTGGACAACTTGTTTGGGCTTGTTATTCTGATCTGACAAATTTTCTTTCGCCGGTATTGTCAAGCTACAAGCTTATATCCTTAGCTAAATGAGGACGCAGTGAGAGCCATACTAAGATACAAGAAGCGCAACTGCCACGATCTCCTTGGTCATGTGCTGAGCTATCAGTATTCGGCAAAGCGTAAAAGCAAAGTAACCAACTTCCTAGTAGAACCTTCCCCTCTGCCAAATCCAACTCTTCTAGACGTTTCACTTATTCAGTTAACCGAGGAAGAAGAAATGGTGAAGAGAAACAGAATCAAGAACCTCATTACTGCCACTTCTTTTGAGAAGACAACCGGCTCATCGTTGACTATGCAAGCGACCGATCAGAGCTCAGGAACTATGCTGGCCATGGCTACAACTGTCATCCAATCCACCAACTCAAAATTGCGCAGGGCTATTAAAAGGCCCCGCACAGGTAATCCTTTGGTAGAGCTAGTAGCTGAGCTGAGCATTGAATAACTTTTAAGGAGGTTGAACCAATGACCACCTGGTAACCCAAGTTGAAGCACCGAGGAAAGGGCATCCCAGCGAATGCTTCCATTAGTGAGGACATAGAGCACTTTCTTGCCGTTGATCTGATGAAAGCGTTGCTGGTGCCAGCCGATGTAACAGGGAGTGACCATGTTCCAAACACCCGGATAGTGAAGTCAGCGGTAAAGTCCATGGCTAGGATAAGTATACTTATGAAAATCGTTTAACTGTTTGCTTGATTTTTCCTTCTAACATTTTCATCTTGTAGGCAATTTAGAAGACCCATCATGTGATAGACCAAGTTGTCAAGCTGTAGTAGAAAGTGGCTGATAGGACAGCGCAAGGGAAGTATTTTGAAATAGAACTAGGGTGAACTAACACCTCATTGGAGATTGCCAATGCTAACAATGTCAAGGTTCTCAGCCAATTTGCGAATGCCGGGTAGTAGAAGGATGTAGCGCGCACCGAGTTGAAGAAGTTAAGGAAAGAGAAGTCTAACATCGAGCAAGAGGCTGAAGACAATGGCTTTAAATAAGCCAAGGAAAGCTATACCAAATAAGTTGACACCGCCAAGGACATCTTTTTCTAGTCCGGCAGGAAGGTAGTATGTGAGAACTTGGGCAAGGGCCAGACACCGAGATATTGACCACTCCTCCCCCTACTTTCTGCTAGACTGCATGACCTCCTATACTGAAAATGTTTTCAAAACATTACAAGATGACGAAGTCAAAGAAGGGGACATAGCTGAACAAGAAGATCTTGGTGGGAGCAAAGAGACTGCTGCTACTAAACAAGAGAGAGATGAAACCAAAGAGGATTTTGTTGATGATCTGTCTCCATTAGTTTGACTTGTTTGTTTTGATTTTCTTTTCTTTTCTTTTCTTTTTTGAACCGTGTAACCGAGCTCTTTTTCTCTACTTATGTACTCTCGACTATTCAATCAATGAAAATTTCACAACTTTTTGTTCTGTGATTTCAAATTGATGCACACTTTTACTTTGAGTTGAGCAGCGACACCTCATCATGAAACTTTGAACAAAACAACTAAACTTGCCGAGCAAAATCAGCTCGGCTAGAAGCTTGGAGGGACAAAACATCATCTGGACTTACTGAGCGAATTCATTTTGGCAAGAAGCTCGGGATTGAACAAAACATCAACTCCACTTGTCGAGCAAATATCAGGTCAACAAGAAGCTTGAAGTAGAACAAAACATCAACTCAACTTGCCAAGCAAAAATCAACTTGACTTGCCGAGCAAAAATTAGGTCTGCAAGAAGCTTGGAGTTGAACGAAACATCAACGCAACTTGTTGAGCAAAAATCAATGCGACAAGAAGCTTGGAGTTGAACAAAACATTAACTCAACTTGATAAGAAAAGTCAGCTTGGCAAAAAGCTTGGAGTTGAACAAGATATCAACTCAACTTGTCGAGCAAAGTCAGCTCGACAAGAAGCTTGGAGTTGAACAAAATATCAACTCAACTTGCCAAGCAAAATCAGCTCGGCAAGAAGCTTGGAGTTAAACAAAACACCAACTCGACTTACTAAGCAAAAATCAGGTCAGCAAGAAGCTCGGAGTTGAACAAAACATCAACTCATCTTGCCAGACAAAATCAGCTCGACAAGAAATGGTCCGACAACTTATTACCCCTCGACGGTAGTATTATATCAAACCAAAGGATGCCAAAATACAACAGCTTGCATGCAAAGCGAACTACTATTTCAAACAATTATTGAATGTTAAAGTTACAACATAAAATGAGAAATTAAATTAAGATTTCAATTAGAAGCAAAATAACTTCAGATTCGCCGTGTTCCATGGCTGGGGTATTGCTTCGCCGTTCAAATCTTCCAAGTAGTATGCCCCCTTGGTTGCCAAACTGGTAATCTTGTAAGGTCCCTCCCAGTTTGCCCCTAGCTTTCCTTCGCCAGACACTAGGATATTACCCATAACTTTGTGGAAGACCCAATCCCCAATCTCAAATTGTTTGGGATGAACCGTTTTGTTATACTTCTTAGATAACTCATGGTGATATGTCGGACGTGGATCAGTGCCTTTTCACTCTGCTCTTTTGAGAGGTCCAACTCTAGAGCAATAGCTTTCGCATTTAAGTCCGGTTTAAAATTTTTGCTCCAGATCGTAGGCATGCACATCTCAAGTGGGGTGACTGCCTCCATGCCATAAGACAAGGCAAAAGGCATCTCTCCGGTTGAATGTATTGGCGTTGTTTGGTAAGCCTAGAGGACATTAGAAAGTTCCTAGGTGCATTTTTCCTTTGCTCTCTCTAGACTTTTCTTTAATCCATCAAGAATGATTTTGCTCGACGCTTCAACTTGACCATTTGATTGAGGGTACGTCAGTGTTGAATTATAGAATTTGATCTTTAGCTCTTCACCGAATCCTCCAAAACAACTTTCCATCAAATTGGATGTCGTTGTCAGAGATTAAAGCCTTGGGGACTCCAAACTGTGTTATCACATTCTGCCAAACAAATTTCTTCACATCTTTTTCCTTGATGGTCGCCAAAGGTTCGGCTTCCACCCACTTGGTGAAGTAATCAGTCGCGGCAATGAAGAACTTGTAGTTGCTCGACGCAGTCGGAAGTGGTCCCTCTTACTATGTCCAATCCCCACATTGTAAATGACTAAGGACTCAATAGAAGAAGGAGTTCTCTGGTCGGTTGATGTGTCTGGTGTGCAAATTTTTGACACTTCTCACATTTTCTCACGTATTTCTATGCGTCGGCCTACATGCATGACCACCAATACCCTTGTGAAATGGCGCAGTAAGTCAGAGATCTTCGTTCAATGTGGCTTCCACACAGGCCTTCATGGATCTCGAAAAGAAAGGCTTCGACTTTACTTGGGTGAACACATTTCAAGTATGGTGCACTGAAGGATTTCTTATACAAAGCACTAGACGAGGAGAGCCAAAACTGCTCAAACTTAGCCCAGATTTTGTTTGTTTCTTTCTTGTTATTCGACAGAACTCTATCATTGAGAAAGATTATGACGAGGTCCATCCAAGAGGGCCTTAACTTAGCACAAAGTAGTTCTGCCGCTTTTGGTTTTTCAATGCTAGGCCTTGGAAGGAATTCAATCAATAGAGGGCCATGTTGACGGTCTTATAGTTGACGTAGACTCACAATTTTTCATTCTTCTTAGGGACCACTACTGTGTTGGAGATCCATCTAGAGAAATGTACCTTTTGGATTGTTCCCGCTTCTGGCAAATTTTTAACTTCTTCCGCCACCACCTCGGCGTGATGAAGTGTTAATTGCCGTGTTCTTTGTATGACTAGCCAAACGTCTGGGAAGACATTAAGTTAGTGGAAAATGAAGTTTGGATCGACGCTAGGCATGTTGTAAGGCGTTCATGCAAACACTTCAATGTTAGCCACCTAGAAGTTCACAATCTCTAAACGCTCTTGGGCGGACAAAGATGATCCAAGCAAAAAGAACTTGATTGGATCATTTTTGTCAATTCTCACTTCTACCAAGTCTTCGAAAGCCATATCTTCAACTTTCTTGCCAACATCATCTAGGACCTTCTAATCTTCGTCTTCAATTTCTGTCTTCTCCGGAAGCCTTTGGCTACTTAGCTTCTATTTATGGCCATAAAACATTCCTTGGCCATCACCTGATTACCCTATACTTCCTCTATCATCTTGGTCATAGAGGGAAACCTCATTACCTGGTGGTAAATTGATGTCATCGCTTATATGGCGTAAAGCCATCCTCTGCCTAGGATCAAGTTGTAAGTTGAGGGCACCTTCAATACTCAAAACTCCACCTGCTTAACAACAGACCTTGCTTTGACCAGTAGGATAATCTTTCCAACTGGCCATTCAGGTTGTGAGTTAAAGCCAACCAGTGGCGAGGTTGTTGGGCTAAGTCTTTATTTTCTAGCTTGAGCTGCTTGAAAGCGTCGTAATACATTATCTCGACCAAGCTGCCTTGGTCGATCATAATGCATTTGATGTCGAAGTCCTTGATGTGCAGCGTGACGACTAGTGCGTCATTCTATGGCATTTAGATTCACTCCAAGTCTCTATTTTAGAAAAGTGAGGACATCCTTCACTTTTGTCTTTCCCTTTTTCATAGCGGGTTGAACGGATAGAACCTTCCTCATATATTCGGCTTTCTTGATCATCCCTCTAAGCTTGTGAACCCGCGTTGGCTTGGTGATCCTATAGACTACATTGATGACCCTCTGAGGAGAGGTGTCTAAGACGGCTAGACTAATAGGCACAACTTGGCCCTGAGATGAGGCTTTGATGCCTCCGTCGATGTAGTAGTCTAGATGCCCAACCGCCACCAATTCTTCTAAGTGTTGCTTTAAAGGCACACAATCCTCTCTGCGGTGCCCTTGTTCATCATGATAGGTGCAGCGATACCTTGGATTAAAACCTCGCTAAGCATTGCCCAAAAGATGCGATACTTGGTCGGCCCCCGTATGTGTGCCTCATCACAAATCTCGCTAAAGATGCGATAAATTAGGATTTTGAAGACTGTGGTGATGCTAATTCGGGTGTTCAACTTTCTCTTGGCGTCATCCACGGCGTCACAGTTCCATGGTTTTGCTCTCTTCTGTATTTGTTTGGATAATTTTTCTCTTGTCCGACCGTGTGAATCTTTCCCGCCACACTCTTGTCCGCCACTACCGGATTTGCCTTCATGGTAGCTATGGTTGCATCGTCTTCAACTCGGATGTCTCGTTGATACATTGCATGAGTAACTCCATGGTCGATGGTTGGTTCATGGTAAGCGAGTCTCTGCGTCTATGTTTGACTAGAAGACCGTGTTTATATTGGGTGATTACAAGGTTGGCCGAGTAATCAAGGATCTCGTTGAAAGTCTCCCAATAGTTTGCATTATACACCTTCAAAGAGTCATCCAGTTCCATCTTGATTCCCAAGAGATGGTCAACTTCTTTGGGCATTTTAGTGTTTGTCTTAAATCTATTGACAAACGCCTCCGCCAACTGCTACCACCTCTCGATACATTCTTTCGACAACCTCTCGAACCATTTTAAGCCCAATTTGCCTAAACTCGTCTAGAGTCTGGTTGTTGTTTTCGGTCTGCTCCTCCAAAACTGTTGGCAGCGCTAGGCCCTTATCCTTCGTTTTCTCCATCAGTGGAGTTGACGCAGAGGGTGTAATATCCTCAATTCCCATTGTTGAAATCAGATGCAGAACTCAGAAATTAAGAATCCACATTCACTGCACCAATTGAACGTACCGAATCTCACACTAGATGAAAGTGGATCGGAGCTCCACGGCCAAATGGACTATCCAGGAACAGAGGACTTGCAAACACAGAACACCTTCAGTGCTACCCAGTCGAGGTTGGCCGGAAAACCCCTCCGGTGTGGGAATGAGTGGTCAGAGAAGATAAAGGACTCTCTCTAGGTCCAAAGAGAGGAAATGAAGGGGTGAATTTAGTTGTGTTTAAGTGAGTAGAGTTGTCATGAGATATGATTGGATTAGATGAGTTTAGTTACCTTCAATATGAAGAGAGTGAGGTTTATATAGAACACTTTACTTGATGCCCAAGATGGTTTCATGGAGCTTTGGTGCTTCAAGACTTCCTCTAGTATTGCTCAAGGTAGGGGACCACAAGGTAGTTGATGATGGATCAATGTGCTTATTGTAACCATACATATAACAAATCACATTCCCTTGGTTAATTGTTTCCGTGATTCTAGGAGGAATGGACTAACTGAGGTGGCAGCTTCATGTGCATGTGTTCAGAACTTCCACGTTTGTCTGAGAGGTTTCCTCAGCTTCGTACCATTGTATCTCGGCTCAGTCTTTAGTAAGACTGCTTGTAGAGATAGGCTGGCCCATTTAGACATCTTTGTGTGAGCTCGGCCCACTTTGGTTCTGATGATGGGTTCGGCTCATCAGTTCGATCCATGGGTTAAGTCTAGCAGCTCGGCCCAGCCTAACATCGTGGCCTGGACTGGCCTTTCCACTGTGAGTTGGGCCTAAGTGTTTGAGGGCTTGGGAAGACCTTTCTTCATGGAGATGGGCTTAACTGATTGGCCCACACATTTGCTTGACCCACTCTAGTTTGGGCTTAGCGGATTGGGCCAACCCAAGGCTTTGATCCAACTCGTTATATATTCTGCCCCTCCAATTAATTTTCTTTTTCTTTCCTTTTCGGTGGTGCAGGCATCTTGCCTTCCCCCTTGGTGACTCTTGGCAAGGCAGATGATTGTTGGTGGTCATGAGCCAACCTAGCTGGGTTATGCTTCCTCATTGTGATACCTTTGCCTCCGTCCTATTTTATTGATGTTTTGTGTGTAATCTCTTATATGCTTATCATAAAAAATAAAAATAATAATAATAAAAATAAGTAAATAAATAAATAAAATTGCCGATAAAAAAAATATAATATAATAGTTTAACGCTATGTTTGATTAAGGAATTTGGGAAAGGGTTTGAAAAGGAGAAAGAAAAAATATGTGTGAAATTAAATAAATATAAGTATATTTTATTCATGTTTCACATACCATTTTTCTCTCTAAATCTCTTTTCAAATTTCTCAACTAAACACAGCGTAAAGGTGCAAGAAAAACATTAAAATACAACATTTTACTGATAAAGAGAATCCAAATCCAACTCAAGTCAGTAGCTATAATGACTTCAGTCATTTAAAAATTAAAAAAATTAAAAAAAATAAAAAATTCTCTCTAATGTCATAAAAACGATAAAGCTTGACTTGTGTCAATTCAGCTCACTCCCTATAGCTTGAATGTGAGATATCTAACAAATATTCTCAAAATTTAGCGTTTTGCAATCTAACATGTCAAATTAAAATAATCAAAAAAGGTCAGAGATGCTAACTGGATTAAAAGTAATAATTAAGGCTGATATCAAGGAGAGTATCATGTTAACGATTTTATCTTTCACATTATGGTGTGAAAAATATGAATAAAAGGTGAGAAGGGTGGGCTGTTAACAGGTTGAGGGAATTATTTTAAGGGTGGGGCACTTACCGACTCTTGTTTTTGGTTAAATTAAGGTTGTTCTAGTTCGGGAAATCTATTTGGCACTACGAGTGGTTATCGGCTAGCTGCCCTATTCAACTCGGTATTTTTAAGGTTTGAAAAATTAGATTGCCTGTAGAGTTACATTGAATTGAGATTTTGCACCAATTTAATATTCAGGTTAAGTATGAGATAAAGATTTTTTACTTCAACCCAACTTGACCCGTCCATTTATAAAATATTAATTATATTTTATATTATTTTAGTTATAAAATAAAGTAGAAAAAATATAAAAGGCAAAAAAAAAAAAGAGTACATTTTAGCCCAGGCTAAAATAACCAAAAAAGCCAAAAAACTAAAAAGCCAACCCACTTCCCAAACGGAGGCTCAGTGGCCGTAAAGAAATATCTGGGCTTGTCATAATGATGTTGGGTCTGGGCCCATGAAAAGGTCTGGTCCAAGTCCAAACTGATGCTCGGCCCAATCCGGCATCGTGTGATCAAAATTGGCTCCCTTCAACCACCTATACCAGGTTTGGGCTGAATTAAACATGAGTACAAAAAAGGAAATTAATGGCCAGCAGGGGTAGGCATCGGCTGTTGGCCTGTCTAATTTGTCCGTTTCAGGTTTTTTATTTTTGAAAATGTTATTTTAGCTCATAGAGTCGGTATGTGCTAACATTTTCAGCCCAATATATTAATAGATTGGGTTTGAAATTTATACTTTTAACCT
The DNA here is from genome assembly GCF_004153795.1 of Camellia sinensis. Taxonomy (NCBI): domain Eukaryota; kingdom Viridiplantae; phylum Streptophyta; class Magnoliopsida; order Ericales; family Theaceae; genus Camellia; species Camellia sinensis. The sequence continues at coordinate 572,013 of NW_021024703.1, forward strand.
GGTCCGGCTAGCTATTAAATTAATTAATTATATATATTAAAAATATATATTTTTGTTGAGATCTAAATTTTATCTTTGTTAATTTTATTAAAACTCATATTTGTGGTGATATTTGATTGAATTTATTTAAAAAAATCATTCAATTTATACTAAAAATTCTTTAATTTATAATAATGTGAGTATATTTATTTAAGAAATATAATGTGTGATTGCATTTAATTATGAAAAATATGGCCCAATGGGTAGACTTGGGATTTAAATTATTTTTTGGGCCAGACTAAGGCAAATGTAAAGGTTTGATGATAGGGCTGAGCCAAGTTTATATAACTCCTCGCATTTTAGAACCGAGTTACATTATCATATCCGTCAATATTTATCCAATTTCATATATGAACTTGCGAAAGCTACATCATTACCATATCCATCTGTTTTGGGTTATTTTGTTTTGATCCACTATGGTTTGAGTTGTTTTTTCCGTAGCTGGTGTCTTGCTAAGTAAGCTTTTGTAGTTGTGGAAAGTGAAATTATTTTCACAGGGAAAACGAGATGACGTGTCCCCTCCTTCATCTCTACAAAGAGAAACCAAATGTCAGTGATCACCCTTGACCAAAGTTGGTTGGAAGGATCCTCTGACGTTTAAATCAGTATACTGATCGGCCATTATGAAAAATATGTATTGACTATATTAGTAGGTTTCTTGGATTACCTCCATTTCCCTTTGTGCTTTACTTGCTTATCTTTCTATAGTTATCTGGTTTAAATCTTGTTCATCTATTCATCTGTTGATCGAAGGGTCTTGCCTTTGTCAGATACAATTTGAACTAATTGCCAACTTGCCTTTATCTTTGATCATTGGATCTAACCTCATTGGACGACTACAATCATTTCAGGTGTTAGTGGCCAACTTGGTACTTGTTATGACCGTAGAATGGAGTTAATCAGACGACTTTCCCTTTTATTAGGCCTAGCCTATACTCTTGCATTTTTTGACATGTGCTTTTATCTATTGGATCAAGGCCTAATCAACGTTTTCTCCTCATTTAAGAGATCTTGCTACTAGAAGGAAATCTCCATGCTTAGTTGTCTTTCATGCGCTTAAGTCTGTGCGTTATTAAGTTGGTTCTCCTTATTGGCTCAATATGCTTTTCTTGGGCCTTTTTCTTCCTTCGAACTGGATTAAGTATGTTAGGCCTGGACCCATAGTTTTTTTCCTTCGACTACTAAGCTGGTAAGGCTGTCGAAGCGTCAATGACAATCTGATGAGGTACTGAGGTCTTGATGTTGAACTTATTTTTTTTATTAATTACACGCGTCCTTTGGTTTCACATAGTAGGGCATTAATGATGGCAACCGTCACATCGTCTCTTATGTGTTGTTTTACTTTTGACACATTTAATGTGGAAGTGTCCCTTACTCTCCATCACTTCATTTACACTTCTCCCAAAAGCTCAGACGCACCTTTTATCCTTCAACATTTTGAAGTCTTTGCTTTATTTTCTATAAGTCCCTTTTCTCTCTCCCTTTTTGAATTTCTTTTGTTTCCGCGATTTAACTACTTTTACTGTAACCCTTTTTCATTGTGCACCATGAATCATCTTAGGCACCTACTAGATTCTGAAGAGTGTACTCAAGAGTTTAGAATTCTCTACAATATTTCAGATGATGTCATCGTTTACCTCCTCGTTGGTAACGACGACATTGTGAAGGGTTAGAGGTGTAGATGCCATAGACCCTTATCGATATTGTTGAGGGGGGTGTTCCATTCCCTTTGCACCCTCTTCTTAGGGAGGCGCTGCATTTCTAGAGCATCTCTTCCTTCCAGCTTGCCCCTAGTTTCTTTAGGATAGTAATGGGAGTAATTGCTACAAATAATATTTTGGGAGTAGACCTAGGTCTTCCAAAAATTAGGTATTGCTACGATCTTGTTCCTACCATGGGGGGAAGAGTGAAATTTTACTTCAAGTCGAGATCAGCGAAGTGTCAATAGGTCCAGATGCTTCCCAACTCTGGCAAGCGTGTCGATGACGTGTTCATCATAGTGGAGGAGAATTGGGAATTCGTTTCTAGTGTCGATAGGACATGGCCTATTTCCAAACATATTGGCTGATCAGGACCTTGTTTCTCTAAGATTTATACTTATTATTTACTGTATTCTAAAATGTCTCATAATTATTTTTACTGTTCTTTTTATAGCTCATGTGGTTTTTTCTCACCCTAGCGAGTGGGAGGACAAAGTTAACATTCCTTTTCTTCGAAATTTTGGGTGTACAGGGGTCCTCATGAGCAATTGGGTTAAGGCCGATCGGCTCACGTCTTTCTCTTCTATGTCCTTCATTACGGCTTGCTGGTTACTACTAATAACATTCCCCTTGACGCTGACAACAACATTTTCTACTACATCCCTCCACATCTCAGGGAGGACGAAGATGAGAAGCAACCAGTCGAAGAAGATCAGCCCCAGTCCTAGTCCCAGAGTCAATCATCTGACTCTAAAGCCACCACTTCTGACCAATACCCTGATGATTTGCTGCTGAATTTTTTTTTTTTTTTCGGATATTGTTGTTGTTAGGAAGTGCCAGAGGGAGAGGGAATCTGCTAGCTCTAGTTCTGATACTTTTGGCTCCATTACCCTTGATCGGTCTCAGCAAATGCAGCTCATGGTGGTTAACGACATTCCCCAATCTACCACTGTGGCTGCTGTTAGGGATCTCACTTCCATTTCCCCACTGGAATAGAGGCCCAGCAAATACCACACTGATCAATCTACGGAGGTTCGCAAGAAGGGCTAGTATGATCAATCTACCACTACTGTTGTTATTGCCACCACTATTACTGTTGCCACTATAGTTGACATGGCTGCCATCACTTCCCCTATCATCCTCACCCCGTCTTTAAAAGAGCGATCAGTGATAAATGCTGATACAACATAGGGAGTGCTAATGTGGCCACCGCTATTTTTACCGAGTTGTCAGATGTGGGTGCCAAGTTTAAGTTTGCGCATATTGGGCTTTACCCTCAAGATTGCCGAGAAGACGGTGAAGAGCAGGGCCGTGGCCGACTAGAGCATAGTTGTCGGGTCGAATATGCTACGGATCCTATGGTACGATGGGGGCCTCGACTATGAGGGCAGAGTTTCCATAATAGAAAATGGGCCCCTGGAGAGCGATATAAAAAGGAGGAGCATCAGCCAAAGAGGAGGTATGTTAAAAAAAAAAAAAAAAAAAAAAAAAAAAAGAGTAATAACTTGTGATATAAGAAAAACTTGAGAGAATATTAACATACCCGTTGGAATGCTAATTTCGGCACCCCTGACCGGAGTGTACATCCCTATTTCAGGTGCCAATTCGAGGATCAAGAAAGTCTTCTTGGGCCAAAGGATATTTCCAAACAATTGGCGCCGTCTGTAAGAATACTCAGGTGCGTTCATGACAGACGTAACAAATGATCCTTCGCTCGTCGCTGACGATGTTACACCAAGAGATGATGTTACACCAAGAACTATGCTTGGTCTGGAGAATATCACTGCGCAAAGGGCCCTGAACTTCGACCTAGTGGCTCAAACTCCGCCTTCAACCTTAATGTAGGAAACCATGCAGACGATCATGGAGCAAGCAAAACGAAATGAACAACGCCTGGAAGATATGGCGGCTAATAAAGGATGTTTACGTAAGGAGTTGGCCCTTGAGTTAGCCAAATCCTGACAAACCGCACCACGTCATGGTCGGGGTTAGTCACTAGAGAAGAAGAACGATGATCGATAGCATCGGCATCGAAAACATGAAAGTAGCAACGCACCCGACTCGTCATCTCAGGAATCCGAGGGAAGTCTGTATATACGGCACATGCGAGGAAAAGAAGATGATGGTTTCTGCAGAGGATAAACACGATCCTTTTGTATGACACATTTCAAGAGCTACGCTGCCTAAAAAGTTTAAAGCACCAACATTCACCCTGTATGACGGTAAGTCATACCCTACGGATCACATTCGTTATTACAAACAATTGATGACATTGCATGCTGATGATGAAGCACTCATGTGCCGAATGCTTCCGAGCAACCTGAGACCATTGGCAGTCAGATGGTATTATAAACTGGAGCCGACCTTAGTAAAAAGCTTTCATCAGCTCCAAAAATCCTTTAGGGCAAGATTTATTACCAACGAGGTCCAGCCAATGCAAGTCGACTCTCTCTAGGTAATGCAAATTAAACCAGAAGAGACCCTCTGTAAATATTCAGCGTGCTACTGGGAGTGTTATGACTTGGTAGACGGTGCCTACAATGACTCCATGGCCATCACCGCCTTTAAAATGGGATTACACCCTGATAGTTCTCTCAGAAGCTCGTTGACCAGACGGCCTCCCAAAATAGTCTGGGCGCTAATGAAGAAGGTTGAGGAGTATTACAAGGTGGAAGACGATGCCCTACGTGAAGAGGCCGAACAGAAAGTCGTGAAGTCGGCATCATCTGGCCTAGTTCAGCCAATAAGCTCCGTACCACCAGGAGCCCGGAACCTCGAGGCCAGGTAAAATGAGATAACCAACGAGATTCGAGCCGATTAAGCAAACAGCGTTCGCACCGTTCGAATGAATAGTATCAAGTGGATAGCAGGCACCCCAGACCTTTGGACAAGAAGTATACCAAGTTAGCAAAGCCGATCAGTAAGATCCTACCTAAAGTCCAGTATCTACCGTCCTTTAAGTGACCGTTCAAGATGATTAGACCCCCTAACACTAGATGAAGGGATAGGCGGTGTGAATATCACAAAGACCATAGCTACGAGACTGATAGTTGTTATGCATTGAAGGACCATCTGGAGAAGTTGGTGCAAGACAGCTGATTGACACAACACGTCTGTAAGAACAATCCACCAAACACAGTAGCTCTATGTCCGGATTCACCTCTACTTGGTGTGATTTACATGATATATAGTCTACTGCCGCCAACTCAGGTACATATGATCCAGTTACAACCCAACCCATCCAAGCCGTTCACACCCGCAAAATGGCCTCATGAAATCGACAAAATCAGCTTCAATGACGCTGATCTTCAAGGGGTAACGCTCTTACAATGATGCCCTTGTTGCCGAGTTGCGCGTATATAGATTCATTGTCAAACATGTTCTGATCGATCAAGGGAGAACCTCAAAGATAATGTATCACAAAACATTTATTAAACTTGGCTTCACCAATTTGGACTTGTTATCGATCGAATATCCCTTATTCAGCCTCAACACCAACCCCGAGTACCCTCTGGGCAAGATCACACTATCAGTACATGCAGGTACCAAATCAGTCGATGTGGAGTTTCTGGTTGCCAAACCTCTATCACCATACAACCTCATCATGAGGATAACCTAGTTGTGTGGAATGCAGGCTATACCAAGTACCTACCATCAGTTACTCCTCTTTCCAATGCAGCATGGCATTGAGCGAATTCTAGGTTCTTAAAAATGGGCAAAGGCATGATACCTTATTGCTTCGACAACGAAGCCGAAGGAACTGGAAGTGAACTCGATTGAAGTTTCGGGTCGAGAAGTTCTCGAGGATGTTGGGAAAATCCCCAGTGATAAGGCAACCGAAAACGTAGATCAAATCTAAATCAAAGGGCAACCTGACAAGTTCTTCATGATCGGCACCTCCCTTAACACAATTGAACGACAAGAGTTGGTTTCCTTCTTACTCGACAACATCGTATTTTCTTGGACACCATATGAGATGTTGGGGGTGGATCCGAGCACTGCCCAACATCATTTAAATGTTGACACAAAGCTTAAACCAATCATTCAAAAAAGTCGCCGGTCGGTCGCGGAGCATACTTCGGCCATTGTTGACAAAGTCGACAGGCTGTTAGAAGCGGGGGAATTCGTGAAGTAACTTATCCCACGTGGCTGTCCAATATTGTCGTTATCAAGAAGAAAAATGGATCTTGGTGTGTTTGTGTGGACTTCACAGACTTGAACAGGGCCTACCTCAAGGATTGCTTTCCTCTTCCCCGAATCGACTAACTTTTGGACACAACTGCGCATCACCAACGCATGAGTTTCTTGGATGCTTACCAGGGTTACCACCAAATAGCCATGCATCTGGAGGACCAAGAAAAGACAGCATTCCTTACCCCACGGGGAACCTATTACTACAAGGTCATGTCGTTCAGACTGAAGAATGTGGGGGCAACATACCAAAGGCTGGTCACCACTATGTCTAAAGAATAACTCAGCCGCACCATGGAAGTATACATTGATGATATGGTGGTGAAATCCAAGGATGAGCATGCTCATCCAGCCGACTTAACCGCGACCTTCAGCATTCTCCAAAAGTACGAAATAAAACTCAATGCCTCAAAATGTGCATTCAGTATCAGATCCGACAAGTTTCTCGGCTATATGGTGAACCATCACAGAATAGAGGCCAACCTGTGGCAAATCACGGCCATTATAGAACTCGGCTCATATTAGTCAGCCAAGGAACTTCAGAAGTTGATGGGAATGGTTGTCGCTCTTAATATATTCATCAGTTGTTCCTCGGATCATTGCCGACCATTTTTTCGCACACTTTGGCAAGGCAAAGCATTTCAGTGAACGCCTGAGTTCTAGGTCACACTAGATAGCTTGAAAACATATCTCCGTTCAGTTTCGCTCTTGGCAACGCCATCGCCAAGCGATTTACTCATCTTGTATCTAGAGGTATCCGATCAAGCGATTAGCACCATGTTATTAAAGAAGGAACTCAGGGAGCAACGACCAATCTACTAACTAAGCAAGGTGATGGTCGACGCCGAAACATGATGTAGACACCCCATTTTTGACCGTCCTCAAGACTTGGACATCACCGTTTGAACACTCGGTGATCATCCTTGTTTGTGTTCGTCTTGAGTTCCCAGAGGTCTCGGCTACGTGCCTTGCCTTAGGATCTCTCAACTGGACTGTTTTGTGTTTGGTTTTGCACCAAACACTTGTGTTTTTGCTTTGGAGGGCAGGGAATGGCTTGTTGGCCATCCCTACACTCCACTGGCCATGGCTTGAGGCCACCGGCTGTGTTTTGTTGCCATCGGCCAAATGTTTGGCCGACCGGCACTCTAGATGGTCGACCGGCCATCTAATTTGGTCAAATTACATTTTTGGCTGGCCGATCACTATTCATCTGCTTTTGCAGATATTTTTATGCCAGCTGTGCTAGCTGGAATACACTTTGCTCCCCTCCATACACGTGTATGTTGGGATCTCTCCCTTGACTAGCTTGTTTGGAAAGCTTTACAAGAGGAATTGTCTATAAGAGGGAGCCTCTTCTCCCTCCATTAGGGTTAGAAAATTTTTCAGAGCTTTGAGTTTTAGGATTAGGGTTTGTTCATACTCTATCTCTATATCTCTCCCTCTCTTGAGTGTTGTGTGTGTGTTTACTCTTAGTTTTGCACATAAACACCTACCATTACACCTTCCCTTAATTGCTGAGGCTTTAGAGGGTTGATCTTGGACTTTTTGAGCTGGTTTTGATCCAAGAAGAGGTCTGACCTTGCGATCTTGGAAGTGTTCTTCAAGGGTGAGTGTTCTTGCCTTTTATTCCCCATTTTTGCATAGCTTTTTCGCCTATCTTGAAACTATTTTTAGAATTTTCATATAACTAATAAAAGTCTTGTTTTTACTTGCTTAAAATAGTTGTTTAAGGGTGTTTTGTTGTTTGGGGTTGTTTGACCCCTCTTAGGGCTTGTTTGGCCCCATTTTTGTGCTATTTTGGTGAGCTCTGGGACCACCTTGTTTGGGCCTCCTCACCACTGAAATCTTGAGGGATTTCAGTGGTGAGGATGGTGGTTTAAGGTCCTAAGAAGGAGAGGGCCACCCCCTCTCCTTGTTGTCTTCAAAATGTGCCATTTAAGCCTCATGTGTGAGCACCATTTTTGAACTCACGTTGGCCATGTTTAAGTAGGTATTTGTTACTATTTTGCCATGCTTTACCTCTGTTTTTACTTGGTTTAGACACACCATGCTTGCCTTGCATACATGTCTTGTAATGCCATATTTTTTGCCTTAACATGCTTTAGGTTTTAACCCTTGTTCTAGCATGATTTTGGCCTAGCTTTGTGAATTTTTTATGCTTATTTTAGTGTGCTTGAGCTATTTTGAAAAGTTAGTTTTTTAGTCAAAAAAAAACTAAAAAATTTTCCAAAAAAAGTCACTAAAAAAGTTCTAACCATCCGGGGAGTGTGAGTCAAACTCGGGACGATATCCCCGTGCAAGTTTGGCTTCGGAGCGGTGTTAGGTATACGGGAGGCACATGGGATATATGTGTAGGCCGGAAGGGGAGAGCCGAAGTGGTGGAGTTAAGGAACAAAGAATTTAATTATGAATTTATTAGTATAGTGTGTATGGTATTGGTATGTACATGATAAAAAACTGGTAAACGATCTTGATAAATTATGAAATTTGAGCAGAAGCATGTATACGTGATTCTAGACAACTTTTGTGTTGTAGCTTTTCATTAAAGAGATCGATTAGAACTTATAATCGGATGACCTTGGTTATTGTTGGTTTGATTCATTTTGGTAATGCAGATTTTATAGGCTATTTTAACCTATGAAATGAGCTCATTTTTATTGGTTTCTCGTAGAATGAAGTAAAACATTATTCTGCACACTTTTCATGTTTTGAACTTTTTTGAGAAAAAAAACACATCTTATGGCAGTTTTTGTTCGTTTTCAGCTTCATATTTTTCAATTAAATTCTGTCGAGATTTTTTGATCAAGTTTTTTTCTTAACCTGTTCAGTTTCTGTTAAATTCATTCACTTTGTCTATTGGGAAATTTGATTCTTTACAACTTTCGATCTTTGAGTTTTGATCAATTCGAATTATTTAAGTATGGAACGGTGTAATTTTATGTTTTTTTCAACAAGTTACTTATGATTAAATTATACTAACGTTATTTGTTTTGCAGGATGGTGGGTCTTACTAACTTTTTATGCAGGGCTGACCTACCATATTTTTATTTCTATTTTATCTATTTTATAATCAATTTATATTTCGTTGTGTACGGACAATAAACTAAATGCCACCGTATCTCGAGAAACTACCCATTCGTCTCGGTACGGTTGGAACTACTTGTCTTGTTCCGTAACAAGAAATAATGTACTTTTTGTTTGTGTCTGGTGGACACGTGGGTGTCAATTCTTGTACTCATACTAGTATACCTGTATACTGACCCGCTTTGTCTCTTGGTAACTCGGGTGCGTTCTGTTTGAGCGCAGCTGAGCTTCCTTTGCAGGATTAGTTGGGGCTACGGTGGTGACATGGATTTTCGAAAGTGTTGGACCTGTCGTTTGGACTTCTTTTGTTTTATTGAGCTTAGGATTGATATTAGTCTATCTATTCATTATTCTCTTTATGACTTTAGTATTGGAATAATTTGGCATGGTTTGTAACCGTACTTTATTTAAGTTGTTTTGACTAGTTGTTGCTATCTTAATGTTGAGGTATTTGTTAGTTATGAATTTGTGGTGGATGGTTTGGTTTGCGTTTAGTTTTTTTTTTTTGTTTCACCCCTAGAATTTGGATGATGGAATATTGATTGGGGTTAGTCCTAATATAATATTTAATTGTCCAAATTTTGGGGCGTGACAGTTTGGTATCAGAGCTCTAGGTTACCCTAGACTTGTGAGAGTTTAGGTGATCCTCGGATTGTGGAAACATGGGTTAGCTGGTTTAGTTTGGTGGTTGAATTTATTCTAAGTATTTAAGAACGAATTCTTCTTATGTGTTTAACTTGAAGGTGATGGTTGGAAGATATCTTTAATTTTTTTTTTTCAAGAACCCATTAGAGTACTTTTTGATCATATCTAGGCAGTTTGTAGAAAGAGAACATATTGTAACTTCCTTCTTGTCTAGACCTATTCGTGTTGAGACCTCTTTAGGAGGGGCAGTTACTCTTTATGAGATGTGTAAAGATTTTGAGAATGACTTTGCGAACAAAGTCTTGTATGCGGACCTAATTGTTTTAGGGTTTGAGGGGTTTACAACTATTTTGGGTATGGATTGGCTGCAAAAACACTTTGTGACTCTAGATTGTGCTGGAAGGACGGTAAATATAGATATTCCTGGTATGCCACGGCTTACCCACACTTCTAACGATGGGAAAGAATCAGTGATGACGAGTTTTCTGTGCTCGGTAGAAATTCCTAAGCAGGATATTAGTGAGGTAGATGTGGTGCGTGAGTTTGAAGATATATTTCAGGAGATACCTGGACCTCCTCCTCGACGGGTAGTAGAATTTCGCATTGACCTAGTGGCAGGAACTGCACCAATTTCTAAGGCGGCATACAGAATGGCGCCTAAAGAACTTGTGGAGATGAAGAAGCAGTTGGAAGAGATGCTTCAGAAAGGGTTCATTCGTTCAAGTAACTCCCCGTGGGGAGCACCTGCGATCTTTGTCTCTAAGAAAGATGGCACTCTCCGTATGTGCATAGATTACAGAGAGCTGAACAAGGTGACTATCAAGAACAAGTATCCACTACCTAGAATTGATGATTTGTTTGATCAGTTGAAGGGTGCAGCCATTTTCTCTCAGTTTGATCTCAGAAGGGGTTACCATCAGATGGGTGTGTCAGAGGAAAATATACCGTTTACTGATTTTCGGGCCCGATATGGGTTGTTCAAATTTCCTGTAATGCCTTTTGGTTTGACCAATGCTCCTGCCTATTTCATGGACTTGATGAACAGAATTTTTCAATCGTATCTAGATAAGTTTGTGATTATCTTTATAGATGATATCCTGGTCTATTCTAAGAATGAGGAGGAACACAGAGAACACTTGAAAGTTGTATTGCAGACTTTAAGGGAGCAACAATTATACGTGAAGTTCAGTAAGTGTCATTTTTTTGGAGAAAGAAGTTCGATTTTTGGGGCATGTTGTGTCTAATCAAGGGATAGCGGTAGATCCAGAGAAAGTTGTTGCGGGCAAAGAATGGAAGCAGCCCACGAACGCTGTAGAGGTGAGAAGTTTTTAGGATTAGCCAGTTACTATAGGAGATTTATAGATAAGTTTTCCACTATTGCAGCACCCATGACCAAGTTGACCCGCAAGAACGTGAAGTTTGTATGGACAGATGATTGTGAGAAAGCTTTTCAGGAGTTAAAGCAGCGGTTGACTACAGCTTCGGTGTTAACTATACCGATACAAGGGAAAAGTTAGTAGTGTTTACTGATGCAAGTGGAACTGGGTTGGGATGTGTGCTGATGCTGCATCAAAAGGTTGTACCTTATGCTTCTCGACAATTAAAACCTCATGAGAGACGATACCCTGCTCATGACCTAGAGTTGGCAGCAGTTGTTTTTGCGTTGAAAGTGTGGCGACACTACTTGTTTGGGGAGCGCTTTGAGTTGTACACAGATCACAAGAGCCCTCAAATATCTCTTTTCTCAAAAAGAGTTGAACATGAGGCAACAGAGGTGGGTTGAATTCGTTAGTAATTATAATTTCGAGATCCTTTACCACCTGGGGAAAAGAAATGTAGTCGCTGATGCACTTAGTCGACAACATAGGATTATAGCTTCTTCGATGATTCAAGAATGGAAGTCCTTGGAGTTAATTTCGATGCATGATATTCAACCAATAGAGAGTGCTGAGAGGGCATACATTGGTAGTTTGACCGTGCAGCCGACGTTACTGGGTAAAGCTCGTCAGTTGCAGAATTTAGATGGGTTTCTCGTTAGCAAGCTCGATGACCTTGTAGTGGATTTGATCGATGATTGTCCTACTGATTGGTCTGTGGACTCAGATGGGGGATTGCGATTCAAGGGCAGGTTGTATGTACCTAATATTGTTGAATTGAGGAAAGAGATTATGGATGATGCCCATAGGTCCCGATATACCATTCACCCTGGTGGGACTAAGATGTATCATGACCTGAAGAGAACGTTTTGGTGGGAAGGTATGAAGAAGGACGTAGGAGAGTATGTTTCCCGATGTTATGTGTGCCAAAAGGTTAAGGCAGAACACCAACGACCGTTTGGACTGTTGCAGCCTCTTGAGATCCCTACTTGGAAGTGGGAGTGCATCTCTATGGATTTCGTGGATGGATTGCCGCGGTCTAAACGAGGCAATGAATCTATTTGGGTGATAGTGGATCGACTCACAAAGTTTTCTCATTTTATTCCTATCAGTGTTCACCGAACTGCGGATAAACTAGCAAGGCTATATATTCGGGAAGTGGTGCGACTTCATGGCGCACCTGTTTCTATAGTTTCGAAACGTGATCCGTTGTTTGTGGCAGAGTTTTGGGAGAGTTTTCAACATGCTTTGGATGCTAGGTTAGACTTGAGCACGGCTTATCATCCCCAGACAGATGGGCAAACTGAGCGGGTAAATCAGATCTTGGAGGATATGTTGAGAGCTTGTGTCCTCAATCTTGGTGGTAGTTGGGAAGAACACTTGCTATTGGTGGAGTTTGCTTATAATAATAGCTATTACTCTAGTATCAGGATGGCACCTTTTGAGGCTTTGTATGGGAGGCCATGTCGATCACCTACTTGTTGGATAGAGGTAGGAGATGCGCCGTTGTTAGGGCCAGAGTTGGTGAGGGAGACTACGAAGAAGGTAAATATTATTCGGGAATGTATTAAGACTGCACAGAGTCGTCAAAAGAGTTATGCTGATAGAAAACGTAAGGGGGTTGAGTTGAATGTTAGAGATTTCGTGTTTTTGAAGGTCTCGCCGATAAAGGGTATTATGCGGTTCAGAAAGAAGGGAAAGTTAGCACCTAGATTTGTGGGACCATATGAGATCATTGAAAGGATTGGTAATGTGGCTTACAAATTAGATCTACCACCTGCTTTAGCTATGATTCACAATGTGTTCCATGCATCTTTATTGCGGAAATGTGTACAAGACCCTTCCCAAGTAGTATCACCAGAAGTGTTGGAGATTAGTGATGATCTAACATATGAGGTGCGACCGGTTACTATTCTAGATCGGGATGTAAAGCAGTTGCGGTGCAAGAAAGTGAACTTGGTGAAAGTGCATAGGAGCGAAGATGAGAACGATATTACCTAGGAGTTAGAAGAGAAAGTTCGGCATATGCATCTGAAACTTTTTGTTGCGACCCTAATTTTCTTTAGTCATTATTTATTATTATTATGGTTATTATTATCTTATTTTATTTTTGACTTTATTAATTGTGTGGTCACATGAGAGTTAATGTGATATTTAATGGATTTAATGTTGTAATTATTAATTGGGTGGTTACATGAGATTTAATATGATATTTAATGGATTTAATGTTGTAATTATTAATTGGGTGGTTACATGAGATTTAATATGATATTTAATGGATTTAATGTTGTAATTATTAATTGGGTGGTTACATGAGATTTAATATGATATTTAATGGATTTAATGTTGTAATTATTAATTGGGTGGTTACATAAGGTTTAATGTGATATCTAAGGCATTTAATGTTGTTATTAATAAATTTACTGCATATTATAGTTTATTAAGCTATTATATATTGAGATTTAGGTTTATAGTATATAATATTATTAGGTTATACTAGCTCTTAGGTTATTATATATATAATAACATAGAAGTATTCAACTAGGTTTAGGAGATCAAAAGGAAAAGAGAGAGACCAAGTTGTGTGAGAGAGAGAGAGAAATCAAAGAAGACAAAGAAAGGGGCGGCAGCAAGGAAAAAAGAGGAGAGGGAAGAAAAGGAAAATTAGAGTTTTGTTTTGGTGACTCTAGTAGTTTCTAAATATTCTTTGATCTTCAATAAAGTATTGTGAGTACAAAGCCCACTTTCCTTTATTTATGTTTAATTCGTTGTTTTTATTTTTATTTATCTGATGTTAGTTTGATTTTGTATTTACATAAAAATGATATATTGATTTTAATTATTCTGATTAGTGGTGTATGTAAAGTTTAGCGTTTTTAAATAATTGATTGATTTTAATTACTTTGATTAGTTGTGTAGGTAAAGTTTAGGGTTTTCAGATGATTGATTAATTTTAATTATTTTGTTTAGTTGTGTATGCAAGGTTTAGGGTTTATAGATGATTGATTAATTTTAATTATTTTGATTAGTTGTTTCTATAAGGTTTAGGGTTTTAAATGATTGAATGATTTTAATTATTTTGATTAATTGTATATGCAAGATTTAGGATTTTTTTTATATGGATTGATTTTATGATTGTAATCACACTCATGATTATATAAAATTAAAATAAACCTAGAATCCATAGATATTGGTTAGAAGATGGATTGATTCGTTGTTTTTATTTATTTATTTTTATTTGATGTTGGATTGATTTTACATTTGCATGTAAATGAAGGATTGATTTTACTTATTTGGATTAGTTGTGTATGCCATGTTTATGATTTTTATATGGATTTATTTTATG